>RANX01000092.1:0-92378 GCA_009805215.1 Neurospora discreta FGSC 8579 | reverse complement strand
ATATATATATATATTAATCTAGATTAAAATATACAAAAAGACACTCAAATCTATGTCAATCATTACGAAGACTTTCAATAAATACATTTCTTTGAATAAATAAAGTATTCAATATGACTACTAAACACAATGTCAGGAATTATTCTACGCAAACGAAGAAAACGAAAATAATTTTCATAACTTTTACTATTTCCATGATAATAATAACCCTTTCTAAATCCAACTTCGCTTATAAAGATGTAACCCTTTAAGTAATTTGAATGCTATATTTAATATCAATAACTGTACATAGGACTATAGCTTTCTGGAATCTTAATTCCAACTTGAATCCTAATACCAATTTAAAACTTCCTAATATAAAAGATGTCGGGTATATAGCCCAAAGCCTCTCTAATTACCCTAGCCTCCCGGTATTTAATTTCCCGGCCCATCCGGTACTGAATGTAAATGGGACCACGTTTTCAATGGCGATATAACTACCCGGACAATTATAAACACGAATTATCAAGATATCTTTAATTACCAAATTATGTTAAAGACCGAACCAATCAAACAATACGATTATCATTTGAAAAAGTAGTTTAATTCAAAGTATATTTGAGTTAATACGTAGGATGTTTATCAACGGTATCGCCGTATTGATACGGACCTTCGGCCGGGTAAGCCTTACAAATACATTATAGGTAAAAAAATAGACTTTAGTACTTTTAATCCTACTATTAGTAAATATGGGTTGTTACCGCTTGACCTAGTAGAGGAAATACTTATTATACAAATTTACGTCCATGTTACTAACTATTTAATTCCATAAATATCATAACTAATATACTACTATCCTACTAAATGTTTACACCTTGAATTACTAATAACAAAAGTATATGAGTTATTATATCGACTTTCTTTATAATGTTATTTCCTCTATTTACCGCTAATGACCCTAGCTACCTGAAGAAATCAATATCGTCTTATTTCGGCCACGTAATATATAAAATTACCAAAACCTTGATTGAATACGTAAGAAATTCAAGGTTTACCAATATGAGATTGATATATAGCTTCGGTTCCTAAAAGATGATTACACTAAATATTTGAAGATAAAACTTACATAAGAATAAAATAATATATTACTAAAAACCAATAATGCAAGAAATAATGTAATTAGTATTCCAGGAAATAAGATTGTCCTCAAAAAGTTATATATATTATAAGAGAAAAAAAACTCGAGGAGATTATAAGAAATGTCCACAAAATAGAGGTGGAAATAGCCCTTGATATACCAAGTAGTACTTTCAAGAATATCAATTAATTTGAAGTACAACTTCGTAGTAATCAAATACCAAATCCCAACTTTCTACGAATCTAGTTTAGAAATATACCTAATAATTAACAACTACAACCTCTGATTTTATAGCTTATAGGCCCGGCACTTCTAAGCCCTAACCTTATTACTAATCTTACTACTGATCTTAGCCCGGCTCCGGCTCCAACTCCGTTTTAACGTTACTGTATTCAATAAAGCCCTCTTCGTAATTAACCAATTAACGAAATCTAATGCAATTAGGTATTACTATCTTAGGTATTTCCTGATTTTTACCCCCGTAACTAAGCTAAATATCTCAACCCTTATGTAAAGAAGGTTAAATATGATATATATATTCAATGTATATTATAGTAGTGTGACAGCCGGTTTACCCGGCACAAGAAATTCCGATATATTACTTTCAATTTCTCAATACGTAGCCTAATATATAGTAATAGCGCTTGTTGCATTCGAAATACTAAATTTAACCTTGAAGCCTTCGTTGATTGATAACCGTTCGAAGAGTATTTCAAAGCTCAATTCTTTTAAATAAAATTCAAAATCTTTCCATTTCTATTATCTAACTTACTAATATAATTCAAAGTATATAATTTCAGAACATTCAACAATCCCGTAAATAAACAACACGAATTAATTCACCAAATATACCAACTATATTTCCAACCTTTAGTACTACCGATACATAGCAAGAAAACCAAGTAAGGCATATACCTATCCATAACCAATAATTAACCGACAATAATAATAATCGATAATATATGTTGCAAAATAATATTTTCAACAATCCTTACATCATTATATACCACTTCATATATTAACTAGAACTCTTCAAAGAGTATATATTAATACCCAAGTTCAAATTTAATAACTTTTAGTAATAGTTAGAATTTCAAATTCGAAGTACTAATTATGCGCATAAAATATACTAGGTAAATGATATCAATACTCTAGATCCAAGAATTCTGGAGATTTGAAGACAAATTACAGAAATATAAAGTCCATCTATTATAGTATAATATTCTATATTCGAAGGTATTGAATAGTCAGAGGCGCAACTTGGCGAGGGTAAAAATTCAAATAGATTACCCTCAAATACTATTAGTAATTAACGGAATATCTAAAATCAACTTATCCTTATTAATCGCCTTCTAACCTATTATAATGAACGTAGTAGTACATCAAATAGAAGGATGAATATTATTATTGAATATACTCTTAGATAATTTACAGCTATAGTTAACCGTATATAGAAATATACATATAGTAATGCTTATTATTTTCGAGTGCGCTAATAAGTCCGTACCCTCCCTAAAAACCGGTATATTCCGGACTTCAAATTCTCCATATTAATATAGAGAATATACCGCTTTTACTTGACGAAGAAGCTTTATAAATACTCTTTCTTTATTACCTGGATTGATTTTAGATTTTAGCTATTTAATGGCCGAAGAAATAATAGTATTCTGGTTAATACAACCCTTTTATTGTATTAAGTTAGATAGCTAATTTAGATATCCAGCTATATACTAGTATAAATACTATATTCAACTACATAATTAAATGTACTCCGAAAACTATAAATCGTGTTAAGTCTTATAATGTGGTTGCTAATGAAATAGTTCTTTAAATTACGATCAGAAACCTAATTAACCAATTCGTAATTGAATTTAGGAATACACTGATTGCTAAAAGGGATTAGTTTATATAAGCAATATACTATTCATTATCAAACCTTCCCTTAAAAAAAAGCACTTATATAATTGTTACAATAGACTGCCGCCCTTGTAATAAGTATAGTATTATTATTTATGATCACGAGGGAGGAAGAATAATATCAACCGTATTCAGGATAATAATTATAATAATAAGAAAGGTGAGGGTAGTATTTATCTAAATATGGCTAACGAACTTCGATAAATCCGGTAATATATTAAAAGTATATAAATTATAAGGAATACCATTTTCAAATATTCTTATTCGAATTCGTTAGCAAATTCAATTTTATTAATTTGTATTCCAAGCCCTCAATGGACTATACCAAATGAAGGGTTATGAACTATTTCCCAGTTCATAGATATAAAAATATAACGCAATTTCATACGAAGCAAACTAATGTTACATTATTCTTATTAATATCCTACTAATATCTATACCATCAATAGTATATATAAAAATTTATTTAAAAGTATTTTTGTGATTTATTACAAGAATCAGATTAATAAATTAGATTACTTTAATAACTGTTATAAAAAGCTTCTTAATACTAAAACAAAGGAAGAAATTCAACCACCAAATCAAAAAGAGGAACCGAATGAGCCTATTTAGGAAAAAAATTGCTAAAACTAAACCTAATCGTTATATTTACTAAATAACGATAATTTCAATAGCAAAGTTGTTAGCTACTATAACATCAATATCGATTATAATTAGTATAACAACTATCAAGTTCCAAGAATTCCTTCTCTTGATTACAAAATTATTGAAAATTAGGCTATGATATTCTTGACCTCTCCAATCTAAAGCCTATTATTTAACATATTTATGATAATTTTAATACCGTATAATATATGATATTTGATTAATTTATCAATTAACACTAAGTAATATCTTATAGTCAAAGTCTATTACACTTACTTATCCAAATTAGCGGCCGAGGTAGTACTAGAAAATCCTACCTTATTCGATTACTATCTTACAAGCTTACTAAAATAATATTTATATATTACCTTACAACCCCTTTTATTTATACTATTTCTATTAGCGTTACAACCAAAAATATAAATAATTATACCCTCTACTCCCTTCCACAACTTCTAGTTGATCTCAAAAATTTAATTGATTCATAAAGTACCAATCTTACTAATATTTAAAACATATTCAAGCCCTATATGTACTTTATTCAAAAGTTTATATCAGAGTATAATGACAATACATTATATTAGAGATAACCTCTCCATACGCACCAAAATCCTCTATGTACGCACCTCCACCTAGGCGGTAGCTGTTATATAAATTATATCGTTTTAGCCGTAAAAATCGTGATTTGTAATATCTCGAGCTGGATCAACCCAGGAAATACTATAATCTTCAGCGGGCAAGCAAAATCCAATAGCGCTAATCTAGTAATATACTTATAGTATTAAGGATTATATTATTACCTCTACTCTACTATATTTTAAATTCTTATATTTGATAACTTATAATTTACATTTAGCGGTTAAAAGAATTTAGAAGAGGATAGTAATAAATTCTTTGCTATTAACTTCTTTACTATTTACTCCCTCGCCTTTATTTCCTAGTATTTACCTAATTCGTTATTCTTATTTTTATTATTATTAGCCACTTTAATATAATTGTATACCTTATATTGAGTATTAAGTTTCTTAATATTAGGCCCCTTTTTATGTTGGGAATAATTACGGCGCGCTAAGGCTCGAATAGTATTTACGTTACGTAATTTACTTTTTGGCGTAGCTAATCGAATGGGCTTACTCAACCTGGTTAGTATTAATAGTATTATAAAAATAGGTTCGTCGCTAAATAGACCCCTTTATTCACGTGGGCGGCCTTTAGGTACTATTTTGGTAGTTAATGTCTATTTAAGGTATTCATCTACTGCGTCCTAATATACGAATTAATATAGGGAGTAACCGGACTATAAATTAAAATCATGATTTATATAATATCAATATAGATGTTAGAAGGGGTGATAAGCCGTTTTAGTTACTAGTGATATCTTACCCTCTTTGAGCCGTACCTCTATTTTATAGGTATAAGGGAGCCTATATTAGGATTTGAAGCTAATTAAATAAGGGTCGAGAGGGGTATTAGGGAGTTCTAATTATATAGAGGGTAATATAAATTTAAATTTATAGTATTAGTAGTCAATAAAATTAAATACCTATATAGATAATTTATATGGGCATTCCCCTATTTATTTGCAATTAATCTATTCAATACGTAGATAGTTATTAAATTCTATTAATTTCTTTATATAAATTTCATAATAGTAGTTTATATATTAAAAGTAAGCTTTAAATAATTTAAGTAAATTATTACAAATTAAAAGTCCGTACCTTTTAAGAAAGTTGTAATTAACTTTATTTAGTAATATAATTCTTTATCCTTAATTGAAATAATATTGAATATAATAATAAAAGCTTTTTTCTTTATAAGGTAATAACGTCTCCCTAATTTATAAAACGATATCCTCCTACTTATAGTTAAATCAACGTTATAGAATAGACTAAGCGCATTTAAAATCCGCTACATCCGAAGAGTAAATTATATATTACTATACAAAGAATAATATTAATTATATGTTAGCAACCCTACTTAGTAAAGGGTCTAATTTAGCTTTAATTCTCATAGTTATTAAAATTTATGTATAACGTTATTTTAATCTTTCGAAATTATTTTCATTATACTATTCTTTTACTTCCTAATTTCAATTAGAAGAGGGTGGAGAATTATATACCCAATCCTTTTTGAGATAATTAATAACGTTATAGTTGATATACTATATATATTATTATTTTTATATATTAGGGAAGGTTTGGTCGATATCGTAGGTAAGTTAGGGGTCGCTATTAACTATAGTAATTATTAGGTAGGGGAATTTAAATTTGTTAGCTACATCCCTAATTAATTGAATTAAAAAGGTAAAGCCCTCCTCCCTTTTAGTATTGAAAACTATTTAAAATATAAATATAGAAATTCTCTCCAATATAAGGATTATACTTTATATAAAATGGAGGTAATGATAATTAGTTTTATATATTATATTGAATAAAATAATATATAGGATTTTTATTTATATTCGATATTAGCGGTTAGTAAGTTAAAACGTATAGTGTGATATATTATCCTCTTCGAATTTTTCGTATTTAAATATTAGACCACTATTTTAATAATTATTATAAATTCTTTTAATAAACGTCTAAATATTATAATAACCCTTTCGTAAATTGTAGGAATAATATTAATATATATTATCGAAATTTTTATAGGTTTAAAGAATTTTAGGGTATTTCCCTTTTACCATAGCGAAGATAATTTGTATTATAAAGTTTTATTATAAAAGGAGGTTCTTCAGGACGGTATTAGTTTCTAGATTAACTTTATAATTATATACCTTCTAGCGAAATATAATATAGCCTTCTAATTTCTGTAATAGGGTATAGCATTAATATATTAAATCTATTGCCCGGTCAATCTAATTCTACTTAATAGCCTTTTTAATTTAGAGTATAATTTTAGATAGGTAATAATAGGTAATTTTTCGTAATATAGAATGCTGTTTTATATTAGATTCTATATTAATAGTAAGTAAGGGTTAATGTAATTACAACAGTATATAATTTTAATAATAGAATTATTGTTGGTGGGTCCCGGGCAGGCATCTTGTGCGACGCACAAGGCAACGAAAATGAAGCAATTAATATGCATATTGAGTTGCTGGAAAGAGAAAGAATCTATAGAGAGGTCTAGAGGGCTAAAAACAAGGGGAGGCCGTACATAGGTATAGGTAAATAGCCTAAAGTGCATGTGCCTCCAATATACCCCTATAGACCGAAAGACCCTAATAGTCGTAATATCTATATACATTATTTACTATATAATACATAATATAGTATTATAAACTCTCAAACCCAAAGGACCTTCTTCTAATAAAAATTAATTAACTTAACGAGTTTTATATATTTATCCGCCTTAAGTAGTTTAATCAAACCGTCTACAAATACTTCTTCTCCGGAAATATAAATAACCTTAATAATCTAACATTCTACCTATTCAATTAACTATTTATACCGTATATCAATATATCGATTACAAGCAGGGATATTCTTATTTAATACCCTATCCCTAATAATTACGCTATTAATATATAAGATATTTCTAATATTATTAGTATTATTAATGATACCCAAATTATTAAATATATTAGCAATCCATCCTAGTAATTTCGCCGTTAGCACAAAATTAACGAATTCTACCTCTATTATATTCGTAATAATAAATTCCTACTTCTTTAATTTCTATAAGATAGGTCCTAATATAAAGAATACTATATACTTTATAATATTACGCCTTATTAATATATTATTTATATACGAAGCATCTATATATACTTTGAATTACAAATTTATTATCGGCGAAGGCTTTCCTCTTAAAATAATACCTAAATTAGGAAGGTTAGTCAAATATCGCTAGAAATACTTTACAACGATAGTATACTTATTTATTAATCTGGTATTTCCTTTAACTAACTTCCTAATAGTATATATAATATCGGGTTTCGTACTTAGTAATACCCAATTTAATAACCTAGTCTGTTTGATATATAATTTTAATTCGCCTAAAAGTGGTTTACCCCTACAAATTTTAAAGTCCGGTAATTATAGGGTTTTAGCTAGGTATAGAAGTTCGTTAAAGGGGTTGAATTTAGCGATAATCAATCGGGTATATCGTTCTTATAATACAAATACAATATACTCTTCTCTATTTCTAACGATATTAAGGTTTAAGAAAATACGTATTAAATTTATATATTTAATAGTAAAATACTTTTATTATTAAAAGTAGAAATTATTAATAATCTTCTTATTAGGTGCTATAATGAAGGAATTATCAACGTAAAAGATAAATAATATACTTAAACCTTTATAGATTAAGAGGTATATATCGCTTCTAATAGAAAAGAAGCTTAATTTCTTGAAAATAGGTAGAACTGTTTCGAACCAATATAATAGATTGCGACGAAGGTTATAAAAAGCCCTAATTAATTAGTAAACTAGTTTATTTCGAAGACCTTTCTCAAAACCTATGGATTATTCGACGTAGTAATTATAATCGGTAGGAATAATAATATTTAAGAAAGCGGTATTAATATTAAATTGCTTACAATCTAAATTATAAGTAGCTATAATAATTAGGAAAAATTTTATACTAATTATATTAACTAGAATAGTATAGATATCCTATATTACCTAATTATCTTTACTCTTATAATTACTATATATTACTTATCTAGTACGTATTAGGTATTTTTTATTATCGATATTATATTTTTCATTAAAAACCTATTTTCCTAATAAAATAATTATATTTAAAATTCTTTCGACTAAACAATATACTCTTTAATCTTTAAATACTTTAACTTACTTCTCTATTACTAGGAATTAATCAATCTTAGAAATATAAAATTTCTTCGCCTATTAATAATTCTTTAGAATAAGGCGGTTATTATTAATATTAATTTAAAAGTTATAAATAATTTTTATTACTATAAGATAATATTAAATTAACTTCGTAATATATCTAGCCTTAATTATACTGTAAAATAGCTTAATATTACATTTAATAATATTATTATTACTATTAATAACCGATTAGGTACTATATTTGAAGTTAGGTAGTTTAACCGTAGTAAATCTATAAAATCTACCTTTATATACCTCTAGAATTATAAATTCTATTACCTCTTTAAAGGGTTAACTTTCTTTCGTAATTTATTAAATCGTTTATACCTATTATTACCTTATTACAGGTAGTAGGGAATCTAAAATCAAACTCGTAATATCTAATTAATCTAATTCTTATTCTAATTCTAATTCTTACTTCATAAAGGTATAATTCGGTATAGAATCTTCTTCATCAAAGTTCTCAAAATCGATTAAATCGCCTTATCGTTACTAATCTTCCTCCTCTTCCTCTATTAATTGCATCGGCTCGTTGTAATATTAAATTAAATAAATTTTATTCAATTAAGAAGGTAGGAAAAGCCGTATCGAAGCGATCTCTCCCAATACTGATATTACTTCTAATATTGGGTAATCTAAATTGGGGTAGAAAGGTATAAATAATACCTTCTTTTACTAATCTTTATTATTATCAATATTCTAATTGGAAATTAACTAATTCAAGGACTCAATTAAAAATAGCCGGTATAAACCAATTGTAGTAACATAAATAGTTATACCACTATCTACCACTTTTTTAATCTCTTAAATAAATTAATTTAAAAAGAATGCTCTATGAAAGATGATCTTAATCGCTAAATCCTTTAATTTATCGTCATCCTCAATAAACTTAACCGCACTAATACAAATAATTATACCAATTTCTAAATCCCAAACTAGTAAATTCTACTATAGTTATTATTATAACCTATAAACTTACTACGGTAAGCGTATTCTTAGAACTTATCTCCCTTAACGAGCTTTTTTAATTTAATAAAATAATACGCCGTATAGAAGAAGGCTCTAAAGTAGTCAAAACGAAGCTTAATCTAATCCATTAGGAAACCTAGGATCGCTTGTATAAATACTTTATAGGGAATTTTATTATCTAAGTTAGATTTCGTTAATATAATATTAAATATCATTACAACCGCTTAGACTACGAATAGCTATAAATATTCTAATATACCCAAATTAAATATTAATACTCTAACCCTAGTTATAATAATATAGCCGGCTCATTTAAATTTACCGTTCATCTATAATATATATACTAGGGTTTTATATAATTGGACCCCTTTATTACAAGCCATTCCACTAATTTGCTATTCTAGAATTCTATTATATTAAAACCAAATTCAAGACTTCTATCGAAGCCAATAATTTTAATCTTAAATCCAATCTATAGCTTAATCCATTTCTTAAACTATATAACGATAATATATATATCTCCTTTATTAGCATAGAACTTTACCTAATAGTAGCTAGATATATTGTAAATAAAATATACTGTATATTAAATTCCTATATATCCCGGCTTATTATATAAAATTATATTGATTCGTATAAATTAAAGCGGGGTTATCGTAACTAGGTGAGTACCTTTAAAGATATAATCTATTGCCTTCGAACATAAATATATATTATAAATATAATCGTTAATATTACCAAATTCAATACCTACTTATTCGCAAGCTCTAAAAACCGAATCCTTACCTACATATATTATCCTCTTATACATCGTTATATAATTAATTAAAATAAATATTATATACTGTAACGTAATAATGATCTAATCGAGTTTATCTAATTAAAATACTAGTAAAGCTACTAAATTATTAATAAATCTATATTAAATAAATACTTTACTAGCCAACGAAATCTAATTCGTCTTTATATTCTATTTTATACCGTAATTGAAAATAATTTAAATTAATCGAAGGTTAGCCAGTATAAATAAATTGAATATAATATTAGGAATACAAATTCTAATATTAACACTTATTATTATTAGCATTATTAATTCAATAGTATTAATATAATATACGTAGGTTATAGTACTATTACTAATAATATATTCTAAAGGATAAGTTAGAGGATATAATTTAGTAAACTACTTTTAGTAGTTAAAAATATACGAGCTATAACCGTAATTATAAATCACCAAATTCTTAATTAAATTATCTATATCGTATAATACCTTAAAAGCCTATTAATCTTTAGTAAAATTACAATTCGAATACCATAATTAATATAGATTAAAATATTTTAAATAAATCAATTTAACGCCAAATACTCTATAGATCAATTTCGCTACAAGCTCTAATAAAAACCTAGGTTACTACTAAGAGAAGCGAAGTTAAAACTAGTATTAAAGTTAGCGCCATTAAACAATAAAGCCAAACCAATAATAACGGAGTTAGCTAAGATAGTATTAGTATTTCCTAATACAGTAATAATACTTATATTATACTTATAAACCTCCTCCTTATTAAATTATATATTAAATACTTTGTCAGGTTTATACTACTAATAAATAATAATTTTACCTAAATGGTAGCGGCTATAAATATAATAGATATAATCCTTTTAAATAGTATTATTATAAATAAAATAAATAAATTTATTTTTATTCTTCTTACTTCTACTAGAGGTACTACTATCGTTATTATTATTATTATTAATATTAGATTTATTAGGGTCTTTATCTACCTTATTAATAATGGTCTTAATTTAAATAATGAAATTAAATTAATAGGCTTCCGTATTATTAAAGGTAAATAAATAAGCCAAGAATTTATTAGGAATAAAAGTATTTTTAATTATATTGTTAGCCTACAACTTGATATTAATAGGGTAATCATATTTAATTATATTACAAAGATTAAAATACTCAATAATATCGTTAATAACTAGGCTACTATTAACAACTCGTTTATAGGCGAATTTATACTAGTTTAGAAAGTTAATTATAAAATTAAAGCCGGAACGATAAAATCCTTGGTATTACTTAAGGATTTTACTACGTACCTTATTAGTAACTTTACTAATCGTAATCTTAATAAAGTTAAAGAAATACTTAGGGTCCCTATTAAATTAATTCCAACTGTTAATACGATGAATAATTAAAACTTTATCGTCCTTGAGGGTAATATTAATAATCTTAAATACGTAAATGCAACTAAGCTTCCACTTCTTATACTTATCGGATTTATTTTCCTTACTAGGTTCGGCTATAATCTTACAAATATAATCGTCGACCTCGGCGAACTCGAATTCGATATATAAAGTGTACTCCCAATTATTAATATTATTCTCGCTACGAAGAACGACAAGCGATCCGCTATCGATAATAGGTATTATAATTATAATTATTTATATAACAACTCGAAAGCCGGTTATTAACGACTCGAAGGTCGGTTGTTAACAAAGAGGTTAATTCCCGGGATAACTAGTAGGTCTCTTATCGGTTTAATCGATCGGCTAATCAATTACAATAACTTTAGAGGGCTTATAACCTGTGCGACGCACAAGGCGACGAAAATGAAGCAATTGATATATATATTGAGTTGCTAGAAAGAGAAAGAATCTGTGGAGAGGTCTGGAGGGCTAAAAACAAGGGGAGGCCGTGCATGGGTATGGGTGAATGGCCCAGAGTGCACGTGCCTCCAACACATCTGGGCATAGCCCCACTCTGTGCCCTACCCAGACCGCACCGTATCTAGCCTTCCAGACTCGCCAATCTTCCTCCTTCTTCCTCCTTCATAGTATAACATTCAATTAATTGTAATCGCTTGATCTTGTAGATATTCGTAATCCTACAAGTTATAAACCCTTTTAGACCTTCCCTATAATCGAACCTTCAAACGCATTAATAGAATCTTCATTAAGGTACTACGATAAGCATTAGGACCTTTGCTATTGCGACTCTAGTCGCACACGCTCCCCCAAGCTAAAAGCCCCGCTATATAAAGATTATCGCCAATATCTAAACAAGAATCGTCATCTCTTTTAAATCAAGCGATTCAATCTTTGGATTCCAAATTATTTAATAAGTGCAAGGTCTAGCGATACGCACTACCTTTCTTTCCTAACTTTTAGACCTGCGATACTCTTAATAGTACAATTATCGCTATATTGATATTAATTACTTTATCCTTCGTTAACTTTAAAGGCGAGAATAATATTGAGGATTAGTAGATAAGTCTTGTAATTGAGTTCGATTATTTTAAACTATTAAAATATATCTTCGAAAACGTTTTTAAATTTAGTGAGGCGATAGAGATAGAGTTATATAATATTTAGTAGATTCGACGTATAATTATTAATAATTTTCTTCTTACTACCCTTAAAAATCCTAATCTTATTACTACTTTAAGAGTTGATAATTAGGATCAAACCGGTAGAGACTTTGAAATTCTATATAATCTTATTTAATTTCGTATTACTTATATGATTAATAAAACTTATAATAAAATTCTTATAAAGTACTTCAATTTTAAACGAATTAATTTTAATATTATAACGTCTTTTTTAAATTATTATACCCTTATCTATATACGTATTAAGGAAGCTAAATTCTATATTAATAATAATTTCCAAGTAACCTTCCTTTATAATATAGTAAAAATTTTATATTTTATCGATATTAAATATTAAGTATTAGGTTTCGAAAATAAAATTTTTAATATTAGAACTTTTTCAACTAAATTAGGTAATATTAATAATATAGAATCCTATATTAATATTAATATTAATATTAAAAAAATGCTTAGTAATATTACTATTAATAGTAATAATTCGATTAATAAGAAGATGGATAATAAAAAGAAAAATAATAAAAAGATTGATAATATTAATTATATTGAGAAGACCTATCTTATTTAGAAGTATATACCTTATAGCTATTACGTTATATCTAAAGCCGATATCTATTAGGTATATTATTTAGAGTAAGCTCCGGATTACTAAAGATATAAGAAGGATATTATTATTAAGAAGGTTACTACCGGTATTAACGCCCTTATTAATAATACTTTAATTAATTTTACTATTCCTGTTATTACTATTAATTCCGCCCCATTATATAGAAGTAGAATATTTATAACTATAAGTAGTATAGGTAATAGTAATATAAATTTTTTATTAGAGCCCCTAGCAATTGCTATCGAATATATTAACTATATTTAAAATAGTTAAATAATCGATTCTTCTTAATTACAACTTCAATATACCTATAATAATCTTATTAAAATCTAATAAACTCTAAAGCATTAATAATTACTAAATAGTATTAGAAATTTAATTATCTACGATTTCAGTTACGTAAATAATATTTTTAATTATTTTAAATAATTTACGGATTTACAATTATTCCTTTACCCTATTATTTATATTATTAGTAATAGAATTTTAATATATACCTACTATATAGGTACTATTAAATTATCAATAGCTATATTAAATAATATTAATATTGAAATTAGAATTAAAAATTATATTTATAATCCCTCTACCCTAATAAATCTATTAACGATAAGAGGTCTCTTCGATAATAGTATAGTATAGGATATAAAGTCTAATTAAATGTTTATATATAGTAAACTTATTTTATAATATAAATAAATTAATAACCTCCTAATCTTTTTAATATATACTTAGTAAAATTTCCTTTAAAATATTCGTTACGCTATAATAATATTAATTAACTATTTAACAATATACCGTCGCTTTATACATATAGGTAAGAATTAAACTTTTAAGGCCTATAAAAAGGCTAGTATTAAATTTAGTAATACCTAGGATTATTTTTGTAAAGCTTATATTAAAGTAAAGGCCTACAACGTAATTCCTGAAATTGCTGATGAAATTATAATCTAATTATTAATCTATATCTATATTAACGTCGTTTCTTATACTCTCTCCGGCTATGAAGGGTATAAATATATAATTTTTTTCGTTAATTAAATTACCAGCTTTTACTCCATAAGGTTTATAATTAATAAAGGCAATACATTTATTCAAATTAAGGAATTTAAAAAATAGGTAGAGTTTTAAAGTAGTAGCCTCAAAATTAGGACAATTAGTTTTAATAGCGGCCCTAAGGTTAGCTTTAATATTAAAGAATTCTGAAGAAGTAAAACTATTAATTAAATACGTATAGAAAGTATTAAGCTTTTGAAATTAATATTATATACCCTATAGATATAAAGAAAAATCAAAAAGGTTAGCGCTATTATTATATAACGAGCCAAAACCTTAATAATCGACCTTAATATCCTAGAGTATTTATAACTATTTATAATTAATTATATTATTAAAATCCTCAACCTTCTACCCTTAAATACTAATAGAGAAGGCAAGAGCCTATAGGAACTACTCGCTAAAGCGGCCAATTTCCTAAATGAAATTAGATAATTATATATTAAGTATTTAAAATCGTATTTCTATATTATTTACTATTTTATTAAACTAAAAAAGAGGCTACAAAGTAATAAATTTCGAATTAGAGCTTAGAAGGGTGAATTCATCGGTTTTAATAATTCCTACAATCGTATTATCTTTATTTGAAATCCTTATATTAGTAAAATCGTTAAAGTAAATATAATAATCTTCCTTAAGGAAGACCCAATAAATTAAAAGGACCCTATTTGTAATAGTAATAATAATATTATTGAATATTATATTATCTTTTTAAATTAAATAATTGATAAGATTAACATAGTCGTAAATAGTAGTTATTAAGTCTAAACTAAAGTCGATGATTAAATTCCCTAGTTATAATAATAAAAAATTAAATCATCCTAATATAATATAGCAAAATTATATGAAATTATAATAACCTTACCAATATTATTAGAAATTACCCCAATACCCTCGGGCGTACTAGTAATAGTAATAACAATAATATCGATCGCCCCGGTCTCGCTAACGACGATTATAATAATAACCTTAATACCCTCGGGCGTACTAGTAATAATAATAACGATAATATTGACCACTGTAATAATACCGGCGATAATAATTACAACGGCGCTTCTAATATTACTATTACTAATTCCTTCGACAGTAACGGTATCGGGATCTTTAATACTTTCGTCGCTAGACCTATTACAATAGTCCTAATAAGAATAAAATATTAAAGAAACTATCGAGTATAATAATAACCTTTTTAATTTTAAAGATTTTAATAAAAAGGACCCTATACCTTACAATTAATATAATAAATATATATTTAATGAATTAATTATATATACTACTCTAAATATTCCTCGTACTTAATATATTACAATAAGTAGCGTTAAATATATAATTACTATTAATTAATATACCGAACCTACCCTATACGTAATAATATGTATTATTATTAGTATTATAAGTAAGTAAATTGAATTTCTAATAACTACTAAACCTAATAAATTAAAATATTCCTTAGGTAAAGGTAATATAAGGAAGTTAACCCTCTAAGCATAATATAAAAATATCTCGCCTAAAAGTAAGTGAAAGTACATTTCGTCCATTTATAATTAAATTACCGAATTATAAATATAATATCTAAAGGGTAAAAGATAGTATAAGTAATATCATTAAAAATTCTATTACCTTACCTAAGAATTTTTACAATATAATAGAAGGTTATTTAGTAAAACGAATTAAATTTATATACTACCTTACTACCGTTAAGGTCAATTATAATATAATAAATATCGTTACTAGCAAGGTACAACAATTTATCCCTAAAAATTTCCATACTATAAAGAAATGGAATAACTTTAAATTATATTAGTTATTAATTATAAAGAAGTAAATTTAAATATTCGAAGATAAGGCGGTTGATACCTTAGTACCTAGATCGATAGATATAGAAATCCTACTTAGAAAATAAGTATATAATAAAAAATATAATATCAATACTAAGGATTAGAAAATTAGAATTAAATAGGTAATATATAGTAATCACAAATAAAGTAATTAAATAATTCAAAATATCTATACCGTAGTAGTATATTTAATTAGTATAAGATTATTCTTAGCTTTTATAACTATTAATAATTATAAGTATTACTAATTTGATTTCGATATTGCCTTCTTAAATGTACCTATCCTAAATAATACCTAATATTATATTAAGCAATTAATAATACTTAAAAAACTTATATATAATTATAGTAAAGAAGACGTAATTTGTAAACTCACTAAAGCCCTCTATAGCCTTAAACGTTCCCTACTTTATTAACTTAAAACCTTGATATTAATACTCAAAAAAACTAGATTTATCCCTATCTCTACAAATTCTTATGTACTTACTAATAAATCCCTAAATATATTATTAATCCTTTATATCAATAACCTTTTTATTACTATATTAATTATTACTATCGTTAATTAGATTAGAAATAAGTAGCCAAGTATTTTAAACTTAAATAATTAAGAAAGGTATATATATTTTTAAGTTATAATATTATAAGCGATCGTTAAATTTGTATTATTTTTATATTTTAACAATATTATATTATATTGATTATTATTAAATTTAATAATAGTAAAATTAAATTCTACAGCGTTAAAATACTATAATTACCTAATTATAGGGTCTATAGGGGTAACGATATATCGCTAGAAGAAGTAAAGTCTTACCCTAAAAAGACTAGCTTATTAAATTAAATTTTAATAAATACATAGCCAAATATTTCATTTACTATTAGTAAATTATCCCCAAGGTAATAAGAAGTTAACCGACCGTTACCTCATTATTATAAAATATTTATAGCAATATCTTTCCAAATACCCCGATTTAGGTATTGAATTAGGCGGTATACACTCGCTATTAATAACCCTATTCTTTTATATATATATAAACGCCTCCTTTACCGACGATATCCCTTTAAGGAAGAGTATTACGGGTCATATTATATTTTTATTTATAGCCCCGTCCTTTAAAAATTAAAATAATAGAACTTTGTTACAATTAATACTATAGAAGTAGAATTTACTAATTTAATATTAATAATTAAGGCTTTCGATTGGGTTAGAAGAATACTAAATAATTTAAATATAGATCTGGGCTTGAATAAAGTTAATAGAATACTATATATAGATAGTAATAACGTTAGAGACCGGGTATTAGACCGGGTATTTAATTCTAATATACTAACTAGAAATTGATATATCGATATATAGTATAAATAATTAGTTTAAGAGGTAAATAGGAAGGCATTTGCAATTGAGTACTTACTAGGTAATAAAATGCCGGCTAACGGTTTAATAAAGCCGTTAAAGCTAAATAAGTATGCTAGATTTATTAAATTGATAGGTATAGTCTAAAAGAGAATTCCCTAAGCCTAAAATATTAATACTATGAGAAATATTACGATATAAATAGTATATAGAGGTTTAAATATTCTTCGGCGGTCTTCTAATCTATAGGGGTGTGTTGGTGGGTCCCGGGTAGGTATCTAGGCATAGCCCTACTCTATGCCCTACCCAGACCGCACCGTATCTAGCCTTCTAGATTCGCCAGTCTTCCTCCTTCTTCCTCCTTCATAGCACAACACTCAATCAATCGTAATCGCTTGATCTCGTGGATGTTCGTGATCCTACAATTATTCTTTTTATAAGCGAATTTATTAAACTTTTAAGTATATTAAGTTATAATATTAAAGCGATAGCGACGGTAAAAAGTCATAAAGTAGGCGAAAAGTTTATAATAATTTTTAATAGTTATTAAAAGAAGGGGTTATCTGCGAATATAATTTATATTATATTATAATCGATAGATGTATTAGAAGCGAAGGTATCGATCGAAGAGTTCGATACGCGATAAGGGCACCTAATAAAAGGTATTTATAGTAGTTAATTAGTATAGAAATCAATTAAAAGCGATGAATTTATATACGTTAAGGGTATTATTAAATATATATAGCTCATAGTACTAATACTAGTTAGTATAGTTGGGTGCAAAGTGGAAGTGTTGGTGCAACTGGGTGTAAAGTGCTAGTGCAATTGGCTGTGTAAAAAAGAGGGAGAAAAAACGACTAAATTAAGGGAATGTTAGCGTGTATTAGAAATACGAGATTTTAGTGGGTAAAAACGGGATTTACGATGTTAGGTATTATTAGCTGAACCGCCCTAGTTTTTTGGGTGGAGGTGCGTATATGGAGGATTTTGGTGTGTGTGGAGAGGTTATCTCTTATATTAATAGGTATTTTCGTTAAATCCTCATCAAAAGTTAAAGTAATAAGATTGGGAGCGCTAATATCCTTCTATTCAAAGGTTTATCTAACTAACGTCCATTATCTAGAAGGCTTTATGTGACTAGGAGCCCTTTAACTTCGCTAATAACCCGGATATCCTTCTCGAAGCCCTTAGCAAAGATAGAAAACCAAACCAATTTCCTTATAAAATAAAGAAAAAGATCAAGAAAGCAACCATTAAATAATTAAGGTTATATTTAGCGTGGTAATCAAGTTCATTACTTCAGTTTCGATTACGAATCCAAATTAAAGTAAATCCTTTGCTACTAAAGTACTTCTATGAAGTAAGAACCATTCTATAGGGTATTAGAGAGTTTATAAAATAATAACCCTACTGTACAGGATTAGGAAGTATTAGTTAAATATATTAAACACAAATTATCTCCCCCCGATTCAGAAAGGTTTTATAACACTCTACGAATCTACATAACCAACACCATCCTTAATTAATATAACCTTAGGTATTTAAAATGATTTAAGAGTATAGTTTTTTCTACTATCAAGGCTACTAATAAGCCCGATAGTACTAAGATATTCAATATATAAGTACTAGTAATTTATATAACAGATTCATTCATCTTAAAGGTAGTAGAATCATACTTATTAAAAATCTCAAAACTAAAACTAGCCTTATTAAATAATTCAATTAGTATAGTGATTAATATTACATACAGTGGTAATTGAATGTATAACATATACCTTAAAGCGGGCAATTCCCCCTTCATAATTATCATACATTTCGACTATTACCGTAAATCTAATCGCTTCGAGGACTTGAATCACATAAATATCGAAGATTTAGAACATACTATACTGATATTCCAGTCTACTCGAAATTTTTTGAAAGGAGCCTACAATTATGAAGAAATTCAATTCCTATCAACTATTATATATACTATTACTATACATAAAGCGTAGGACCAGATATTAAATGAAATTACTTATAATACTCGAAAAAGGACTTTACAGTTTGGGTTTTATGTATAACCCTTTCCTATATACGTAATATCAAGAATCATATATTTATTAAAAAGCTTCGAACTTGATATTTTATCCATAAGACATACTAAGATTTATACCTATAGAACTATCAATATCGCCGAACGTATACTTTAATAATTATAGCCCGGCTAACCCTTACTACTATATTATCTTCGTAACACGAGCAGTCCTCTAGCCTCTAACCGGGTTTACTAATTCCCTCCGGGACCGGGTAATATCGATAATAATGATAATAATACCGATAATAGCCGTCCACCCTGTAAAATGCGTAGTAAACCCCGTAATAAACACTGTAGGAGATTTAAATAAAAGTTCTATAATAAACTACCTACTAGTATTCAACTACCAATAATGATATTCATTTTCACTAATAAATATTATCAATGACCGCCCGGCAATGAAATTAATAGTATTACTCTTACCGGCTCTGAAACTAGGTTAGGAAGGCCTCATAGAAGACCTCGCAAGAATATTAATAATAGACTACTATAATTAAAAGGGAGATAGATTAGTGAAAATATTGAATTTAATATAAAAAGATAACTATAACTAGTAAATAAATATAATAAATTTTTTCGAACATACTCTCGTTTATTTACAAAAATCTCTATCCTTCTATATATCCCTCTCTCCCTTTCTCATACTCAGCCTTTTTTTACCTTTATCTAATATCAATTAACGCTACTATATTAATTGTCTTTCAAAATCATCATCTCAAGACCGACAAGCGCCTCAATAGTATATTAAAAAAAGGAGAAGAACGCCGGGGATTATTCGCCCTCAAACACCAACGTACTACTACTAATCAAACTAACACTAAAATAATATTACCAGCTAACAATGAATTTATTTATAAAAAGACTATGGTTACTACTAACCTTTTTCTCCCTATACGGCTAAAGTAGTATATCACCTTCGTCAATTATAATCCAACTTCTTTTGATTAGTAATTTGAAATATAACAAAAAATGAATAAAACAATCGAGAAATTACAAAGCGCACCCCACCCGAGTACCTTATAGTCATCAAAGCCTCAAATTACTATTTATAATAACGACGGATAATATATCTTATATAAACCTCAATCTTACCTTACTATTACTATAGAATTTTATAAGCAGGATTTCCCAAGTAAAGTCTCCCTAATATAATTACCCTAATACGGATGAAATTGGAAGATAACATAGATTTGAAAGAGGTTAGTAATATAGTACTTAAATATTTAAAACGCAAAACGAATTGCTAATACAAAATTCAACGCAAAGACTCTTGATATATTATATTAATAGTAGTAGGAATATCTTCT
Source organism: Neurospora discreta FGSC 8579 (assembly GCA_009805215.1). Taxonomy (NCBI): domain Eukaryota; kingdom Fungi; phylum Ascomycota; class Sordariomycetes; order Sordariales; family Sordariaceae; genus Neurospora; species Neurospora discreta. Next base: position 71,255 of record RANX01000092.1, on the reverse strand, counting down.
ATACTGTTATACTACAAGCGTCCCCGTAGCACCCCCGGAGGGGCTAGTAATAGTAGAAATTATTGAAGTAGATGATATACGGAAGTTGGGATATTATAAAATCATTTACTACGCGTAGTTGAGGTTATAGGTTAAATAATGAAAATCCTACGAGAAGGGTTAGATCTACTAATGCTTTGGCTAGTATTGTGCCCTTGAGTTTAAATTTGAATTGCCAAATACCTTCCCGTCTTCCTGTCTGGGTATTATCACGGCACTGGCAGGGGCACTCCGGTCTCCCCACCAGCCCAACGCTGGGGGTGTGGTCCGACCGTGGGCACGTGACTACGCGTACTGGCCGTACCTAGCTTGGGGTTAGAACCTTAGACGCCAGGCGCGCCTTTACACGTTTCCTTCCTTTTTGCCCTATCTTATAATTCTACAATAAACCTAGAATTGACGTATCTAACTTGTTTCTAGTAACTACATCGCTCGTAATAGATATAAAATGAATCTTATACTTTTAGGAGAGGAAATGAGATATCCTATTATATTTAATGAAAGAAAGGAAAAGTTTTATATTATAGTACCCCGCAATAGCGTAAACAACTGAGGAAAATGTGTCGGCTATGTTCTTACCCTAGAAGAAGATTCATAAACATAAATATTTACGGAAGAGAGTATATATGTTAGCGAGGTTTAGAAATATGTTATCAAAGCTTAAAGAAATAAGATTACTATTAAGTAGGTTGTTTTCAATATCGACGATATTTTAATTACCACCGAGGTTGAAATAAAATAGGGCAATACGTTTTATTGGTAATTGCTTTATATTGTTACTATTAAAGATAGATAGGATACCTAATCTAAGACCCTCGATATGTCTAATTACAATAATGAAGATACTTACAATAATATCGATAAAGTCATTACGTTTTTTTTTCAGGAAATTTTGATAAGGATAGCCGACGTACGATATACTTGGAAAAAGAAAATTTATACGCCTTCTTATATATAGAACCTAATATAACTGCAAAATGTTATACGAGAAAGGGAAAAAAACCGTACTTTCGCCCTTAAACTATTAGTAATTGTTGGTAGGGAATGTTGATTTTACTACAATTATTATAATAAATCCCGTACGCGACCTTTACTAATAAATTTCCCTGCTTCCCAAAGGTTTTATTAGAATCCTATTAGTTTTAAAACAACTTTTTGGGAAATTAAATTACGTACTACTTTTACCGAAGTAATTTTAGCCTATGAATAGAAATACTCAATTATTACTATTATCTTAAATGCTCATATAGGTAAGATATATAGGTATACCTTGAATTTCCTTGATTATTAAAAGGTCGTTAAAGACGAGAATGCGGAGTGTAAGAAAAAGGCACCCTCTTGGAGCATACTCTAGCAAATTCTTAAAAAGATACTCCTATGATGAGTTTTCCGGTATTATCAATAATATGGAAAGATTACGTAAAATTCGATACAAAGATATATCCTTCTATAGAAAGATTAAAATTTATAGGAGGATGTTTACTATAATATGTTTGACCTAAATATAGCTTTTAGTAAGTAAATTTATAAAGAGAATTACAATTTAGAGAAAGGGTAAGATAATAATTATAATAAAAATAGTAGCCCTATGAGCAATAGAAACTACAATAATCGTGAAGACTATTTCTATCCGAACTATTAAGGTTCGTATAATAATTAAAATTCGTTACTTATTTACAAATAACCCTAATCTCCTACCTTTACCGAAGGTTATTATAATTATTCGAAGTTATTAGTCGAAATGAAGAAAGTTAAGGACGAATTGGCTAGTATTCGAAGAAAAAAGTTAATATATTTCTAAAATCTTTCACTACCTTAAAATATAGGCGGAAAAGTTTAATGTTAAGATAGTAGTAAAGGAGGGTGAAATGACTGATTTCAATACTATTGATACTCAAACTATTAGAGAAGCTATAGCCCTATATAAAAACAAGAAGGTTATTATTAACTTTAGCGCTAAAATCTAGAAAGCAAATTAGCTATTTAGGCGATGGTTCTGATAATAAAGATTATAGTTGGGACGGTATACCTATTACTAATATTTTGACCTCTAATAATCAACGATTTTTAATGACAGAAAAAAAAATATTGTATAGATATAATAAGAAGGATATGGATATCATTACTTTCAACGTATAATCCTCTTGAATTTACAATAAAGTAAAGTTTAAAACTGACTATTTTCTAGATAACGAGATTAAGTAGATGTATACTGACAGTTATATAGTTAGTAAAGTGGTTTAGGATTCAGAATTATGTGTCGGCGATAATCTATATTCTATTAAAACCTTTCAACAATTATTATACTATTTCAATAATGAATCTTATAATTACAATAGCAAGGAGAAGGCTATTCTCGAACGTTATAAGTTGTACTTGAAAATGAGCTTACACTTTTAAGAATTTTATAGTACTTTATATATTCAGTTAGGGAGTATGATAAAACTATTAATATATAGAAGTAGGAATTTGATTGGAAGTTTCCTACTAATATTCAAAATACTTCATTTGTTAATTATAGGAAAAGTATTATAGCTTTTATAGTATTCGTCCGAATAACTGAAAAGATATACAGCAAACAATTAACGCTTATAGAACGCAAAGTAAAAGGATAAGGGTAAGGATAATAAGAATTCTTCTTAATTGAATTCCTTTAGTAAGGTTAAGCTTTTTTTTAATCCTCGTCCATAGTTAAAGGTTCGAATTTGGATTGAAATTTCCGTTATCCCACTAAAATCTTTAGAGAAAGAATTTGTAGATCATTAAAGGAAGATAATTATTCGGTTTATAAATAGATAGGATATTATTTTTGGGACTACCCCAATAAGTATAGTAATTCCAACTTCATTGATAAACTAATCGAATAACTCGCCTATAGAACCAAGAAGGAAGCGGAGGAGGTAAAAAAAGTTCATTACCTTAGGAATTATAGATTCTTTCTTAGGGATAGAATCGGTATCTAGTTACTAAGGTATACTAATAGTAGAAATAATCAAAGTAGAGAAGGATTTTCTGAGTAATTACTTAGAAAGGGAAGTATTATCTATTTTCTATAATATGGCTTATTAGGGAAAATTAAGTTTATAAAGAACGTACTCATTAATTTAGGAATATGTGGAAACAGTTTCTTAAGTAAGTAATTTACTAAATATTCCATTTATATTTTATTTATTGAATTATCTTAAGGTTTTGAATGATACACTATCGGTAGATATAACGGTTAATATAGTAAGACTACTAATAGATATTTACGTAGTATTCTATAGGTTTAAAATCGATTTTTATGAAAAGGAATAATGATTATTATTGATTCTAGATATAGTTTCATTTTTAGTAATTATTAGATACAGTAATCCCGAGTTCTAATTAAAGTAATTAATAGAAATTCAATTTTTCTGGAAATTCAAGAAAAGGAGGAAACCTCTAAAAGAAAAGTTAAAAAGGTATTGAAGGAAACCAACCGCCGGATTTGAAAATTAAAAATTATTATTAAGAAAGCTTTTAATATTTGGTATATACCATCTAAACGTAAAATGCAATCGTTTTATTCTGTAAAGGATAAAAAGTCTATTCAAGAAAATACGGCGAAAAGAACTTCTGTAAAATAGAATAAGAACTCTACGACTAACGCCCTCCGGCCCCGGATAAGAAATTGCCTACTCGGCGAAAATACATTATTATATTAGTGGAAGAATAAGGGAATAATTCTTATTATAGTAAGGGTTCTTAAGGACGGTACTATTTAAAGCGGAATATTATCGGTTGATATAAATTCTATAATAATTAAATTATCATAAGCGTAGAGGTTTCCTTATTCCTACGGAATAGGATCATATAAACGTTATCAATTCCCTTTTAACTAAAACGATTTATCAAGGATAAAAAACGGAAAGGCTAGATATTAATAGAGGATAAGTAGGAAATCTACGAAAGGGTTAAGAAAGAAGTGTTAAAGTATATATATCAATATTTAAATGTTCTTAGTAAGAAATAGTTAAATACTTTGCCGGAATATTAATTAAGCGATTATAAAATCGAATTTGAAAACGGGGTAAAACCGGAAGAGTTTGGATATAGTCTACTCTATAAAATAACTATTACGAATTGGAAATATATTGGAAATATATTAATATAACGCTTGTAAATGAGTTTATTAAGAGTAATTTTACCTTATAAGTAAATATTCTTTTTTCTCCCGTAAGGCTAATAGAGGGTTACGGTTCTATATCGATTATTAGAAATTAAATACTATTATTCGGAAGGATTACTACCTATTTCCATTTATTGAGGAAATTACTATTTATCTTAGTTAGATAAAGGTCTTAGAAAGGACGAAGTCATTATAGACCCTTAGAAAATAGTAATAGTGAAGGATTAGTAAATACCGATAAATATAAAAAGAGTATCTTCCCTTTTTAAGTTTTTGTAATTTCTATTATAAACTTGTAAAAGATTATAGTAGGATTACAAACCCTTAATATCCTTTATCAAAGAAGGAGAGGAATATAAGTAGAATAAAGATTATTAAGAAATATTCAAAGAATTTAAGGTATACCTCTTGAATAGAATTATTTTCATTTATCATAAATATAATTAACCAATTGAGAATGAAGTACATATTTCCAATAGCGTAGTAGCCGGCGTATTATTTTAAGAGATTGAAAGGCATTGGAAACTAATTATGGTTTTCTTTGAAATAATATATACAACTAAATATAATTATTCTATGTATAATAAAGAATCAATGGCTATGGTTCGAACCTTACAAAATTAGAGAATCGAATTCGTTAGTTTATGAATACCCTCTCTAATTACTATTAACTATAAAGCTTCAAGGTATTTTAGTACGAAGTATTCATCCAATTTATAGTGAATCAATTAGGCCGAATTCCTAATTTGTCATTATTTCACGATAATTCACCGGCTAGGGAAGGATAATAGAGCCGCTACTACGTTATCTAATAGGCCTGAGGATTTGGAAATATAGAAAGCTAAGTAGGAAGCCTACCGGATAATCCATTTTCCTAGAATATTTAAAAAAGGATCGTAATATATTTAAACGACTTTCTATCAATATCGACCGTTATATACTTAATATCATTGATTATCATGATAGTCAATATTAGGATTATGAAAGTAGACCCTACGGTTTAAGTAGGTACATTAGAAGATATAATATTAGAAAGTTACGTCTCAATAAATTAGATATTATTAGAGGATAAGCTTTACCCCAATTTCAAAACCTATTGAGATATAATTTATTAGTGAGAGAATAATTATTAATTAATCCTTTAAAATAAGTTACTAACCTGCTAAAAAAAGCTAACAATACTACTAAATATGCTACAAATCAAAGTAATGTACAGATTGTATTCCGGAATTATTATAACTTACCCCAAGTATAATAAAAAAGGAAGTTTATGACTATTTCATAATAGTAACCGGGGATAGTAAACAATATTAATCGTTTCGTTATTAATTGCCTAATATATTATACTTCGAAGGTACTGTACAACAAAACCCTCAAGGAACTATATCTAATTCTACTACTATAAAGAATTTAGTATAGTTTAGTAATAGATTTTAAATTAATATTGAAAAATAATTATGGTTCTATTAATACATCAATGATAATTAAGAAATTAATGCAGACTATACTATACTATATAACAATTACTGCCTAGAAAGTAACAAAGATATATTGTAAGAGACCTTACTAATATATAACCTTCTTCATGAAATATACTCGGGCTGGGGACCCTGATTTATTTTTTAACTTGATTAACGAACTATCTAAAATCATAAATATCAAATAAAAACTGGCTTCTTTTAGATATAACTAAATTATAAGATGAACCGAAATCATGAACAAATATCTAACATGATAGTTGAAAATATTTATTGACTGTTCTTAAAACAACTAGTTGAAAACTATCCCGGCTATCAATGTAATATAAATAGAAATACTTTGGAAATAGTTTAGGTAATTTATAGTTATATAAAATTTTAGAAATATTTAATTAGGAAGCGCAAGTTAATCTAATCAGCGTACGCGTGGTATTAAGAGAGAAATTCAATTATAGTAATACTTGAAATATGATTCAGAGGATATAGAATTATATGACTAAAGTAAGAGAAGTAATAGTAAAAGTATAGGCAAACATAATTAAATAAGCGAACTAATATTACCAAACTCGTAATTTCGATATAAATAATAAAGTATGTATTACTAAGCAGAGGTATTAATTGTAATTCAATATCCTGAAAGAATAAAAGGGTATTAATATATCCTATACCAACCGCCTTCGTAAATACTTTAATAAGTTACTATCGGGCTGATGAACGGAATTATTAGAAGGTAAATATATTGGGGACGATATCGAATAGGAAATATAGAAGGTATTGATATTGACGGTCCATTATAAGAAACTATAAATAATAATCTTATTCCCTAGCTATATCTATAGCGCCTTATTGGCATGACGTCCTTCTCCACCTTCTCCAGGTTTTCTAGAGGGAAAACCGTTCGGCGTTAAAGCGCCGCCGGATGAAAACCTCCAGCTCCATCTCGGTCGTGGTTAAACCACGCCGCTCCTACTTTGCTTACTGCTATAACGGTTCTCACCCACTGCCATAGCGAACAATCCGACTCTTCTTTCACCGCATTAATCAAATTTAATAGTATGTTGAATATTAGCAATTTGGATATACAATGGAATTTTACTATAAGGAGGACGTTTACGCCCGTTATAGTAAAATTAAATACAATAGAAATTACTTTGATAAAATGAATTACCCTTTGAACAGAAATGATTCATTAATTCATTATCGATTATACAGGAAGCTTAGATATTATATCTTTAATAAAAAGGAATATCCGCATTTTAGGAAGGCAAGAGCATAAATATTTATAATTTACATTGAGAAACTACATACGTTTACCCCTTATAAAAACCCAATTAAAGGAAGGGTATTAAACCCGGCGATAGAAATAGAAACAGAAAATATTAACCACTCTAATACCCCTCCTATTTCTATTATAGATTTTATTACAGTTTCAGAGAAATAAAGCAGAGGAATAAGAAAGTAAAAATAATCGAAAAAACTAATCGGACTAACCTTCCACTTGAAATTAATAATTCAAAGCTAAATAAATCTATTTATACATTTTTAGAATATAGGAGGTTAATCCTATTCTAATGATATTACTTTAAAATATTCAACCTCTATTAGAAATATAACCTTTACCCTAACCGTAATTGAATTGGAAGGAACTTTATCCTAAAAAAATTGATAATTTATTTAGAAATATTTTACTAGAATTTAGGGAGTTATACGAGAGGGGGGAATTATTCTTTTTAAGTAAGAAGAGATTCATGATAATATAGTAATTTAAAAGCCGGGTAGGAATTTGAATAAAAGTGTTTACTATTTAAGGGGCGGGAGATATTTCGGAGTAAATTATATAGAAAAAGGGAGGACAACGATATATATAAATAAGAAATAGAATTTTAAGGATTTAAATTCTAATTGGGGAAGGATTAGATAGTAGTATCCTTTCAAAGCCTTTAAGAATTAATAACTAGTTTTTTCATTTACTTTTCTATTTTAATGTAGTGTCACGGGGCGCGAGCAAGCACTAAGCTAAGACCTTGATTGTTGTGCGAGGAACAGGAAGAGAATCCTGTGCGCGCACGAGAGCTATGTAGGGTATGGTGTGTGGGCACGGGCCCGCGTGGCCACGTGACCAGCTGTACTGCACCTCAGGCAGCTGCGCCCAGCTGACTGCACTAATGCAGTACAGTGCCCTATATACAGGAACATGGCAGCAATGCCTGTGACATGTAGGGAATATTAGAATATTAATAAGGGTTTCCCTTCTGCGAATTCTTCGAAGCGAAACCCCCGGTAGGATATTTAATTATTATTAGGGATTATCACTTCTATTATGCTAATCAGAATATAGACAATAGGATTAGTTAAGAGGTTAAAAAATTTTCAATATAGATATAAAAGTAGTGGTTTAATTTACTAACACCCCGGAACAAATTATTGAAATTAAGTAATATAATACATAGAGAAAGTGATAAAATAATTAATTATATATAATCATTATTAGGGGTAAAGGTTGAATATTAGAATACATAGTAGTATCAGTGAATCAATTTGGATTATTACCTTTAAGAAATTTGAATTTAATACGGGAAGGAAGAGTAGAAAAATAGAAGAGCAAGGAAATTATGATTAGAGTTTAATAGAAATAGAAAAGGTAAGGGATATAGTAGACAAGCGAATATTAATCCCGGATAAAATTAAAATAATAAAAGAATTTGAGTTTATTTTCGAAAAACTTACTAGAGAATTATATAATAGAAGAATATATCCTATATTAGAAGAAAAGTTGGAGGAGGAGAATAAATCAATAGAATTTAGAATATGAAACGGTAATAAAAGAAGTGAGGAGGAAATATTAAATATAATTTAGTAATTAGATACCTTTGAATTTGAAAGGCTTAATAAGTAAAATAGTTTAAAGGTATTATAATTATATGAAAGGATTCTAATTAGTTTTAGTTATTAAAATAGTAGGTATAAAACCGAAATTTTTACTTAATAAACCTTTCTAAATTCTTAGCTTTCAAAATATATGAAGGGGTAAAAGATATTGGTATTTATGGCAGTAAGGTTAAAATCCTTACCGATTATTTCTTTTTCAAGGTAGAGGTTTTTAAAGATCATTTATTAACTAAATTTAATTATTAATTAGTAGTAAACCAAGAGTTATTAATGGATTAATCATAAAGGAGGATATTTAGGACGTCTTTGTATAAATAGCATTTAATAAAGTATTAGGTATTAATTAGTAATTGAATAGATTTTTCAAAATATATAAAGAACCGTTTGAATAGGTTATAATAAATTCAGCAGTTATAAATCTCCGGTTCGGATGTTTCCCTTAGTAGTTTAAGGATATAAAAGTAATCATATTTAAAAAATAGAAGAAAAACGTTATCTAATAAAAATTCGCCGGCATATAGAGACTTATATTACTATCTAATAACGTCGGAAAAATCTTTGAGTCTTTAGTTATTAAAAGGTTTATGTAGGTTATAGAAACATTCAATTTTTTCCCGAAAGTGAAATAGGTAATTAAATAGGCCGTTCGATTAAATGTATTATTAAGGTAATAATTAATATAGTTCATACGGTATGGATATTTAGGGTCTTAATATTCTTAATACTTCTTATCTTAAAAGGCGTATTCGATAGGGTACATTATAAGTAGCTTCTATATATTTTATACGAAATATAATTCCTATATTAAATCCTCTACCAAATAGTAAGCTTCGTCAATTAAAGAAGGGGCTTCTTCTTCTTTAATAATGAAATTCTTAATTCATATACAGTTATTATAGGAGTCCCTTAGGGTTCACTCCTTTCCCTTATCCTATTTATCCTTTTTATTACGCTATTATACCGAAAGTTAATTATATGTTAGAATGTTATCACTATTAGCTTTACAAACGATATTAATATATTTACTATAGTCTAGATAATAGAAAAGAATTGCCGGACTTTTTATACGGCGTAGGAAATATATTTAGAATAGGTTTAAAAAAGAAGGATACAATTTGAAGTAAGTAAAATGGAAATAATATATTTTATACGAATTTTGGTATCACAGATAAAATTCGTCTAAGTTAAAAGAATTGTTTTAGAATTAATAGAATTAATAAGGTTCTTTATAGTAAAGTTAGATTGTAAATTTGTTTATGAAATTCTATAGAAGTTATGAAAAAAAGAGAGCTATTTAAATGAATATGGTTATAAGATTGGTAGCGAAGATGTAGGGCTATTCCTTAATTTGGGCGAGGGAGATATATATTAAGTAAATTCGTAGTATAATTATATATAGAGGATTACTTTTCCATTGATTAATTAAGGTTTATAGTAAATTGCGTTGGAATGTAATTGAATTGGTTAAATATTAAGTTAAATATTTAAAAGTTGTTGCTAGGGCGTATAAAGTTATACTAAAATAAAACCTTGTAACGGAGATATTTCATTTGTTATTTGATTTTTATTTGAATGAATAAATTTAAGCCTTCGAAGAGAGGTTTATTCGTATAAAGTATATTGATTACATTTAAAGAATAGTAATTTAAGTAGTTAATTATATTTAAGTAATAAGGGTAAGAGGCTAATTACCTATTCATAAACCGGAGAATAATATTATTAAAGTTAAATAGGCCGAAGTATAAACGCTGATAAAAAAATAATAATAATGATAATTAGGCCATTCTCTAGAATAAAACTATTATTATTTTAATTATAAGTATTAGAATTAATAATTATCGACCGGGAAGAATAGTTAGAAGATGTGATATAGAGAGAGTGGGTATTTTACTATAATTATTGATTAGTAGCGGCGGTAATTAAATTCAATTAATAGTATAAATTTAATATCGCCGACCTTATATTTAAACTTTATACCGAAACTAATAAACGATGTATTATTTTTATTTAGTAGGAAAATAAAAAGGTATTAAGGATAGAGGAAGAAGAATTATACCCTTTAAAGAAAGGGAATAACTTCCTTCTAATTTAAGCGAAAATAGAAGTTATTGGCCTTAAAGTTCTCTTTTTTTAAAAGGAGGGTTCTGAGTATTATAATACCTATTTATTTATATAAATTTAAAAAGGAAATGTTCACCTATTCAGGATTCGACTACTATTAAATAAAATTTGGAAGGTTTAGTACTATTAATTAGCTAACGATATAGAAAGAATCTTAAACAGCTTTAAATAAAAGGGCCCGGGTAGAGAAAAATTATTATAAGCGTTAAAAGTAAGTAAATTAAATAAATATTGATTAATAATTGGATTAAAAGAAGAGTAGTAAGAGGAACCTATATAGTATTTCCAAAGAAGATAAATAAATATTTAATTATAATATTCAAATAGAGGAATAAGGAGAGAGGAGTAGTAATTCTACTAATTAAAATCTTACTAAAGGGCGTATAGCGCAATAGATACCTAATTAAATAACGATTAATTATAGCAAAGAATTTTATATAGCAATTTTACTATATAATTCTGATTTGAAATAATGGTACAACGCTATTAAATTTAATTATTATTGAAGGTAGAACGATATTTAGGGGTATTAAAAGCTATAGGGCTACCCGGGACGGAATTTCTATTACTCTTATGAAAATTAGAACCGATATAAGAAGAGGCAAGCGAATTACCACTATTATTAGAAATAATACGAATAGGAAAAGTTAGATTATTATTATTAATTAGAATTGGAAATAGAGCAACCGGGAATTACTGTACCATTATTAAAATCAAATATAAGATGAATCAATTTAAGAAAATTACTATTACTACCAGGAATATTAAAATTAATTATGATTTCTTATAGTAACCCTTTACTATATACTTAATTTCTTTAACGCTTCCAATATATAGTAAAACTATATAATTAGTAAGGAGGTTATTGGATTTAAAGTAAGGGTATATACGGGTTAGGAAGGACGTAGCAGTGTCACGGGGCTGGCGCCCAGGGATGTTTGCCTGGCTGGCACCCGTGTAAGCTAGGCATGCTTTTTTATTGGGTGTACGGGCCCGCCGGCTGTAGGCAGCCGTCTTAGCGCTAAATGTACTATATACTATCAAGTACATCCCTCGGGTACGGCGCTCGGGCTATATTTCTAATCTTAATATTTCTAATACCTTCGATACCTACGTATTTCGTATATATAATTAGAAATTCTCTACTTTACTAATATAAACCTCTCTTTTCCTCTTTATTAATTATTTTAAATTCCTTATAAAACCTACCTATATATATACCTCGTAGATCCTTTATACTATAATCGACCCTCTCTTAATACTTTAATTCCCTAGCGGTCTCTAATACCTTCGCTATTTCTAATTACCCGAAGAATTTTCTAACCGCTAACTTTTTTTACTTTACCGTATTGCTATAGCTTTAATTCCGTAGGCTTAAAGTATTTCCGAAGATTAATAGTAGTTTGCTATAGCTATTTAAACCCTTATTAATAAAATAAGTTTTTTCTAAACGATTATAAGCAATTTTAATAGACAACTAAAGTTAATCCTTCCCTACTTTAATAAATTTATAAGTAACAAAAAGGATTTTAATATATAAATTTATATAGCGGAAATAAAATTGTATATTAATAGCCCGGCTATTAGTAATTTAGAAGCCTAATTCTATTACCTTTATTCTAGTTTTTCATTAGCTGTCCGCCGGACTTTACTTTCCTTTACGTAATTATTAGTTAATTAGATATTGGCTAAGCTTTTCGAAAAGTTTTGAATTAATTATAGGGAAATTAATTAAAATAAGAAAACTAACTTCAAATTCTTTACCCTATAATAGAAGGTTCGGAAATCTATATCCTACTTCTTTATCCGCTTTAAAAATTTTTTATACCGAATTAAAGCTAATATATAATTAAATTAAATCATTATTAATTTATTAATATCCTCCTTAAGTAATAAATAGTTTAGGCGCTTCTATAAGCAGTCAAAAATTCTAAATAGTTATCTAAGATTCTATAATTTCCTTCGATATTTAAATAGTAATAATTTCTTAAGGAATATAAGGCATTCTAACACTACTATTTATATTAATAAAAGGGAATCGATAAATAGTATTTCTATCCGGATTTTAGGGAACTTTAACTCTAAGCCGTCGGATGCTTAACGAAAGAAATAGAAAAAAAAGGGTACTTATATAACCTATAATTCGCCTTCCTATTAGGTTAAGAATTATAAGAAGATTGAGGTCTAGTATATCCGAATTATTTCAAAATTAAATAGGGGCCCGGAGGAAAATAATAAATATAATAATAATAATAAATATTAAAATATGAATATCAATCTAATAAAACCTAAAGGGCATTAGGGCTTCCAATAAGAATTATAATCGGACTTTAAAAATTTTCAACTTAGGAAAGCTATATATACCCTACTAATACGTTAAATAGTAACGAATTTTACTAAAATTCATATTAAATACTATCATTATTAAAGATAGGGAATAATAAGATAGTAGTCTCTATAGTTAAATAGAATTAAGCGTTATAGAGTATTTCGAAGCTCTTGGAGTTCGGGGTGCCCGGTACGGTAGCTACTATTATAACTCGGGGGTATAGCCGGTATTAACGTATATGTAAAAGATAAATATTAAAGTAATAAATAGGATTTTCATAGGGAAATATATTCGAATAATTTAATTATCAATTATATATTTAATTATTATCTATTATATAAACCTGGGTAAAGGAGTTAGGAACGTTCGAAAGCGCGCGGGGGTATTAAAGGATTCTTTCTTATAATATTTCTAATTATTTATCGAAGGAAAGGTAGGAAGTAATATTATAGGGCTAACGCCTAAGGGTATTTACCTAACTGGCACCCGTATAAACTAGGTATACCTTCTAATTAAGTATACGGGCCGGCCGGCTATAGGCAGCCGTTTTGGCGCCAGATGCACCATATACCGTTAGGTATATCCTTTGGGTACGGCGCTCGGGCTATATTTCTAATCTTGGCATTTCTAGCACCTTCGATGCCTACGCATTTCGTATATTTAGCTGGAAGCTCTGTACCTTACTAGCACAGACCTCCCTTTTCCTCTTTGTCGATCATTTCAAGCTCCTTATAAGGCCTACCTGTGTGTATACCTCGTAGATCCCTTACAAGCAGCCCTATAAATATGATTTAAATAGTAGTTTAATATTGCTAAAATAGAAATAAATATTATAAAAATAAATCGTCGCTTAAATACTATTACGTATACTATAGAAACTACTGAAAATACTCAATATATATTCATTTTCTATAAGGGAGTAGGTTAAAAATTAGTTCCAATTTATAAATAATTAAATAAAGGATATAGAATAATAATATAAGTAAAATCTGACCCCGGATAAGGTAATTTTTTTCGGCGATAAACGTACGGAATATAGGGACCGAAGCCGGGCGTTGAAGAGTAGTAATATAATTAGCGAATATTAAAATATAATAAAGTTATAGTATATTACGAATAAAATTATATAATTCAATTAATAAGAATTAAAAAGGGAGGGACGAAGGAGCAATTTGTTAGCCTTAAGGTAAATTAAATATACTATTAACGTAGAGTATGTAAGGGATTCATTCGGGGTTAATAAGGGTAGGGCCTAGGGGGGCTAGGGGAACGAAGGTAAGGGACGAAGGAGGACTTAGAAAAATAGTATTAAATAAAGAGGTACAACCAGTTATATCAAGGTTAATAGGAAAATAATTAAAATTAGTAAGCGGTATGATTAAGCGGGTTTGTAGGAAAGGAAAGGAAGAAAATTCGAATAAGGGGTTAGGAAAAAACTTATATAAAAAATATAAAAAGCTTCTATACTTATATAAATAAAGGTGAAACTAAGAGTAATGAATAAAACGAACGGCGTAGAGAGGAAAATAAACGAAAGGGCGGAATTTAGGGAAGAGATAGAGAAGCGGGAAGAAAACGAAGGATTAATGATAGGGAATAAGGTTGAAATGGTAACTCTTTATTATTCTAATATCAGAATAAATATAATAAAAGAAAAAACGGATTATTCGCTATAGCGGTAGGTAAGAACTATAATAGTAATAAGTAAACTAGGAGCGGCGTAGATTAATTTTAACCGAGATAGAATTAAAGGTTTTTATCCGGCGGTATCTAACGCCGAACGGTTTTTGCCTCTAGAAAACCTGGAGAAGGACCTTGTACCAATAAGGCGCTATAGATGTAGCTAGGGAATAAGATTATTACTAATAGAATAAGAAGAGTAAACAAGATTGATACCTAGAAATGAAAAATACGGCCGCTAATTTAAAACGTTGCCTGTATTAGTGTACTCTATTTCGGAATCTCTAATACCTAACGCCGTCTTGATATCTAATTGAATTATAGTATTTAGAAATAATAATACTATAGCTATATTACTACAAGGAACCTATAATCTTTTTTTCCATTTTAGAAGAAAAGGTTATTCCTTTTACCGAATTTAGAAACCGAACTACTTTCTTTAATTATATCTTCTCCTTTAAAATCTCCCCGCCTATTATATTATCCCTATTAATATTGCCAGATCCTCCTCCAACTCCTGAATATCTATTACCCTTTTCCCTAACTCTTCTTTCTCTTTCAACCCCTTAATACCCACCTCCTCCCTACTAAATAATAAATTTAAATCAATATATAAATCCTTCCTCCCTAGTAATACCCTATCCCTTTCAATTGATTTATACTACTCTTCTAATTTCTTAATATAAACCTCTAATTCTTTGAATCAATTAATAAAAAATAATAGCTACCGCCCTGGCCGCTACCTTTTCCTAAAAGGATTTAACTACTCTAAACATCCGAATATCAATTTTAGTAATAAAGGTATTTAAATAACTAGTAGTTATAATAGTAATATATTCATATCCCGGGTAGATTCTATAATGGTATTTACCAAGGCGATTAACATGTAGCCAATTAAAAATAATTTAACGAATAATATTAATTATAAATTAAATTATTCGAATTTGTATTAAGGGCTTCAAAATCCTCCTTTAAAACCTTAACTTTTTCGAATACTATAATTAAAGTTGAGGCTAAAGATAAAGAAATATCCGGAATTACAATTAGAAATATTATAGTAATAAAAAGAGGCGCTAGCGGCGTTTCATTAATAGAGTAATTAAATATAAGGTAAATAATATTCCTAAAGTTCAGATTATTAATCAAAATAGAATGAATGGATTTAAATAAAATTTATGAAATAATATAACATTTAGCTACTAATTATCTAGAATTCCAAGTAGAAATTACTATATTCCGGAAGGTTTAATAAAATGGAGCCTTACTATTTTAATACCCTTCTTCTAATTAGGAGGAATAGTACTTTTGAACGGTAGTAAGCTACCGCTAATAAGTAGTAGAATTCTTCGAACGTATATAAAGCACGCAATAGTTCTTACCCTTACCGGGCACGTAAACGCCATAGTCCCTCAATAGTATATACCGGGAATATTAAATAATTATAGTACCCTTAATAAGGGCTTTAGTAAATTTGCGGTAGCCGCTACTACTATTATTAGGGGTTTAGAGTATTAAAGAAACTAGCGTAGTGAGAATTAGAGTTGGTATAGTAATAACCGGTGTAGGAGCGGGTATAAGTGTAAGAATAGGCGTAAGTATAGGTATAAAGACGGATGCGGGTGTAAGCGCGGGTATAGGAGTAGTTATAATTAGGCGGTAACGAATTAAAATAATAGGCTGGAGCCTGAAAGGATTCTAATTAGAGTTAGTATTGTAATAGAAGGTTAGTAATAAATATATAAGGTATTCTAAGGTTAGGCTAAGAATATACGTATAATACAGCGTAGTGCCAGAAGTCTGTGTGCACGCCCCACTTTCTAAATCCCACGAACCAAACCCCCGGTTTCAATCCCGGTTTTCTCAACGAATAAAANATTGGAAAGATCTAATTCGTCGCTTTAATATTTGGTATACCAACCCCGGGCCCGGCGAACGGCGGCCAACCGCCGAGGGACCGACTCTACCAACCGGTTAATGAGATTTTGAGGTACTTTCTCCTAATATTAGATTAAAGTTCGATGAAAGATTTTAATATTAGCCTCATTATTAGTCAATTCTGAAAGGCTAGGGTAATCTTTCATTAAAAGCTCTTTCATCTTTTTCCACACGTACTCAATAGGGTTAAAATTTGGATTATAAGCTGGCCAATGAATGGTCCAAATTCTATATTCCTCCAACCAATCCTTTACTATAGTGGATTTGTGAATAGGGGCATTATCTTATTGAAAAAAGGTCCCTGGAAGATAATTTAGAAGAAGATTATCCTCGAGAACCTTTATATAGCTCTAAGAAGTGAAACTATTCCTCTTTACCTCGGGATCTCTCTCTATAATGACTAAAGGTGATCTTCCTCCTTTCCAAATCCTTCCCTAGACTATTATTATTAAGGTATACTTCCTATAAACCTTCAAATTTACTTTATCTTTATCCTATTTTTCTTCCGGAAGCCGGAAAATCTATCCGGTACTAGAATTAGAAATATTTTAGATAATAGACTTATTAGAAAAAGAACCTTAGAAAAAAAAAAGGTGGGTTAGAAAAAAAGAAAAATGAGAAGGGTGATTACTTTTTACTCTACCTCCATCATTTCTTAATCTCTACTATCCCATTCTTAAGCAAAAGAAAGCCTTTCTCTTGCTCCTTTAAGGGAGAGTTTTATTCTTTTTTAAGATCTCTATTTTCGACGATAAAATTTAGGAAGAACCCTTCGAATAGTATTAATACTTGGATTCCTAGGGATGCAACCTCGTAGCTTATTCTAATTTGAACGGAAACGTCTTTTGAAACGAAATACTAACCGCCTTATACTCGAAGGTTTTATTTTCTTTAGCCAGCCACTCCGAGGGCGAGATTCAAAGGTTTGGTAGAATTGGAAGCGTTTGATGGTGTTACCAATAGTGTTACGATGACAGCCGAATCTCTTAGCAATGGCCATATGGCTATAGCCAGCCATATGAAGGCTATAAATAGCCGCCCGGGAGGCCTCGCTTAGTTCGCCATTTGGCTAGCGATCCCTTGTTAGAATGCCACCAATTTCGTCCATTTTGGTCGTTGTTTAGTTGAGAAANGCCGCCCGGGAGGCCTCGCTTAGTTCGCCATTTGGCTAGCGATCCCTTGTTAGAATGCCACCAATTTCGTCCATTTTGGTCGTTGTTTAGTTGAGAAAGACAAAAAAGAAAAAGGGGTAGTAAATAAAGAAAGTGGTGAAAATTTGGGAAAGTGGGCCGTGCACACAGACTTCTGGCACCCCACTGTATAATCATATTTATTTATTGAAGGAGT
This sequence comes from Neurospora discreta FGSC 8579, assembly GCA_009805215.1. Taxonomy (NCBI): domain Eukaryota; kingdom Fungi; phylum Ascomycota; class Sordariomycetes; order Sordariales; family Sordariaceae; genus Neurospora; species Neurospora discreta. The sequence continues at coordinate 53,287 of RANX01000092.1, read as the reverse complement.
AAGAATGATATTAAAGGAGTAAGAATGAGAATATAAATTGTAGAGGGGTAAGATAAGGGTAATATCAATATTAATATAATGTGTAACTATAGTTAGAGGGAGAAGAGGGGGGGGTTAATATTATAAGACTAGTGTTTATTAAGGTATCTAACTTTAATTTGCTAGATTCGAGTATTAAAACGGCAGCCGGCGTTAAAATTTCTCCAACTAACCCGGACTATAATACTACAACTTCTAGAGCCTAAGTATTTTAGAGCATTCTTTAGGTACCTTAGGTTATGAGGTAGTTACTAGAATATACGGCTATATAGATTCTAATTCTCGAGCGACCTAGAGGGTAGCGTTTTACCCTTTCTTTCTTCGTAGCACCCTAATATATATATATAAGGCTAGCACCTGCGTATCGCTCTGCTGTCCCCTTACACAATGAAGATATTCAGGAAGTAACAATTGAACTTCCTACTTTACTACAATATACCTATTCAATTAGGCTATTATTGAAAATCTCTTTAATTTTATATTCACTTACTAGAAAGTTCAAGTAGGGTAAAGAGAAGGCTCTGGATTTATATGTTAATAGAAACTCATTATAGTAATAATAATGATAGTAGGTTAGAAATTAGAAGTACCTGCAAATTGTAATGAAATAATAGTTACTATAAATAATAATTCTACGAATAATAAAGATACAGTAATATTCCCTGTAAATGTCAGTCCTCGAAGATGCAAAGACCCATTTATTGCTAGGAATTTCTGTGCCCGAATTATTTTACTATGGTGTGACCTGCTAACTGCTAAATGCAAGCCAACCGGCTGGCCGACTATACAAATTTGCAGCTTAAAAGGATACTTACAGGGAGTTCTTAGCCCCCTATTATCCTTGCTAGACTATTAAGAACCCTCTATTAGAACTATCACTGGCTGTCACAAGCCCCCCGTACAGCTACCAGTAAGTGGAAGGACCTAGTAACTGCAACGAAAATGACCTGCCCGAATTAGTTGCATTTACAGGGCACATTACTGTAACTTAAAAGGGTGGATAAAAATAGATAACTAAGTAATATATTATAGTGTATAGGCTATATAATCATTTACAATACTATAATAATGAATAGGACGGGGATAGGGAGGAGATAATTGTGCTAACTACGGGAGCTATCTAAGCTATAGCTATAGCAAGAATCAAAGTACTATCTGATAAGCGCCCAGTTTGCGGTGTCACGGCACGTAGACTGGGCAAGTGGCTGGCACTGCTAATCTGACGAATGTAATAAGTAATACACATAAGACCTAAAAAGTTTGTTAGTCTAATTCTTGCCCTATATTTTCTTACAGGGGGGTAGCAGGGGGGGTTGCAGGGCGGGACTGGTCTATCTGTGCGATCTAATTAGCTGAAATTGCCTAATTTCGAAGTGAGAAAGATTTGATAGCAGGGATTCAACTACCCACACACAAACTCTCTTTTTCCAATTAAAACCACTATAAATACCCTAAATCAACTATACTACCCTCTGTAACCAGTAGAGTTATAGGGTACGAACAGAGTAATTGCAACTGTCACCATTCCCCCTATTTAAACCCCTGTATCTAGGTACCAAGCTAACGAACTTACCAGGGCTGATGTGTAGCTATAGGGAGTAAAAGAGAAGAAGAAAGAGTGCACATCTGGCTGCACGACTAAATACGGGAATGAAGTGGGTCCCAGAAGGGGATGCAACCAATGGGAGAAGCTGATACGGATATAACCAACCAGAGGGCGCAGATAAGAGCACGGGCTGCGGGAGTGGGATTACTACTACCAGTATTGGAGACTATATAAATAGAATGAACAAAATAGCTACTACCGGATACAGTATATATAGGAATAATAGTACTATTATTAAAATTAAATACAATCCGGATTAGATTTATAATATTATTATTAGAAAGGGAGGGGGGTAATGGTAGCAAACATCTCTTACAATTAATTTATAGTAACTTATCTACTAGAAGTTAACAGTATTATAACCTATAATACAGGGGGAATTAACGAAGCTAGTAGGTAGGCTATCCCGTCTTAAGTATTTATATATATAACTAGTAAACTTATTGATAATACGAATGAAGGAATTTGATTTTGAATGGAATCTAGGTTTACTACCTGATACTATAATAATAACTATTACTTTAATAATATTATATGCGTTATAAAGGCCAGCGGAGATATTTAGCATATATTTATTAGTAATATAAATATAAGTCGCGTTTTAAGCGCCGGTAGTTAAATATGAAAGTTGAATAGTTGTCACAGGGCTAGCCTGTGTACCTTGTGCCTGGTGCCAGCGTACAGCAGCTTCTAAGACTGCCGTACGCTGGCATCACTGGCATTGCCGGCAGCTGATTGGCCAGAACGCTGCCTGCCGCGGGTTCGTTAGACCCGCCGGCGGCCGCCTTTATAAGGCCAGCATTCTGGGCACTCGGCTGCACTTTCTCTTCCTTTCTCCTTTGTGCAATTACGTACGATCACATCTACCGTCTACCCATTGCCCGTGATAATAGTAGTAAAGCAAGGAAGGACCCGGAAGATGGAAAAACCTATTGGATATTAAAGTAAAATAGATTATACTAGTAATAACCGTACGGAAAGCTTTAGGAGAATTAGATTTATTATTAAACTTTGGGACGGAAGTAAAATTTAAGGTATAGTAAAAGTAGGGAACTTTATGAACAATGTTAATTAAGTTAATATATAGGTTAGAAGGAATAAAAAAGGAAGCTTTATTAATCTAGAGGGCTTCAATCATTGAAAAAACTATAGAGGTTATAAATAAAGGTTATATATTTCTGGTTCATAGGGAATATAAAGCCTAGAGATATATTAGGAGAGGACATTTCTATATTTGGAAGTTAAAGTAATTAGGGTTGGACTAGGGCGATAATAGTTAAAGGAATTATTTTGAAGAAAATTACAATAGGGAGAAAGAAGGAAAGAGTTTAAAAAAGAGGCATTATAGGGGGATTATATAAATAGAAGAAAGGGTTTTTATATCATTATAAATAGGACTAGGTTTATGAAGAAAAGGGTAAAGGGATAAGGCGGAGGTAATTATAAATAGGGTAAGGAAATAGAGAAGTAGGGAAGTAGATAGAGAAATGGAATAGGGAAGTAGGGAGAAAATAGAGGAAGGGGTAGTAGAAATTAGGATAAAGAAATAGTAAAAGAAGTAGTATTTTAAATGTAATCCCTATTATCTATATTATTTTAACATTAAGATAATGTAGCGGCAAACAAAACGAAAGTAATTTATTATAGTAGTAGGTAAGAATTATTGTAGTTATAAGTAAAGTAGGAGCGGCGTAGAAGACTATACCCGAAATGGAAATTAGAGGTTTTTATCCGGCGGCGTTTAATGCTATACGGTTTTCCCTCTAAAAAATTGGAGAAGGACCCTACGCCGATAGGGCACTATAGTTTATAGTATAGGGTAAGATATTATTATTATTAATATCACAACAATATAACGTGAGCTTTTGTCAATATAAAAAATATACGGTTATATGGAAGCGATTGAGAGTATTATTCTGAGTATTTCACTAATTCTTTTGCTGGTATTTTGGTAGAGATATAGATGGTTAGCGGTTTTGAAAGATATACAACTTTCAAGTACATGTAAAAAAATCCGACTCTTAGAGGGACGAGGAGAGTCGGTTGGCTGGCGAAGCGGATCCACCTAACCGACGAGTATAGCTGCAATAACCTGCACAGTAAGGCAGCAGTAAGGTAAATCTTTACGGCGCTACCGAACGCGGCCTTACACTTTTGATTCTGTACTTGCTTTGAACATTATTGGCCATTCGAGTGACAGTCCAGACCTTCTCCGGCTTGCCATTGATCATGACCATAATGAAGGTGTCTTATACATATCTAGTAATGAAACAGCGTGAAAAATCTCCACCCATATTCACAAGGTTTACATACAACGAGCCTGAACAGCCCCCACAGTTAGGAGGATGCCGACTGGAAACTTGATCGTTAGGTAGGTATGTTGAGACATGTAACACTAAGAAGTTCGAGATCATCTAGCTACATATGTCTTTCGACGCTTTTGAAATACTGATATGGGGTTCTTCGCTTATACCAGAAGTTTTCTTCGGATACCACATATGACTATGGTGAGAGTAAAGAGGGGTGTTTGGGAAGTGACATCCGAAATCAGGTCTGATGATACATCTAGAGCATACTTTTTGAAATGTAGTAGTCTTGTTGTTGCGGTACTTGTTGGTTCTGATCTTCATCCCTTGCCGTTTAGTGATACAAGGAGCGACTGCTGATGCGTGTAGATTTGTGGTCTATAACCAGAACACCAAGTTTGTAGTGATAACTAGGTACCGTGCGGAGAAAAGTATTACTGAGGACGCGGTGTCCAACATTTTCAGTACGTAGCGAGTATCCCTGGTAGCCTGGGATGAGGCTTCGGGTGGATAGGGACAATATCTGGTCCGGAGAGACGAATGGAGACTGGTACTGTAGCGTTACCGGCTGAGTATAAGCAGTGGTTATGAGTTATATAAAGCTATTCAATATAGTATTCAAATTTCACAAATCAATACTGAGTATTGTCCCCCCCTTTCAGGTACCTTATCAATATTCACTGACATAAAGCCCATCTCAGACAGAATCAGCACGTAAAGACACTCGGTCCAGGATTTTTGTACGACGTAGGTACGGGATAATTGATGTTGATCAGAATACCGGGATCGGAGGCCTTGTAGGCTCCAGGGAATGAAACCTTGTAGTTTGCACCGGGCTCAGTGCTGCCGCCACCGGTGATGCTGAGCTGAGCGCACGAGATGTAGAACTGGGCAGCTCCTGAGCTCTGAGCAACGTGCAGTCCAATGTGCTCGGCACGGAGGAGATAGCTGCCGGACTTGATGCAACTGGGAATTTTGACGGGGAAAGAGCTCTTGCCTGCATGGATAAAGATAAAGTGTCAGTGTCTGGACAGGTATATGTAGCTGTCCTCCATCGTGATGAACGGTGCGCTCTCACCATTGCTAGACCATGTGAGCTGCGAGCCAAATGTGGGTTGCTCGTGATAGATCTTGAACCAAACAGCACCCTCTCCGGTCCAGCTGTTGATATCCTGACCGTCCGGAACTCTGGCCAGGTAGAACTGCATCGGTCCCGGGTGGTAAACGCTGGGAGCTGCGCCGTATGTGATGGTGGTGCCAGCGGCGACACTGAGAGTTGACTGAGCAGGACTGTGGGAGGACTGGAAGCACCGGATTTGCTGCGAGTTTACATTGTCGACAAAGCCGTTGTTCTGCCAGTTGTCCGCCCTGCGAACGTATTGCCAGTCGGCAGTTGTCCCGCTGTTTGCCCACACCTTGGGAAACGTGTAATGGGCGCTAGCGCCGAGTGCGCCGGCGAGGAGGAGAGAGATCGAGGGAAGCATAATGGGCAGCGTGGAAATCTGGTAATGGACAGGATCTTGAACTCAAGACTTGTGTGTTGGGCCTTTCACCACATCTATATCGAGAGTTGGGAATGAAGCTCCTTTTGAACATCCGTATCCTTCCCTGTTACCCGATAGGCGACGCAGGTTGTCAATGCACAACACCCACTTCTCGGTTCAATGGCAAGATATAACCTCATCGAGCTCCTTCCGTGACCCGATACGGCATAAAAACCACTTGGCGGAGATTGCCATTCCACAATCTTCAGGCTGAGATAGCCGGGTGGCCGCCTTGTCCCGACCGGATAAAGTCATGGTCGACCACTCGCAGGGTTGCGGAGGGTTCGAACACTATAAGACATCCAACGGGAGTTGGGAAACCTCCTCCGTTGCAGCATTACCGTATGTTTGTAGGTGTTGCGGGGTGTGCATATGAAGCCTGCAATATGACAGCGGAATCTCGACTTGCCTGGTTTTCAGAGTCGTAGCCCGAGATTAAAAACACGTCAAATGTTTGGCTCGGTGCGATACATCCGTTATCCCTTCTGGGCAAGCCGAATGTTGATAGCGCCGAGTCTGGCAAAGCAATATATACCGGGGGCGCTTGACTTTAGTTTGTTTATACCCCTAAACAAGAGCTTGGACCAAATACTGAAGGATTCATCTCGTCTCTTTCAAGGAAGCAGACCGTATCGCCGCTGACAAAAGCAGAGCTGATATCTTTGCGACAGATGAGGTTGGGGTTGCCGCCTCTTTCGGACAACATGTTGTTGACTTGAGACACGTCATTGGACGGTGGAGTTAGTGCCTGGCATCATTTGTGCGCTAGAGCGCACCGGGCATGGGCGGCGACCCCAAACTCCTTCCTTCTTTGGCATCAAGAATGACACCTTATCTGGAGGTAGGTACGTAGGCGGCGCTCGCGCGGATCACGGCGTGCAATTCGGGGCAAGAACGGAGGGAGCCCACCTCAGCCACGACGATCAGGAACCCGGATATTTCAGTGTACCTATATGCTACCTGCTCTATGACCTGACCACCCCACGTCCTTTGTGCTACCTGCAAATTTCACCTTCCGCTCAACACCGTGTTGCCATTTCCAGAGTCCATTATCCCAAGGCCATGCGGAAAGATGTCCAAGTCTGGTTCCATCAGTTTACAGGCCCTTCGGGACAACACCAGAGAAACAGGGGAGAGCAACGCGCAGATTATCGATGCTTTGGAGGCTGCGCTCAACGTCAAAGATGATGCTCTCATTCCCCAAGCTGCCAAGCGTCTCGCAGAGCAGCTAGACAGCATCATACTCACACGCGATGACCCTGCGGACATGCAATCGGAAATTGAGAACGCTCGGTATAGCGTGTACACCACCTTGTTGGCGGCAGTGCAACTAGTACCCGCCGATTGTAAGGCGCATCAGAGGCTCGCTTTGGTTTTACGTGATCTGGCTGGCCTGGAGGGACATCCTGTTAGTCTCCTGTTGCGGATATACCAGGAAGGATAGAGTTGCTGACACTGATTCTATAGGCATGGCAGTGCTTGGAGGGCTTCGCCATCTGCAACCGAGATGCATGGCAAGGTAGGCAAATCAGAAGACTCCACGCTATTCGAGCCAGGAGCCTAGCAGATTGAGATCCATGGTTGCTAAGACTAGTTAGATCCAACTCTCAGCATCGAATCTGTCACCGATCCAGAGGTCCACGAACAATGGTGCAACCTTAACGCATTCTTAGCGACTTTGCTCGGCACGGGCGCAATTAACTGGCGCGAATTACCCATCTGGGAACTTCGCGATGGGCTGGAGGAGAGCGTAGAGGAGCTCTCCCAGGAAGGCAAGGACACACGAGTTGTGGTCGCCACCTTGTGGATCAAGCATGCTGGAAAGTTCATCTGGGATCATTCTCTTTCGGGCAAGCCGGAAAATTTGAATGAGACTGATTCAAGGATGCTTAGAGCTGGAGAGCTATATCAAGGCCAGCCGGGGTACTCGCGAGACCGCTGGGATTTTTGGAAGAAGCGCCTTGGGGAACTGCGGAGCCATGTGAGCGAATTGCGAAGGTCTACCATTGACGAAGCTATCATGACCATGGCAGAACTGGAGGGGAATAACTGAATAACCTGTTGGGAATGAAGTATTCTCTTAATGGTCAAGTGGTGCATAGCAGAAAGATCAGACAAGATAGATTCATCAGAATTGAATTAGCTCCAAATGTGGCGATCCGATCTGTACGGCGATTACAACGCTTTCATTCAGTCATTTGGAGGCACATCGACAAACAGTTATGCTTGAAGGATGTTGCTGGAATACCTTTCCAAATGCCTTGATAGTATCTGCTATGGAGTCAATCTTTCAATAAGGCCTCATGGCGCAACGGTAGCGCGTTCGACTCCAGATCGAAAGGTTATCCGTTCAAATCGGGTTGGGGTCAATGATCAATCATTTTTGCTCTTTCTTCATGCTTGTTCCATCATCCATTGTTTTTTCTTCCCTAGTACAAGCACGTGGTAGCACAGTGATAAGTCATCGCCTGTCCAAATATCTCAGAGGATCGCGAAGGAGTTATACCGTATTGACTCGACTGTACGATCTCTGTCGGGTCGTTGGGTGAAATGGGTCGAGCAATCAACATACCTAGACTACTCTCAAGCTGACCGAGTTCCCCAAGACTCGTTATTTCGGTATCCCGTGATGTTGCGACATCAACTTGCAGATGCAACGTATGGCCACGAGCGTTAGATCTGCACCTATCACAATGGCTTTTGTCAATGTGAACCATACGGCCCTTCACCGGCAGCACGGACTTGATGAGGTTGAGTAACCAGGCAGAAACCTAGAGCGATGGACAATGTGTCGGATACCGTCAATACATGAAGTGGAACAATGACATTTGAAATTGTGAGCCTCACTTGCTTGCCCTTACCTCCCTTCCATGCGCTGCTTGGTATCAATCCGAGATATGCATCTATCCAGCCCGTACAACCCAAAACAAAAAAAGCAAGTTGCCAACTGTAACAAAGGAGAAATATCGATAGATGATTTCGTCGTCGCGGATGGATTGAAAAAAATACAACGTCACGCCGCCCTATGCAACCACCTGAATCCGTGTACTGTCTCTCACCTTGTTATGCAGTTATCCCTCCCTCTGGTTGTATAGTCCCTGTTATCCCATCATCTACCCCCACCGTTGGTGAGTTTACATCATCGGAAGATACGTTCACTAATGTCACCGCCCGGTCAGCGACGCCCGGCGCTCCCGCTGTCCTTGGCGCCTGCGCTTCCGCCAACCTCTTTACCTGCTGTTGCATCTCGTCCCGTCTCTTCTCCCTGGCCAGACTCATTTCCCTCTCCAGCTCAACGGCCTTCGCCCTTCTTGCTTCCACCTCATCTCTCTGCACCACCCTCCTCAGTGCCTCAGAAGCTTGTATCAAACCATCAATACTGATCGCATGATTAGTCATCTGATGATTGATGTAGCTGTAGATGTGCGCCGCCGAGTCACAGGCAAGCAGTTGGCGTTCATTCAGCTTAAGCAAAGCCAGTGCAACCTGGAATAGAAACACGCCGCCGTCATGGGTGCAGAGTAGTATGTCCCAGACTCGGAAGAGGGCCTCAGCAGAAAGGCAGTCCGTGAAAACAGACAGGAACCACTGAAACGTCATGGTCTCGAGGGTAATGCCAAGCTCTTCAAAGTGAGCACTGAGTTTGGGGAGAACCTCGGACACATATTGGCGCAAGACCTGCTGGTCGGCCCTGGAGGCGAGAAGGCTATGGTCAAAGTAGTTGGGCGGCAGGATATTCTCAACAATGGATACCAGGATCCAAAAGGCGTCCTCGGCGCATGGGGTGATAAGAAGGAGATTAGCGACGACGAGGTTCATGCCCTGGCAATAACCCACATCTGGATTGCGTCGGGCGTACGCAAGTAGCACCTCGTTGAGCTTGTTGACCCCTGGACCCTTGCGGAAGAAGATGTTATCCGTGAGGGTGCGAGTGATGTCGGCCTTTATTTGTACCACGACTTGCGGATCGTCCTGGTCCCCTGCCTGGTTGACAAGGTCATCATAATAACCTGGGATGCGTAAAGCTTTGGCCCCGCAACATTCAGACCAGATTTTGGACCGGTAGGCGACAGGAATGCCACCCAGTATGAGCTGCCTAAACTCATTGGCCTTGGCTCGTCCAACCTTGCCTTGAATGCCCAAACTTGCAACGCCTATCAGTTCACCATCTCCTAACCTAGTTTCAGGCATTACTGCTTCGGCCCTTTGGAACCTAGCCTCAGCAGCGGCCGCGGCGGCAGCAGCGGCAGCCTCCCCGTCTCGTTTTCTTTCCGCCCGTACCTTACGAAGGAAATCGTTCCATCGCACAGTCTTTTCCCTCTGAAGTGTATCGTGGAGCTGATTGAGGTTCTGCAACAACAGCCTAACTGGTTCCGCATCCTCTTTCGCCAAGCTGGCCGAGGACGATTGTTGCTCCCCTTCGTCTTGGGAGGCTTGCTCCTCATTCTCAGGCAATGCGATAGCGGCGACAGCAGGAGTCACCGGCGGAACGAACCCACGCTCCTCCGCCGTTATCAAGCCAGGCGATTTGGGTGTTTCGGGTACCTCACCACCTTCCATCAGCTCGAAGCCTGGTACAGTAATCAAGGGGGTGTGAGAGAGGAGTTCGGTTGGAAATGTTGCGATCTTGAGGTAATCCTGCCACTTTCTTGGCTTAGAATCGTCCCGTTGATCCTCAGCCGAAGGAGATTCCGTCCCGGCCTCACTCGCTGTGTCTCCTCTGCCACTGGAGCTCTCGTCCAACATGACCGGGGATAACCTGTTCCGCCCAGTGCTAAGCATCTCGGTACGGCTGGGCTTCTTTGCATGGCGCGCCATCCTGGTGGCCTCTCTCTGCCGCTTCTTCCTCCGCTGGTCATAGATGAAGCCAAAGCGGTCAGTAAGAAATTCTGACCCAGAATGGTTGTTGTATATGTGTGTCAGTGTTGGCGGCTGAACCTCGGGTGGAAGAATGGTGTCCATCTCGACCGGACCATAACTCTGCTGGCGGGACACAAGGTCTCTTGAGGGGCTGGACCCCATGGAATCCCATCGGTCCTGCTGCTGGCATCGCTGGGGCACGTCAATAGGTTTAGCGGGGCCGGTAGCGCGGCGCATTGCCATGAACGATCTGGGGCCTGTTTGGGCGCCTGAGACTGTACGGTTTGAGAGGGAGCTTGCGGTGCGGCTCGACGTAGATGGTGTTCTCATGGAGCCCCCAGGTTGGCGTACGGTGTTGGCACGGCCGCGCATATCAGTGTTACGTCCCGTGGTTGCACCACCTGCGACCAGCCGCAAAGCAAGACTCGCCAGCGACGATTTCCGCGACTCATTCGCTGAGTTGATACTGGATGCCCTACTAGAGCTTTGCACAGAGTCTGTCGAGTCCGTCTCGGGCGGGTTGAACAGACTGTCGGTCAGTGTCGGGCGGCGCTGCTCTGGCCCCACGCCATTACCTCTCAAAACCGTCTTGGAGGTTTCCGCAGCTCTTGCACCGGTCACGCTGCTCGGCCGAACTGGATTCTTTCCCGTCGCACCAGTACCCCACAGAAAGTCTTTCCAGCCTTTGTTTATACCCTTCGTGGTTCTAGTGTCAGCTGCAAGAGGCACCGATATAGTAGTAGCACGTATAGTTGCGTCATTGAAGCCTGTGCTCGCACCAACGGCTCCGAGGTCGTGGGCCATGGCTTCGTGCATGAGGTCCGATAATCCGCCGCCAGCGGTCCCCTTTCTGGCCAGATTCGCCTGTTTGGCATCCTGCTCGATTGTGCGCAGGCGGGTCTCCAGGTCCAGGGTAGACAGACCGCATTCCAAGATGAGCTTCCGCAGGGCACGTTCTCGGTCGTCGGCACGTCGGCGCAAAGTGGCGATCTGAGCATCACGCTCTGCCAAATCCCGGGATATCTGTCGGACGAGGTTGACAGCGCCATGGCGAGCAATCAGGCGCTCAATGTGGGCATTATCAGCGTGGTGCAGAGAGCCAGGGATCTTGTTGGCGGTAAGAGGGACATCTTGGAAAAGTGCGTCGCGTGTGTCTGGCTCGAGCTCGGCCGTGATCAAGTTTTCGACGATAGAGGTAGGCCGTATCCGTTGTGGCTGAGGAGCTTCGGGGGTCTGGCAGGGGTTGCTGTCATTACCCACAGAGTCGGCGACGGAAACGGGATCGGACAGCTTTCGCGAGTGACGCGAAGGCGAGATGGAGGGCGAGAGGGAGGAAGGGTTGAGCTCGAAGAAGGACAGCTCCTGGCGAGGCGATTCGGGCGAGAAGGAGGGGAACGAAGTAAGCGACTTGTCAGACGGGGCGATGGAAGACGCACAACTCGACGGGTATGATGTCAACCTCTTGCGGGCGCGGGCTGTGCTGGAAGTTCGGGAACGGTGGCTACGGGTGGTTGAGAGGACGGACTGTTGCGACACGGAGCGCTCAAGAGGAGCCACGGCGGCAGCGGAAGCGATGGCCGCAGCTGGAGTGGTTGAGGTCGGCGTAGTGTCCTCCATGTCTTCCAGTTTGTCGGACCAGGACAAGGCCAGCGCACCTCATGTCATGGCCTTCCTTCGGTCGACTTGATGATGTGCGCCAGTCGTAGCGTCGGGTCTCTAGACTGGGGCGAGGAAGGGAGTAGGTAGCTGGTAGTTTCTGGCTGGAGACTAGGAAGCTGTGATCATGTCCGGCCGAGCTGTCCAAGACAAATGAGCTGAGCCAGCAAAGGAAGAATATCTGGAGGTCAGGAAAGGGAACGACGAGAGGAAGAGACGACAGCTCTCGAAGGGTCTGGGCTGGCAGAGTGCCGCGAGTGGCCGTGATGTACACGAGCAGAAGTATAATCTAACCAGGGCTGAGAGGTGTCGACACGCCCATACCCACTCGGATTGCTGTATTATGGTGTAAATACCTGGGACACGTGGAATACCCCGCTTGAGAGTGGCTGCAGGTAGAGACACCCACGCTCGCCCATGAGCCCACGGTCATTCTAACGCCAAGCCAGGCTTACAGCCCGTTGTACAGGTACATGGAACCAATGTCCTACGTATTTTGAGGACTACCAAGCATGGATGGAACCGACCATGTAAAGTAAACGCATGCCCGGGTTTGTCGACCTTCATCGCGATCCCACTTTTTGGATTACATTGCACACAATACGTGACATTTCCCTTTCGAGTGCCATTCCTAGTTGTTTGAAATGTCAGTGGGCGTGACAGCCCTCCAGTGGACACACGTGTTTTCCAGCACCGGATGTCCAGGGAGAAGCAGAATTGGCGAAAAGGCAGGATTGGCAGGGAGAACTTAAAAGAGTGATACGTAATGATATACTATATGGCTTGGGTGTTTAAGCTTTGGAGATTCCTCCAGCGAGATGAGATCACCTTCTAAATCTACGTCCACGACAGCCTCTGTGGTTGTCCTTGTCCCTTTCGATTTGTGCGTCACTGCCCTGCACTGGGGGGAAAAAAAAAAAAAAAAAAAAAAAAAAAAAAAAAAAAAACAAGAGGGCAAGATCAACAGGCAGAGTCCGATCTCTTTCCTGTTCCTTGGTTGCTTGGTCTGTTTTCGTTCGTGGCAACCCACAATGCTTGTTTCTTTGGTGCCTTGATTCCTTGCATTAGCACATGTTTCAAGTTCCTTTCATAAACAGACAGCCATCAATCTTTACATTCGCTACATGCTAATCCTGTCATGTGGGTATGTATCGCTTTTTCGAAGCCGACCAACCATTCGAATCTTGACCGAATACTTCCACACCATTTTGACCAACCTTGGCGGCTGATTCAAGAATTCATACCTGTTGCTGATACTGTTTTAGCTATCATTGAATTTCCACAATAATCTTCCTTGAACCCTTCTTGCAGCGGAAAAGAATGGAAGTCAAGCGTGAAAACATCATGAATCAAGATGGGTAGAGATGTCCTTTTGTGCTTCGCTCTGCCGTGCTGAAAACCGTGCCCCAGCGCCCAGTATCCTGTCGGCCCGTAACATAGTTCCTGTACGCCGTTTCTTTGCCCGTCTACGTACCTATAAGCCTGTATTCTGTCTCGGTGTGCGAGGTCGTGCCGCTTCCATACTACCAACCGATCGTGAGCGAAGCACTGTCCGCCTTCAAAGCAAGCCGCCGTCTTCCTCGTGCAACGTTGACACGGCCGCAGAGTTGCTTATCCTCCCCGGCCCTCCCGTCATCGCAGACCCTATCGGCCCAAGACCACCACCTCTGGCGTCACTAACGACCACAGTAGAGGACATGATAGAGATGGCCATCGGCCTCAGCGGTAATCTAGGCGGCGGGCTAACTCCGCCTGTCGAGATAAATCTGGTGCCCCTTGCGGGTGATAGCGATCCAGCCGCATGACCGAAACTGTTCACGATTGTGCTGGTCACTTTCCTTCCGCTCCCGTTGCCGTTGCCGTAACCGTAACCGTATCTGTAACCATTGTCGCTCCAGCTCCCCCAGCTACCACGGTCCTGGACCGAGTATTCCCCAGTAGCGTGATGGTTGCCAGAATCCTGTTCGTCCCTCGGCAATGAGAAAGCCCGCGCTTGGTTCCACATTGGGCTCATACTGCTGCCGCTCAAGGCCAAGGATGATGTATGTGATAGCGGCGAGATGGGCGCCGGCGGTGCTGATGGAAGCGATCGATTTATCCGTGAACCGATGGGAAATGATGCCGGTTTCACCAAGTCGGGTATCTCCAGTGGCCCCTCATGCGGTCTCGGGGGGCGTGTGGGCGACGTAGGCGGTGAAGACGTGGTTCCAGACAAAGAAAACGCTTCGTTCCGCAAAGATGACGGCCCCGTTGTCGAACCTGCCCCGAAGCTACTCAGACTTCCCCGGCTTTCGGGCGCACCAAAACCATGCATCTCAAACAATGCCGGGGGCGGTAGGCTAGGAAGACTACCAGTGGTGCCGTGAACCTTTGGTATGCGCTCGTGCCGCGGTACAAGCTTGTTCATCGTAGGTGATGTGATCGGTGATGACGGAAACGTGACGTTGGAGTGGCCGCCGCCATGGCTGTGTGCCGGAGTGAGCGGCGTCAGGGGCGGAGATGGTGACTGGTTGTGGCCGGAACGTAGGATCGAAGGGAGCAGCTTGCGGTCCCGGAGGCGGAGAGGGGGTATCAGCGGCCTGGAATCATGGCTGGACGCAATTAGCGGCTTCGGCGGATCTCTATGAGCAATCCTGTTATCTAACCTCAAGCGAGACTGCCCCTGGACGTCATCCAAGCCGCACCGGTGCTTCTTCCGTCTGTGCAGACACAGAAAGGCCAAAGCAACCATGACGATGAACCCAGTCACCGAACATACCGAGATGGCGGCCTTGACACCCATGGACAGCCCGCCTTTGGATGTTGTGGTCCCGTTGTTTACAACCAAAGACTCGGCAACTGTGGGTCGGGCTGGTGTTGCTGATGACCATGATGGATCCGTTATGAGAGAAATATCGCCAGTTGGGGTTGGGGTTGCTGTGGACGTTGTTAGGGATAGAGGCGCAGTTGCGCTTTCGAATGTTGCGCCTCCAGAAGTTGGGGGGATGGATATCGGTTCTTGAACCACCGGTGGGGATGGGACCGACACAGGGTTGATTTTGACGCCTGTTTGTGAACAAGGCCCAGCTCCTCCTTCGCTAGTTTGGCAGACAAAGCCCCTAGGTGGTGGTCCCGGATCTAATACCGAGTGAAATCCAATGCTGCCATCTCACGTCAGCAATGCAAATACTCTCAAGCTCATGACGACCAGTTGGAAACTCACTCCTGGCAGCTGTTGATGATCAGATCGACGTTTGCTAGTTGTCCTACTTAGTTCGAGACACTGACGATTACTTCTCCGGCTACCACTCACGGTCTTGCTGCAGTCCCCCCGTCTGGTTTATCCGGACTCCGCAAAATGTTGTGTCGCACCAGTATAACGACCAAAATCTAGAGCTGGGTGTCGTGGTCGTTAGATCCTTGCAAACGTATTTCCAGCCCTCGGGGGTTTCGTGGTTGATCGATACCGTCTTGAGAAACTGGCCCCTGCAAGATTGCAAACACTGTTTCGCTTCTGGTGTTGGCGAATCGCCTCGAATCTCGATTGCTTCCACATAGCACCCGCATCCCTCATCGCGGCTTGAGCCTCCCATAGCTTTCGCAGCCACCTCTAAGGCCATATACTTGGCGCTCAGCATGTGTACGAAGCCGAGCTAGAAGCCCATGGTACAGTTGAATACATAGTATTTGGCTACTCCACCATAACTGCACAACCGGACACCGATATGGTGAGTTTATCGCGTGGGGACGTGTCCAAGGTGTATAGCGACCCAAGTGCTTCACTGGTGGTAAATGGCCTGTTTAGGGGAAAGAAGTATGTAATCAAAAGAGTGTTGATGATTGATCAAATGAGGATAACAGCCAGCTCGCTTGCTCAACCGATAAGTGGCGTTCCTCCAAGGAGAAGAGTCAAGGAGTGAGCTGAAAGTTTTGAGAAGACCCGCGGGAACGGGCGAGAAGTTCTGCGCGATCCTATATATCTAACCCGGACGGCTTTCATCGGGGCCATGTGTCCTATAAGAGATAGGAGAGGCCCTTGATGCTTAGGAAACGGGAGCACAGCATCGTTCGAGTAACCACAGGAGGGATTGCTAGACATGTACACTAGAGATTAAGAAGACAGAAAGTAAAAGACAAAAGGACTGGTAGACGGAGGAAGACTGGCGCTGGAACAAATGAAGCATCAGCCGGGAGAGAAGGAGATCCTCATCGCCTGGAAAAGGAGGATTTTGTGTTACACGGTTACTGCGCGTCTCCGGCGTCCGACGAGAATAGTCTCGTATGAGGACCGGGAAGGGGTCAAGTTGTCTTGCCACTAGAAGTTTGGAGCCTGCAGGCATCCGCTGAGCTTCGCAGAAAGAAGGATCTCCCCGTTGAGTCCTCAGCCACGGTTACACAGGCTTTGTACCATAGCATGTATAAGAGTACGAGGAAGGGTTGCCTTCGGGGAAAAAAGAGCAGCTTGGTACTCCACCATCTCGCGTTCCAGCGCGGTTGAGGATATTGAACGTAGTTCTGTCTCTTTCCCAAAGCTTGACCAATAGAGCAAAAGAAATGGTCCATTCGATCGGACAGCGTGCGATTCAAGCTTGACCTGGAATGCTGTCTCATATTTTCTATCTCTTTACCACGGCAGCACCGGCGGGAGATGCAGGCCTTTCATCATGAGCCGGTTACTCCCGCCAGCACAGCTAGTCCATGAGCCGAGAGAAGCCATATGCTTGGTATAACGTCACATATGACACTCCCATTGGATGCATTGCTAGGCACAGGTACCAAGTCGTGGATCAAAGCCCGGGATGGGTAGCCGTTGTAGGAAGGTATTCACAGCACAGCAGCCTCAGAGAGTTCGCACTTGATGAAACAAGCTGCTCTGAGCTGAACATGGCTGTTACAGACGTGTCGTATGGCCAGGATGCGAGAGGGAAGGGACGGACTGGAGCCCTCATTTCTGGATACCCAATGAAATGCGTGGTGAGGTGACAGGGAATAAGTCCTATACAGCCGTAGTGAAACAGCTGTGAGGGAGCCTTGTGAGATGGTGGTCATGCCGTCACACCTTTCGTGTTGTGTAGTTGCGTGTAATTCAACAGGGCTTGGGACGCACTGTGAGACTTTCGAGTGTTTGCTTTCGAATTCTCTTCCCAACTGGCCTGGCTTGCTTAAAGCTCTGGTACATTTAGCACAAGGATTGAGGAATGGTCTCACGATTGTCCTTGGGTATGCTGGTTCCCTTCGAAGTTTGCATCGTAATTACCAGCATCGCTTGACAATAAACCCCCCTGCAACGCGCCCATCCCAAATAAGCGCGCAATAACATGGCTAGAAGCCGTACTTGAGCGCGGCAGGGGCATCTGTCTCAGCCATTGGCTGTTGTCAGAAAGCTGCCTGAAGAGTATTTCATATGAGATTTCCAATCAAGTGGTTTTCGAAGACCCGGGCACTAGGTTCGGCGGAGTTAATTCAAGGGTCGGAGATGGAAGAAGGTTGCTATCCGCCAATGACTCCATTCAGAGGAGGCGTCGTAAAATTCGCCGAGTCTTTTTAGCCTCCGACTGGAAGAACCTCTGCCCGTCAACCCGTGAGTGTTGCTAGGGACCAAGCTGCTGATGCGAAAGGCAATCCGAGATACGACCAGGAGTAAGAAGGGAAGACACGCGCAAGGCGAACTCATAACCCATTCATGGCCACGAAACTTCAGAACGACTGGGAAGGCGCGTCCTGTACAAACACACTGGAAGAGACCGGTGAATGGCGCCAGCTTAAGACTCGAAACTTATTGTTGGTTTCGACCATGCCTCGTGTTCCTGGTCCCACACAACTGATCCAAGTCTGAAGCTCAGCTTTCGCGGCTAGCGGAAATGGTTGTGAAGGCCACGTCTTAAGGAGAGAAAGAGAACTGGAGTAGACTCGGAATGGGCTCTCGTATCTGCGCCTCTCCTCTGTTTCCACCCAAGGTTGGCTCGGAAATGGTCAGCCAGTCGGGCAAGAAGATATGCTATGCTCGGGTGTTGATCGATGCGATGTGTGACCACGATGCTCAGCCGGGCTCGGCACCGTGGTCGAAACGAAGTTTGTTGTTCAGCTTGAGACGATACATGGCGACGTCTCAAAAAGTCCTCGAGTGCCGCATCAAACTAACTTCCAGACCATGACCGCAGAAACAACGCATGGAGTGATGGGTTAGACTCGTCATGGCATGGTTGCTGGAGGCCATCAATCCTATCACCGCAAAAGTAGCGGAAGGGGCATGACAGTCCGTCAGCCATAACAAAGAACTTGGAACTGAAGTTAAACCGAAAAATTGCGGACTAGACGTCGCAAAAGCCCGGAGAGAAAACGAATTCTGGAGATGTCGTGGATCATGGAGTTCTAGAGTGCAAATTGTAAAGAGAAGGGTCTAAGGGGAAACAGACCGACGCGACGGGAAGTGTCATCCGTTTCTTGGACATTCCTGGACGGTCGAGCCAATACAAAACTGGCGGCAAGTTGAACCTCGGCCCGCCCCCGTTCTGTTAGTGCTTGGTTTCCCCGCGCTGAACCGGCAATGTTCATCACTAAGTGAGTGGTGTGTACACACAGCTTATCATATGTCCCAAATTTTACTCTGTTCCAACTCCTGTATACGATCATCTGGTTATGTCTTGATGATAATACTAAATCACGGACCGAACAAAAAACCACTTTGGATTTGAGAATTTTGAGAAAACCCACCATGTCCGAGTCCGCCAAGCAACGTATTCAGGCGATTGGTAACCATCTGGTCGTCAATAAAGCCATGCCACCCATTGTCAAAATGGCTGGCGACTCGAATGGACCTCGAGTGACTGGGAAAGTGGTTATCATTACCGGTAAGTTGAGTTGTAGTTGCTGCAGGCCGCTTGCTTTTCGTGGGTCGAAGCTAACGGCTCAGAAGGCGCAAACTCCATTCTCGGTATTGGCCGAGCATCTGCTCATCAGTTTGCCCAGAACGGGGCAAAGGCAGTCTACATTTGCGACTACGATGTTTCCAATCTCGAAGAACACAAGCGCGAAATTGAAACACTATATTCCAGCGTCAATGTACACACGCGGCAGTTTGATGCTGCCGATGAAAAAGCCATCAGCGAGGTTGTCAAGGATGCTCTGGACCGGTACGGACGGCTCGATGTCTTCTTTGCCAACGCTGGAATCATTGGCCCTCATACTAAGTTCTTCGACGTTGAAGCTGATGAGTTTATGGACACGATGCGGGTCAACGCGCTCGGGTAGGACGCCTTGTTTTCTTTCCGTCCGAACTGTTTCTTCTTGTCTCTTAGTTCTCGCAGGGAATCGCTAACCATGCGTGCTATCAAAGCCCCTTTCTTGCCGCTAAATACGCGGCGCCGGCCATGCAAAAGACATCGGAGGAGAAGCCAAAGTCCTCCGGGAGCATCATCATGACAGCGTCGGTAGCCGGTCTGCGGTCCAACGCCGGTGGAACGCCATACTCGGCTTCAAAGGCAGCCGTCGTCAGCATGGCCCAAACCATTGCCTACCAACTGGTCGGGACCAACATCCGGGTCAACGCTCTCTGCCCCGGCCTGATCGAGACGGGTATGACGGCGCCCGTGTTCGACAGCGCACGAGCTCGGGGTACCGAACGTAAGATTGGACAGCTCAACCCTCTCAGAAGGGGTGGACACGCTGACGAGATTGCGCGTGTGGCCTTGTTCTTGGGAAGTGATGAGAGTAGCTATGTCAACGCACAAGCATGGGCGGTGGATGGTGGTCTAAGTTCTGGCCATCCCTATGTGCCCGGCAAGATTGCATAGACCACTGAGACAGTGTCATGACTGGAGTGAGGGTGACCTTGACCGAGAAAGAGAATCACATACTTTTGCCTCTCCTTGCCATGCCAGCGTCAAGTATTCGGCACCCCTTGCTTGAGCAAACAGTGTGTTGATGTGTTCTCGACGAGGGCGTACTGTAGTTGTTGCTCGAAACCGCGGGCGGTCAAAAAAGGGGGCATCTTCTCCTACTGGGTTGTAGAGTCTTCACCGACTGGGTATAGCGGCATTGCCATGTATGTACTGGCGTAGTAAGTACCCTCTTTGGAAGTGTTGGATAGAGCATCTCCAGGCCGATCCTCCCGTCTTTGGCTGTATGGCTGCCATGGACAGGCAAGCCTGACTTGCCCGGGCACCTCTACTCTGGACCGGAGAGATATATATTGCGGGGACACACAAACAGAAGGTACACCACCCATTGAATTGACAGAGAATCTGGTAGGAAACCCAACAAAGCTCATTGAGATTGTCTGCGACGAAACTGACCAGATTCCGTGTCTGTGATAGCATGGGCGCCGAGACAGGAGACGTGGGGGAAAGTCTCGGGAGAAGTTGGGGAAACGCGGGTAGCTGGGGACTACACTACAGTTCAGAAACAGCTGGCAACACAAGTGATGCGGTACAGTGGATGGCCGTTCTCTGACCATTCGCGAAGCCTGTCAGAATCTGGCAGCGGTGTGGGGTGCATCTCGTTGCATATGTGGAACTAAAACGCCTCTCATCTGCTGGGGTTGTCCGATGGCCGCTTGTCTTAATGAAGTCTCTTACATGAAAGGTTGATTCGACATTGGATGTCTTGACCTCTCAACGTCAGGATATTCACAATACATATTTCCAATGAGCCTGGGAATCTGTGCTCTTCTTTGGTGTTATCGATGACTCCCCAATCCAATGGCAATCTCATTTCTGTGTCCTGGTAGGTGTTCAACTCGGCAGGCAAATTGGCAGCACCCAAGGTAGCGATCGGCGTCTTTAACTGTCCACCGCGGAAGTTGGCCGTACTAATCTAGTAGACTAGACGTAGTCTAGTGTATTGAGATTTCCTAGCGAGGTGCCCTGGTTGCTGTTGACCCAGGCTACTACCTATGGGCTACAAATCGCAAAAGTGTCCAACTCCTCCAGGAATGGTATCAGTCATGTTACCACTCATTAACAGGCAAGGTAGGTATGTATGTACTGCGTAAGTGCTGTCCGCCTCACAGTCCTCCCCCCCCCTTTTCCCCCCGAAAAAAAAGTAAAAAATAGAAAATCAATAAAAATATTAGAAATAAAAAAAAAATTAAAAAAAGGGGGCCTCGACGTAACTGGTGTGACTATCTTTGTAGAGAAAAGGTAGCAACCATCTACTGCGTAATGTTAAGGTGATGGCTGCCATATGTACTATCACCCTCGAGCAGCAAATGGTACGGCGTTTGACGTTGCGACCTTACACAGTACATGCTCACAATCTCACCACCTTTCAGCTTCAGAAACAGTCGGTATCACCCACGCTCGGACTACTATGCGGCATGGACTGTTGCCGAGCGAGCGAGGAGACAATGACGTTATGACCTGCGTGCTCACGCGACCTGACTGCACTGCAGCCTTTCTTGTTCTCTATAAATGTTTTGTTATTTTGTTCTTCTTTTCTTCTTGCCAAGTACTTCCATTATGAACGTTCAAGTTGAACGATTTCCAACCTGAAAGCCAACTTGGACCTGGCCGCCCCAACCCGTGCTTGAATGGAGAATCGATGTGACCGATATCCAGATCACTTGGTACTAGCAATGTGCGCGTGTGTAGCCCTTTCCTCTGTCCCTGGGGTTTTGATCGCGACTTGCATTTAATCTTGGACACCAAGGTTGTACTTGCTCCGCAGCACTTCCTAGCACATCCATGGGCGAAGCAGACCAGCTGGTGACTAGGAGAGCAAACGTGTGAGTGGGTTTTCTCCCTGAATGGAAGGAATAGGCAATGCACTCTTCAAGTGCTTGTCATCTTGTTAGAGCCTATCTGCTGTACAAATCGAATGTTTTTGAGACCGCTTTGTGCGTTTCTCGGTCTCCGCTCGCATGTCCGCGTCTGGGAGCTTAGTTGGGCTTGGATCGCGCCGCAAAAAGGGGCACAGCATTCACCCTTTAAGCTCTTTTGCAAATTTGGGAGCAGTGGAAGAAGTAGGTACGCTACTTGGCATTCCGGGCAAGTAGAATTTCCAGCACAATATACTACACCACATAGCTGAGGTTATTCTTGGTGGGTTTTGGAGTTGATCATATCTGTGATGTCAGGCGTAGGCCGATTTCGATATCCAAATACTCCTCGCACTAGACGGGACTGAGTCTGTCGATGATAAAGCCACGCAACTACCTTTTCTGCCTTTCAACAACCACGAAGACTGAGGACCAAGAGACCAAATCTTTGTGACTTGGGGTTCAGGGGCAGTGAGGGGGTGCCAACCCGCCTTCTTTCATCATGGTTTGTACTCTAGGTACCTACCTAGAGGTACCTCGACGCCTACTAGCGCCTGTACATTCGTACCTGCACCGTCGGGTCTTTGGCGGCTGACTGCGACGGACAGATGTCCGACGTTCCTGGCAGGTGCAAGGTCAGAAAATCAAACTTGGACTCGCTCAAGCAGCCAGCCAGCTTTCTGCCAACCGAAACAGCGCCGGTCAGGGATCCAGCCGTGCCGGCTTTACACGTGCTAAATGTTGAGGGTGACTGCACACTCAGTTGCAAGCGAGTCTGATTGAGTTATTAATTGGCCTACCGAGCGTCATGCTGGTCCGATGCAAGCTGTTCTCTACAAAATAAGAGTATAGCTGCATATCACAGTACATCAGGAAAGAAACGGCATGTCCATACCTCCACGTAGAGCCAAGAACCAGTGATCAATGGCCTAGACCCCACATAGTTTTACGCTAGAGCGCCATGAATCCCCCCCATCACATTGCGGCAACTGCCCGTAGGCGAAGCCCGCAATGAAGTCTTGACAATGGATCCCATCTTTTTAATCCAGCCGTTCCCTCACAACGAAGAAGGCCTTCTTCCATCAACACCACCCACTCGTCTGAACGACATTTGATGCGCTCGACTTGACACCCGTCCCTTCAGAAGCCATCGGCATCACATCAACAATTACGTTACCCTCGATCTCGAAACTGGTTTTCACACCGGAGATTTCCCGATTTTTGCATCGCCCCATTGCACTCTTCAGCACTCGCTCACGTGTCCCGCCCACAACCCTCGACAAGACCTCTTTTACTGTCCTCGATTAGAGGCAACTCAAGTATTACCGGGCCTCGATTTCCGCGTTAGCATACCCTCGCAGGAAAGCCCGACGAGTTCGGGCTTTCCCAGGCACATATCTATCCAGGACGCACCCTACACAACCGCGGAACAAATTTGGGAAATCAGCAAAAATGGGCAGCTCATAGTCCCCAGAAAGAAGTGCCCTGGGACGCTTTTAATTCCACTGCTCGTCAACACAGAAATCAGATCCGTGCCACTTCTACTACCGACAGTAGTATATTATTTTCCCAATCTTTACCTCCAACAGTCTACCAGACCGAAAACGTTAACAGTCAACCACGAGCCGCCGTGCTGCTCATCTCGAACCGCCAACCCATCTGCTACCCCTGTACTATTTTTCCGGTCAAACCAGCTTTTCCCGTCACTCTTCGAGCATTTCCATAGCCTTGGCCGGTTCTGGCTGTCTGATGATTCACTTTGATTCCTCAACGCCTGCTTCGTCAAACCAAGAGCGTCGTACACCCGTCACTGCTACAATCGGAACTCATCAAAGCCATGGCTACCATGGCGGGGTGCAACAAGGCCGTCATGAAGAGGAATACGAGAACATTTGTTGGTGACAACACAGAGCAGGTCCTGCTTGGGCCGCAATCAGAACATATGGCAAAGGAAGATGAGAGGGCGGACGTGGGACCGCACAGGAAGGGCTCCATAGGCACATCGACAAGTCAAAGCAGCCGCTCAAGCCGCCAGACGAGCCTTGAGTGCTCACCCATGACTGCCGCGACGTCATTGGATACGGATCTGTCAGATTTGAGCAAAGATGAACACTTCAGCCTCCCCGACGCACTTCGTGATATCGAGCCCCCACATGCCGTTCAAGCCTACAGTCACAGCGTTAAAGCTCCATTCCGGCTCAATCCTACTCTCCCGCTCATTCCCGCGGAGGGACGCCCCAAGAATTTTGGTGTCGTTGTTCCCGGGGTATATCGAAGTAGTTTTCCGCAGAGCGAGGACTACCCATTCATCGAGGGCCTCAAGTTGAAGACTATGGTGTTGGTTTCCCGGATTGAAACCCCTATTTCTCTTCCAACATACTGACAAAGGGTTTTCTAGCACATTGGTCCAGAAAGACTTCCCCGAGGGCTATGATGCTTTTCTTAGCAGAAATGGAATTAAGCATCATGTCTTCGATATGAAGGGCACCAAGAAAGAGGCTATTCCCATCACGACGATGAAGGCCATCCTCCGGCTGGTACTCAACCAAGCCAACCATCCGCTTTTGATTCATTGTAACCACGGAAAGGTACTTCTCCCCTCTCGACTATATCTTGACATAGTGGAACTGTCAGGCTGATATCGGCTTCGCAGCATCGCACCGGCTGTGTGGTGGGAATTGTTCGTAAGACCCTTGGCTGGGACGTGAACAATATCCTCGAGGAGTACCGGAGTTATGCCGAGCCGAAAGTCCGCGAGACCGATGTCAGCTACATTCAGGAATTTGAAATGGCTCAAATTTCGAACCTCTTCTCCAAGGATATGACCTTGCGGCGATGGCGATTTGGGTCGCCCAAGTTCGCCCACTCCACGGTTGTGGCTATTATTTTCTTGTTGTTCTGGTATCATTTTTCCGGGATTCCGCTACCAACTACGGAGGCGGTGGATCGCAAGCTGCTCACCCAGTAGCTTTTCAGCGTGGCCTTCGGATGCCCGTCAGTTCCTTTTGGTCATATTTTCACACTTTTTAGCCCCCGCAAACCCCACAGGCGCCGTACAGACTCGGTGCAGCCTAATCTGGTGGCGAGGAGGATTATATTGTTAAAGGAAATGGCGTGGAAGGATTGGGTTTGATCGAAACACAGGGTCCAGCGAATATCCTGCTTCAGAGCGGGTACACTGGCGTGGCTTTGGAGTGGGGACTTTTCGGTATTTGGAAGCTGGAGGGCTGGCAGACGGCTGTTTTTCCCCCGGGGCATCACATGGCCACGAACCCAGACCCGGAGCAGACAAGCCTGCAGTCGGCATCACTTGCATGGAAAAGATAAATTAGGATGGAGAGCGGAGACTATCAAGTGCTGAGTGTCTCCTGGCGTTCGTATGGTTCCTGGGTATACATTAGGGCGGTTTCCGAAGTGCATTTACAAGTTACGATTGTCGTTTGCGCAGTTAGTTTTACGCTATTCAAGCTCATAGCTCCAGAAGAGTGAGCAAGAAATCCAGCACCCATGTGGCGTGAGCTGCTCAAAGTGAACACGTTCAGAAGTGTGACTTTACGCATTCCCGAGTTTTCCCTGTTTGCCATTTTCCACCCTTTGACGCCGCCAAATGTTTGCTCTTGATGGTACAGTATGATACAAACACACGACTTCTTCCACCAAACGAAACCCGACAAAACAACAAACCCATCGTGTCCCTCACCTCCCAGCAACTTCTGGATATGCAGTTGCTTGTAGTAAAGTATCCATGGGCTGTCCACCGCTATAGCAAGCCAGAGCACACTCGCTCCTGTATGCCAGGCCGGTTCTCCTCAACCACAGCCAACGCACTGCCCCCACACCGTCTCAGCCGTGCCTGAGCCTGAGGATTCTTCATTCGCTATCGCTGTACATGCCCCACTTGTCCATCTCCTTCCTCTCCTGCTCCTCGGCCTTGCGATCACCCATCACGTAGGTGTATGTGCCCGCAATCACGTTGACCGCGCTCAGACCCATGGCCGTAGCCCGCACCGCGCCGCGAGCCGAAAACTTGTTCTTGAGCGCGGTGGGACGGCGGCGGGCAGCGAGGAGAAAGTAGATGCCGCTCCAGGCGGCCGTCATGCCGGCGCTGTCGATCTTGAAGCCAGCTACGCTGAGGTAGCTCGAGAACATGAGGAGAGGGGTGAAGAGCATGGGCAGACCCTGGAAGGGGCGCCAGTGAAGAGCAGTGATGAGGGTTGCTAGGCCCATGCCGGGGAGGGAAGATGCTGTGTTTGAGCGTTAGTGTCAAGAGCATGTAAGTGAGGATTGTGAGTTGATCGAGTGAGTAGAGGTAATTGAGATACTTACATCCCCAACCCCTGACGCGGTCCACAACGGATGCCTTGGTTTCTTCGGTTGACATGATGGAGGTGAAAATATAGGATCTGGTTGTGGGATTTTGTTTACTATCTCAACACCAGCCTTTTCTGTTTACGATTTCTAGTTATTTGCAGTTTGACTCGGCTCATGTCAACTGAGGGAAGTTGTGACAACACTGGTGAATGACTAAGCAACCTGGACCCATCCATGCCTTGTTGCCGTTCTCGTCCAATTCACAGTTGCAGTCGTTCTCCATTTTCGGCCAAGCGCGCGAGCGCACGGGCCATGTGTGAATGGAATGGAAAGAAACGTGAGCGTGGATGTTCCATTCCATGCTGTCCACAGCTTTCTAGCGAATAGTCACCGAGGTAGGAAGTATTGGTGCAATCCGTTCGAGTTGTGTTCTTCCTGTAGACGTAGCCGCTATGCTCGGCTGCGCAAACAAACCTGATTGTAAGCATAGAAACCGTGTCTAGAAGCGTCAAATATCGAATATAGTTGTTCTCACTCTGTGACTGCCACTGATAAGGCTCGCTATACCTCAATACGTAGGTACACTCTTTGTACAAGGGCGGGGACCATACCACCGTCCACTGCAGCGGTTCCCGGAGAGAAAAAAAGCCACGCTTTCAACTCCCCTGTGCGCTCTCCTTGTCAATGCATAAGTATGTGTACACAGCGCAATCGCGACTGACCTGAACCTGGCATCTAGCATCAGAACGCAACCGAACCTGTTATCCCATCTGGGTCTGTGATCCTCATAGCAGCTAATCATCTGTCGCCGACCTATCGCCTGGCTTCTCCTTGTCCAGCTTCGACAAACCACGACGTTGTCACGGACACCGCCTTTGCCTCGTTGCGTCACTACGTACAGTCCTCGGCCCTCCGCAAGGAAAAAGGGCGGCCAACCAGACGATCCGACGTACAGATTTTACAAAATCACGTTTAGCCTTTATCCCCGAACATAGTCATTGACAACACCTCCCCCACCCCCGAATATTACGGACTGGAACCAGACGACAAAGGGCACAACATGCCCGAAGCCACAACCTCTGGGGCTGATGCCTCAAATGGATCGTCCGCCCACAACCGCCAGCACAATCAGGGCAACCAGGAGCGCAAATACACAGTCGAGCAGAAGGCAGCGGTCCTGCGAATCCGAAAATGCGAACCCACCGCCTTTTACGAGATCCTCGAGGTGTCCAAGACATGTACCGACGCCGAGATCAAGAAGGCCTACCGCAAGCAATCCCTGCTGACACATCCGGACAAGAACGGCCACGAGCACGCCGACGAGGCCTTCAAGATGGTTGCGCGCGCCTTCAGCGTTCTGGGTGATAAGGAGAAACGCGACAAGTACGACCGCTTTGGAACCGACCCGGACAGCAGGTTTGCCAGCGCGCAGCAGCAAAATCCGTTTGCCGGCTTTGCAAATAGGGGAGCAGCAAGGCCGCATCAGGGAGGCATGTGGGGAGACGACACAGACATCAGCCCCGAGGAAATGTTTGCGAGGTTCTTTGGCGGGGGAGGTTTCGGTGGAGGTCCTTTCGGAGCCGGTTTGTGCACCATCTTCAATTCACAGGATATGGGTTCCTCGGTATACTGACATGATTTTCACGCTACAGCTTTCGACGGGGGCCCGCAGTTCGTCTTCAATTTTGGCGGTGGGCCAGGTATTCGGGTGCACCAATTCGGCGGAGGAAGGCCCAGGACTCGTCCTCGGCAGGCTGGACAGCAACAAGAAAGCAATAGCATGTGGAGCACATTGATGAGTCTTTTGCCCATCATTATTCTCTTCATCTTTCCCATGATCTCTTCGCTGTTCTCTGGAGCGACAACGGGGCCATCAACACCGGCCATGGCCTTTGAGCAGGCCATGCCCCCTTACACAATGGCACGTAAAATGCCCAATGTCAAGGTCAACTATTATGTCAACCCAAACGACGTCAGGCATTATTCTGCCTCGAAGCTGTACAACTTGGATCAGAAGGCCGAGGTCATCTTTGTGCAGCAGCTACAGCAACAGTGCGAGCGAGAGATGACAGAGAAGCGGCGATTGATCGAGGAGGCGCGGGGGTGGTTCCGTACAGATCAAGAGAAGTTAGCCAAGGCCGAGAGGTTTGAGACACCCGCTTGTATCAGGATCAAGAACCTTTATTCTCCAGGATCAAAATACTAAACGCGAGGTTGATATCTGTGTTGCGGAGAGGGTTGTCGTGATGTCAAGGCTGTTTATGTTGGGCTCAAGCGCTGGGTACTGTTGGTGAGCTGTAGGCACAGCATGCAGCTCCGTAGGAGACCTTCTTGAGTAGACCAACAGACGGAGCGGGAGTTGAGACGTGTACTCGATGCGTGCTGGCGGCTAACGGTCAATGAGAAATCATGTTTGTATAATCCTAATACGAATATAGCCATGTATCCACATGGGGTCCTGGTCCATTCTTTTCTGTGACCTTCTTACCTTTGAATCGGGACATAGCTATGAGTGATAAGGCTGCTGAAGGCCGTAGGGCCATGGCCTACAATAAGCCATTTGAACTACTAGCAATTCATTGCGTGGAGTCTTGTAAGGCCCGACACATCCTAGCATAGAGCACGGCAATGAGACTACAGTAGGTCACAATTCGGTGGCAAACGGAAATGGCACACGATGTAGACAATCCGGGTTCCTGTTAAGTGGAATAAATTGTTGGAGTCACAACATGGATGCCTGCTGGATCGCCTAGGCAGGAGATGACAGGGCCTTTTGAAGGGGCAAGTGGTGAGGGGTAGCTGCTGCT
Source organism: Neurospora discreta FGSC 8579 (assembly GCA_009805215.1). Lineage (NCBI taxonomy): Eukaryota > Fungi > Ascomycota > Sordariomycetes > Sordariales > Sordariaceae > Neurospora > Neurospora discreta. The sequence goes on along the minus strand of RANX01000092.1, from coordinate 24,422 downwards.
GCCCAGCCTGTAATGAACCATGGGAGGCCGTCAAAGTGGTCAACGACGTAATTTGCCCGTGGAAGCTGCTTTAAGACGTTGAGTCCCTTGCCGAATGTCCAGCCTTCTAGAATAGGTTGTGCATAGGTAACCATCATGACGTTACCAATAGGTACTTATAGCAATCTATTATTTCTTAATCGCCCTTTCGCATTTACATATTCAGTTGGTGGCAGCAGTCAGCCGTCTCTACAAGCCAACCTTTGCGACCAAGCAACTGGGGTTGCCACGATACGCTAGGCAGATAAAGCCCCGTCCCACTACGACGGGAACCTTGAGGGGTCCAAGTCCGCAGCTGGAACTACCTAGTAGGTACGCACTGCCACACCTTGTTCCAGCTGTTGGGATTCCGTCTCATCTTCTTCCATCTCACATTGGTGACTTGAGCGTTGTTGATGAATCCTTCTCGAACTACCTACAGTCAATTGTAACTCCCAACTTACATCCCGTCACACATCACCGAACTGGCCACATTGGGGGGCACAACTCTTTACCCCCAACTCTTAGGTTGCTCTTGTACGCAGTAAGTACTTAACCTACTTGAAGAAGCTCACTATCCTTTAATCGCTTCTGCGCTGGATCCTAGTGTAGTCTAGTTTGTAATCCACTGACAATACCCATGTTGGGCCCCAATTTCATGCTAGATTTGCAGCGCTATCCCAGCAACATCCTAGAACATCGAAACGTCGCGCGCCGATGACGCAACTGTTAACCTGAGTTCGAACCGCTCATGACCTCGACCTTCACAGCGAAAGGTTACGTTGTGTCGGCTGAAACACCGCATACCCACGGCTAGCACCGTTGGGACTTAAGGATCTCTGGAAGGACGGAAAGAAAATATACTATACACCCTCATCCGGAGACCGTGGTTTTTGAAGTCCTTAACTGGATCCTATTCCATCACGGTATAAAGGCGCTTGCCCGGCTTCCTCAGGCTTACATCCTCTCAACTGTCGACTCTCTCCCGATCGCTGGCTTTTCCTTTGGAATTCGTTAGCGACCTTTGAGAAATGGTGACCAGGAAGCCTCTTCCAGCCAATGCCGCCTTGGACCCAGCAGTTCGACGAGTACCATCTTGGTCTTCCGCCATGGACTCGGAAGCAAACATGGCGTGGAGCGACGAGCGTCAAGGACAGCAACGCCAGGGCGGACCAGAGGGGCAAGTCGATGATGTGCCACGATCTCTGAGGCCCGGTCAAAGTTTCCCCAACTTATCAGGCGTCGATCACGAAAATGTTTGGGCCGATAATAGCGCGGAGGGGAACGAGTCTGCGACTGGTGGGCAGCCAGGTGACATTAGTCGGATGCCGACCGTTTTGAGGCCCGGCGGCAGCGCCCAACTGCCAGGGTCCGGTGCAACGGAAGCAGACAAGGTCGGAGGCGATATCAACTGGGTACCAACCGGACTGCGACCAGGAAGTTCCCACGGACAACCAGAGACTAATCCGTTCAAGAAGAAGATGTCAGAAAGTACGCCAGTCAACGAAGGGAAGGACACTGTCCCGACACAACCAACATGTTCGCCATCCGTATCACCTATACTCTTCCCGTCCTTTTCGAACTTGAGCTTATCTGAAGGTGCCGAACAGAGCAAAAACCCTTGGCAACCGTTACTGAAACAAAGAGGAAATAGCCCTGCACCACTGTTGATGTCGGATCTGCAACAAGATTACACCGGAGGAGACCCTTGGAAGTCTACAAACCCATCTCAGCAGCCCACTCCTGGACCATCTTCGAGCCCGCCAACATTGCTCTCATTGCCTTCTCAGGAGGATTCCGCGAAGTGGGACGAGCAACGTTCAAGTAAGGTCCCTGAACTTTTACCATCAACTACAGGAAAGGAGATACTTGATGGTCCCCACGCATGGGATGACTTGAGTGATACATCCAGACGCAAGGTACCGGCAAACCCGTTTGCGACCACGGGAGATGATTGGAATTTGATTGATCTTGACATACGTCCTGGCCCCCCATCACGAAAGAGCACTTGGGAAGATTTCGCCGACGACGACGACGACGACTACAATGACGAGAGCTCTCTTAAGGTCGTCACCGAGAATACCATCACGGCACCTGCCGCGCCTCCTACAATAGGAGTTACTGTACCTCCTACACCACCGCCTGCCGTGCCCCCTAGTTCGACGACTGCCGTCGAACAAGCGCCCCCACCTCTTAGGAGAAGAACGGAAGGAAATGCACCTGAGTTACCACCTAGGTCCACTGAAGCGCACGCCAGTTCATCTGCGCAACCACTGCGCCAGGTTGATAGGTCCGAGACATATCAAATCAAGAGGATTAACTGGTATGACGCCACGGTCGAGATCAACCCAAGGAAGTCGCCGATTTTGATTCAGAATGCCAATGGACCATGCCCGCTTCTTGCGCTCGTCAACGCTCTTATCCTCTCTACCCCGGCTCATCAGGACAATACGGTCCTAGTGGAGACCCTTCAATCACGAGAGCGAATCAGTCTCGGGCTACTTATTGATGCCGTCTTCGACGAACTAATGTCCGAGCGACGACTGGGTGAAGACGCCGTTTTACCGGATATTACCGAACTGTACAACTTTCTGCAGAGTCTTCATACCGGAATGAATGTTAACCCACGATTTGTCCCGACTAAGCAGATGGAAGACGCCTTCAACCGCACATCTCTCACCAATCTGCCCCCGAGGGAGAGAAGTGGTCAGATTCCGGGGACGTTCGAGAGTACGAGGGAGATGAAACTGTATTCCACTTTCTCCATTCCCTTGATACATGGCTGGCTTCCGCCTAGAAATGATCCGGTGTATGGAGCATTTGAGAGACAAGCGGCGTCGTATGATGACGCCCAGAACCTTCTGTTCCGTGAAGAGGAGCTGGAAGCCAAGCTGAGCAGCCCCGATGAACAGGGCTTGACCGAAGATGAACAGCAAATGCTCCAGGATATTTTCGCCATCAAGGATTTCTGGAAAATATCAGCCACACAACTTACAACATGGGGACTTGATGTCATTAGAAGTTCGATGAAGCCAGCGTCTGTAGCGATTCTCTTCCGAAATGACCATTTCGCCACTTTGTACAAGCATCCACAGACTGGAAAACTCATGACACTTGTCACGGATGCAGGATACGCCACCCATGACGAGATAGTATGGGAATCGCTGGTGGATGTGAACGGTGAACGAGCCGAGTTCTTTTCTGGTGACTTCCGCCCTGTCGGCGGCGCTTCACATGACCCCAGCAGCGATCCTGCAGGCCCACAGGGATCAAGCTACACCGACACCTCATCATATGGTAACTCGAGAGAGGACAGTGGATGGACGGCGGTTCAAGGCCGTAGAGGACGGGAGCAGAGTGCGAATTCGCACAAAGATGCCCAAATATCTCCGTCACATGAACAGGAGGACCACGACCTTGCTCTAGCACTGCAACTGCAGGAAGAGGAGGAACAGCGTCATAGAGAAGAGCAGGAGCGTAGGCGCCGGGAACGAGAACTCTCGGAGCAATTCATCGAGCAGCAAGCACGCACTTCGAACGGACAGCAAAACCAGGGCCGCGGTCAAGGACATGCCCGTGGTGGTAGTCTTGGTGGAAGTGGTAGCTTACGGGCCGGCAGAGGCGGCAGTACCGCAAGTCTTGGGAGCCAAAGAGCGGCGGCCTTAGCATCACGCAGCTCACTATCGGTCTCTTCCACGGCTCCGTCCACGCGCCGAAGCACCAGCTCGATGAGCGCCTCTGTGAACAACAGTGGAGGAGCTAGTCAGACAGCGAACAGAACCGGGGTCAGAACCTCGAGTCAAACAGTGAGATCGCTCATTCCGCCTCTTCCTGGTCAACAGCCACAGCCCTTCACAAACCGTCCAGCGGATGAAGGAGTGGAAGATGCTCCTCCTAGCTATGATATCGCTGCCACACAGGCACCGTACATTCCTCCAGAAGGGCATCCCAGCCATCCCTCGAGCAGCCCTACTGCGGCTCGTGCCACTGTTGCCAACGGTGCGGGAGCCGCACCTCCCACTTGCACTGGAGCGGCAAGTCCTCCGCAAAGGTTGGGTTCGACCGCGGGTTCAATGGGATTGAGAAACCCGTCCCAGGCTCCCGGGCATTCATCAGTTAGCCAAACTGGTAGGCCTCAACCGGGGTTTCCTGGTCACCCGAACATGGCCGCCCCAAGGCCGATGAGGCAGGGAATTCCGCCTGCCGCGGTCGCAGTTCCTGGGACTCCGAGAGAAGATAAATGCGGTGTGATGTGACTGGTGGTTAGCGTGTGATTTCTCTGTCAAAGCGTTCATGCTGAATCGGTATGGTGTTCTAAAGTTCGGGCGCAAGGGTGCCTGCCGTGTCTTGTTGGAATGTATCATGAAGAAACGAATGATACTAAGGAGGATTGGAGTTGAAAAATGGTCTCTTATTGCTTAGATGGGTGGTTTTTCGACTTATAAAATATAAGTCCCGATGGTAAAAGAGTACATGGAAGAGTGTATAGCGGTTGCAAATGTGGTCGAACTGGTTGGTTTCACCGGCAATCATACTGTCCAGTGTTTTCTTCCTTTCCTTTCTTTGGCTTCTGTTTCTTTGTTGGGGGTTGAAATTTACAATACTCTACATCACGGGGGAATCCTGTGGTAATGGGGGAAGATAGGCCAGACGTTAGTTATGTATCAGGCTAGAATGCCCCTGTTGGGATATTGCAAAGTGCTTTCATTGGTCAATTCAAGCACGGTGACAGCGAATATAAACATCTCTTACAAACTGTCCGTGGTCTGTTTCCTACTTGTCTATATTTTGCCTTGCGCCTTCTCTCGTTGTTTTTCTATGACCGTAGGATATTCGGTAATCAGCACCCCGATCCAGTGCAACGAAATGGTTTTGAATTAAATTATCACCCGCACGCCGATCACCCCAACCACTTTGAAGTTGCCGTTCCCTTCGACTTGACCAACTCATCAGATAAATCGTCAGCCCAGCGCCAACAAATAGGAAAATGACAACTACCGTAGGTCTAATCGACAACTGGTATCCTCCCGCGAGGGAGAATTACGATCTCATTCTCGCCTTATGGAAGTGGTTTCCCGTGGTATGTGTCACCGCCCTATGGAAATGCTCTACATCACAACTCTGACGCAACTGACCAGGCCGCCTCCCTTCAATGGGGTGTCTCCTGGTACGGAATGGGCAAGACATCAGTCACCAGCTGCTTGAATCTGCCCGGCCGAATTGGCTGGCTTACCATGGAAGCACCTGGCTTCATGACCCTGGTCTACATGATGCGCACCCTCCCCGCCCAGCACGGCTTCACCCTCAGCGACCTGCCCTGGCAAAACAAGGTGCTCGCCGGCCTCTTTGTATTCCACTATTCCTATCGCGCCCTCGCTTTTCCCTTCCTGCAGCCCAGTATGGCGCCCATACACATCGTCATCTGGCTCTCTGCCCTTAGCTTCCAGATTATCAACGGAACGTTAGTCGGTGCATGGCTCGCCGCCTACGGTCCCACGACCCACGCAGCGTGGGACAAGCAGCTATCTAGCTCGTTCCCCACACTACAATTTACTTGCGGAATTGCGCTGTTTTATGTCGGTCTGATGGCGAATTTCTACCACGATGACGAGCTGCGGGAGATCAGACGCCGGGAGAAGCGCAGGCAGGAGAGGCTGGCGAAGCAGAATGCGCAGAAGGGACAGTTGGGAAAGCAGATAGAGAAGCACTATGAGATCCCCAAGGCGGGACTGTTCAAGGTGATGCTTTACCCGCACTATTTTTGCGAGTGGCTTGAGTGGCTTGGGTTTTACATGGCGGCTGGCTGGGGATGTCTGCCGGCGAGGTTTTTTTTGCTGAATGAGGTGGCAGCCATGTTGCCGAGGGCGGTGAAGGGGAAGCAGTGGTATTTGGAGAAGTTTGGGGAGGAGAAGATTAGCAAGAAGTGGGCGGTTATCCCGGGGGTTTGGTGAGTTTTGCATCTCCTCTTTTCTGGGGCTGAGGGCATGTTTGATGGTGGATTGGAAAGCCAAGGAATGTAAGAGGGAAGAAAGAACATGGACGGGCTGGTAGCATTTTCTGAGGCGGCATATCAAGTTTGATTGATTATGAAAGTGGCCATGTATGTCTTCTCGAGATACCAACCAGATGCCAATTGTTGGTGATTTGTGTTTGAACCTAGCTTGAACGATCTGTGCCTAAAGAGGAATTTGCACATCGCCCACCAACGAGCAATGCTGAAGTACAGGTGGTGGGGCCACTGCTTACAGTGGTAGGGCGCCGCTATTTGATAAGCCGCCAGCTACCTCTAACACTAGGAACCCCCTACAGGAACTTTGGGGCCAAACAAACAGAACTTACCATAGGTCACTTACCTTGGTACTTGCTTCAAGTACACAAGGAACGATGCAAGTCTATAAACAACAGACGCGACCAAGCCGATGTAATGGGATGAAATCATCACCCTCGCGAGCTCTCGCACCTTGATTCGAAAGTAAAGCTGTAACGAAGGCTTGAAATTCTTGCCAGAGCACGATCTCATGGAAACCAGAGTGATACAATAGCTGCGACCCGGGGCACAAATTCAGCATCGGCGAAAGCAGCGATGCCTCTCCTAAGGAGCGACTCCTTCAAGGACATTGACTTTACTCTTCGTCGACAATTCGGCAAGGAAAACTTCAGGTATGGAATTTTGGGTACGTAGTCTTCCATGATCCTGTTCTGACCAATGCTCGCAGACCACACCAGAGAGAGATCATCAAAGCTGCCCTCGACGGTCATGATGTCTTCGTCCAGGCAGCCACCTCCTTCGGCAAGAGTCTGTGCTTCCAGCTGCCAGCAGTCATAGACCGTGGAAGTATGTTTATCTATCCCAAAGTAGCCGGCGTTTACAGTGAGCTCAATCTAAACTTTGCTATGCAGTCACCATCGTCATCTCACCACTGCTGAGTCTCATGGTAGGTATCATTCCTTAGACATGGACCCAAGCGACTTACTGATTTCCCTTTAGATGAACCAAGTCGAAGCCCTCAAGGCATCAGATGTGGATGCTCGCACCTTGAACAGCAACACTACCATGCCAGAGCGAGAGTACATCTACGCTGATCTCGCAACTGGGCACCCCCTCACGCGGCTCCTCTATGTGACTCCTGAGCTGTGTTCTGGCGACCACTTCCGGCGGAAATTGAAACTGGTCTACGAACAACACGAGCTGGCGCGCATCGTGGTTGACGAAGCCCATTGCATATCAGAATGGGGCCACGACTTCCGCAAAGACTTTAAGCGGCTCTCCTGGTTCCGCGAAACCTTTCCCGATGTACCAGTCATGTGTCTCACCGCCACAGCCAACGAGCAAGTCCGCCGCGATGTGCTCACCACGCTAGGGCTGGACAAGACGCCCGGTAAACTCAAGATCTTTAGCATGACAGCCCACCGACCCAACCTGCACCTCGAAGTGCGTTTCACCAGCGATGAAGCCAACGACCGCTACGACGACTTTGTCACCTGGCTCAAGGGCGTGTACGACCGGCGAGCGGCCGCGGATCGAAAAGCCGAGCTAGACGCCACCGGTGAGCGTGTCGAGAACGTACCGGGGATTATATACACCATCTCCCGCGACGAAGTCGAGTCGCTCGCGGCCGCCTTACGACACGACGGCATCGGCGCGCGGCCCTTCCACGCGAAACTACCAAACCAAATAAAGGAGGAGACGTTGGCCAAGTGGATTGCCAACGATCCGGGTTACGATGTCATCGTGGCCACGACGGCCTTCGGCATGGGTATCGACAAGGAGAACGTGCGGTTTATCGTGCACTGGCGGCTACCCAAGTCGTTTGAGGGTTATTACCAGGAAGCCGGGCGGGCGGGTCGTGATGGTAATGCGAGTTATTGCTTTCTGTACTATAGCCGTGAGGACCGGGATAGGGTTTGTAACTTGGTCACGAGGGAGCCGGTGTCGAAAAATGCTTCCGCGGATGGCATCATCAACAAGCAGGCGAGGCAGATGAGTCTTAGCAGGCTGGTGGCATATTGTGAGGATACCGGTTCTTGTCGGCATGCAGCGATCTGTAGGTATTTTGGGGAGACGCAAGTGCCTGAGTGCGACTATGCGTGTGACTGGCATAAGGATCCGCAGGGACTGAAGAGGAGGATGGCGAGGGGGTTGGCGAGTGAGGAATGGATTAGTACTCAGCGGGAAGAAGGTATGTATGATGAGTATTGGAGTGAGTAGTGATAAAGGGGGGAGCCTTGGGGTTGGTCAAGTGGTTGATACCTTTCTTGGTTGACATCAGCGTGTAAGGTTTAGATTAAGATGATACCCATGTTTCTGTTCATAGTAGTCTTGCGCTATCACAATCTCTCACTCTTGCGAGGCAGTAGTTCTGGCAACCATGAAAGGGCAACACTGAGAGAAACGCAGTTGATCGTAGGTATCTTGGCAGTACTTAATCATACATGGACAAACTCTGGGCCGAACTTGCCTTTTATCGACCTCCGCCCGTTGTTCTCTTCCTCACAGGGATTCCCAGCTTGGGTCTCTGTGGTTCCTCATTATTTTCCATAATCCACGGCTTCTTCTTCATAGCTTCCTCCAACTGTAACCCCCACTCCAGCCAGGCGATTCCCTGGGTGACCGAGTCGCACAAATCGTCCATTTTCTCGATGTGTTCGGCCTTGGTAACACGCTCCGTCCTCTCTTCTTTCTTGCCCATTAACGTGCCAACGCCGAGGGACTCCGGAAGTTGCGCGGGAGCCGGCATTTCTACGGCGCTGTTCCTCAATTTCTGCTTGGTCAGATTTAACAAATTGTTGACGGCGACAGGAACGGCCCTTACGAAGTAGTCGGCCATGCGCTGCATCTCACGGTTTGCGAGACCAAGCTTTTCCTGGTTCTTCAACCACGAACCCAAAAGGCACATCCGTGCCTTCTTGACGTTCTTGATCTTCTTGTTGGTTTCCTTCTCATCAACGTTGATGGGCTCCTCGAATGGGCTGAGAAGCTCGTCATCCTTGTCCTCCTCGGGTGGAATCTCGTTCTCCAACCCCGAGAAGCCTCGTTTCGGTTTTGGCTTTATTTTAGACCTGGTAGGATTCGCCAGATCGCGGGGTGTAGGTATTTCACTTTCGTACTTGTCCATCAGATAATTGACCACACGCTTAGGCGGCACGGCAACCACAACGCCTTTGAACTCGCCGCGTTTTTGCATAACGCGCAGGATGGCGTAGATCATGGACTCGAGCATGTTTACACGGACGGTCCACTCAAAGATGCCGGCCGAGTTGGCGGTGCGGAAGCGCTGACGCTCGATGAGGATGTGAGTTGGCTTTTGGGGCAAAATATGCTCCGTGATAAGACGGTAGGCCATGTCAGCCATGGCGTTAGGGGCAAAGTTCTCGCTGACGGCGTCCGTATTTTTCCCATCGATATTGCTCACCTCAAGCCAGGGGAGAAGGTTGAGGTGACGCCATGCGTGCAGGTCGGCCACACGCCTTGTGGTGTCGTTTATATTATAAGACTGTGGGGTGATCAGATTTTGGTCGAATGGGGACCCGAGGACGCCATTCTTCCCGTCCTTGGTCCCTTCAAGCATCCCGAAGAAACTGGCTGTGTCGACGATTTCTCCGTCTTTGGGCCTGTTGAACCTGATTTCTCCGTCTTTGAGCCTGTTGAACCTGATTTCTCCGTCCTTGGGCCTGTGGGTTCCGACCCCTCCGTCTCCAGGCAAAGGATACTCCTCGGCCATGGCCTTGCTGTCCTGCATGACTGGAGTGAGAACACTATAGGCGAAGTTTTTGAGACCCATGTCGATGCTGAGAATGCGAGAGTTAGGGGCTAAAGGTTTGTGCTCTCTAGCAGCAGTTCGAATACGGTTGTATAGGAGGAGCTTTGCACCAGTCTTTGGCAAACCACACCGGACCATGAGCTCCTGCAACTGGCCGAGGTGCAACTTGGCCACCGCGGCCGGCTTGCCCGCCATGATGGACAGCTGGCTGATGACACTGGACTCGACTCGTGCCAGAAAAATCCTCACAAGCTATTGCCAAGACAGCAATTTGCCTGACTCTCTTCGGATGCTCACACGAACCCGGATCTCGCCTCCTGACTGGCTGATATCAAGTTGAGTGTCTCTCTTCTGAATATTGAACTGAAGAGTCGTGAGATGCCTCAACCGAGGTGAGATGACGGGTTTTGTATCGTGTCGATTCCGTCTATTGCTGCCCCAGAAATGATGATAGTTTGTAGATGAAGTCGAGATACCACACTCTCCAAAACGTCTCGTCTACCTAGTAGTGTCCAACACTGCTTGTAATCGTATGGCTGATATCGTTGGGTAAACATTGATACACAAGCAACAATTTGTCTACTCTCTACGGGCGGGCTTGGTCAATGCTCGCCAAGGACTCCATTACACCTTGGCTCAGATGCCTGCCGGGCTTCAAGAACCTTGCTGGCACAGGGCAGCTGGCGGCAGGCAAGCTCGACAGTTTGATCGTTACGGAGTGCGGGGCACATCAGATGCAGACGGGAAGGCCCCTTTGTTTGACGCTCTTTTTCTTCTGATCGCCCCAGTGGCATGTAATTGACCAAACAAAGGCCCTGTTCCTGCCTTCCATCCCAACGTCTCGCGGAGTCCAAGCTGCCTTACACACTTGCTTCAAAGCTCTCGGGTTGTATTTTATAGTTTTGAAGTTTTATCAACTCACAGCCTATCTATGTAAACTGTCCACGCCCTTACGGACTATGCGAGAAGTCCGATGGAGGAGCTACCTTGCTTACATGATCGACTTCCACGCGATTCGGCTTTCTGCGTTGCTTACTTACTGTAACCCACAATTGCCAGTCCATCTTCATTTTCTTTTTTTTGCCGTACTGTCCGGTTGTAACTCTTAGACTGAGATGGTCCCCATGATATCACTACTCGGATAATGACGAAAGGGGAGAGAGACGGAGAAGCCGTGAAAGAGGTAATCTTGGCGATTTACATTGTAGTAGGTATATACACGTCACGATTCTCTCTGTCCTCTTTGTTGGTTGTGTACAGAGTAGGTATTTGGAATGATACTCGGATTAGACACTAATCTTATCCTCCCGCCGCCACCAACTTCGGCATGCTTCTTAGACACGGTCGCGCTTGCGGCAGATAGGGTCCAGGTCAGGTCACCATTCCAAATCCTCAGCCTATCGTAGTGTACGTAGTGTCACAATGCATCGATTGGTTGGGACATGGAAAGACTTTCTAGATCTCACCCGTCGCAATTGGAGCTAGGTAGTGTCAATCCCCCCACTTCCGTTGAGACAGTGTGCCGACACTAGCGTACTTCGATATTCCAAATCCTGGGGCCGCCAGCCTGCACAGTCCCCCTCGTAGACACAGACAACTAAAAGGTACCTAACTACTACCCGCACCAACACGACCGCAACCGCTCCCCAAGGATTACCAACCACAGCTGTCGCAACCGTACCCCCGCGGCCGTCTTTTACTTGCTTCCTGACCCTGCGTCCCCAGACCACTGTTATTTCTGCGACACCGCTGGTGGTTTATATCTTTCATCCATGCCCTCTCTGTCCTTCCTTGTTCGACCTTCTGTTGTCTCGTCCAGACTAGCTTCAGGCCGAGTTGGTTCTTTATCTAGACATTTCTCCGTCACAGCTTTCAATATGGCTCCCATTTCCAAAGAAACCGATTTTCTCGTCATTGGTGGTGGTAGTGGTGGCATCGCGACTGCCCGCGCTGCTGCTGGCAAGTATGGCATCAGGTCCATGGTAGTCGAGGGCAAGCGTTTGGGAGGTACATGCGTCAACGTTGGGCAAGTCGCCTTCCATTTTTGTCACTGCGTCCGTCTTGCTCGAAAGGTCAAAGCTCTAACAATCTCTCTTCCTCTTCTTGTAGCTGCGTACCCAAAAAGGTCACCTTCTACGCCGCTCTTGTTGCCGAAACCATTCACCAGGCCAAGGATTACGGTTTCAGTGTCGAGCAAACTGCTCCCTTCGACTGGCCTACCTTCAAGCACAAGCGCGACGCCTATGTCGCCCGTCTCAACGGCATCTATGAGCGCAACCTCGCCAACGACAAGGTCGAGTATGTGCACGGCTGGGCCAAGCTCCTGTCCCCCAACTCGGTTGAGGTTACTCTCGATGACGGTACCAAGTCGGTTGTCAACGCAAAGAAGATTCTGATCGCCGTGGGTGGTAACCCGACCATCCCTCCCCATATCCCCGGCTCAGAATACGGCACCAACAGCGACGGCTTCTTCGACATCGAGACCCTCCCCAAGAAGGTTGCCCTTGTTGGCGCCGGCTATATTGCTGTCGAGTTTGCTGGCATGTTGAACGCCCTTGGTGTGGAGACTCATCTCTTCATCCGCCATGATACCTTCCTTCGTAGCTTCGATCCTATGATCCAGGAGGTGTCGGTGAAGGAGTATGAGCGCATTGGTGTCAAGGTTCACAAGAAGAGCCAGCTCACCCGTGTCGAGAAGGATGCGGCGGGCAAGCTAGCTATCAACTTCAAAGAGGGTGAGGGTGAGCAGTCTATTTCCGATGTCGACCATCTCATTTGGGCTGTTGGCCGCACACCGGCCGTCGAGGGTCTCGGTTTGGACAAGGCGGGCGTCAAGACCAACGAAAAAGGCTACATTGAGGTGGACGAGTACCAGAACACCAGCAGTGAGAACATCTATGCCGTTGGTGATGTGTGCGGTCAGGTTGAATTGACCCCCGTCGCGATCGCTGCCGGTCGCAAGCTGGCCGCACGTCTGTTTGGCCCCGAAGAGTTCAGGACACTCAAGCTGAACTATAACAATGTGCCATCCGTTGTGTTCGCCCATCCTGAAATCGGTTCCATTGGCCTTACTGAGCCCGAGGCGGTTGCCAAGTACGGCGCCGACAACCTCAAGATCTACAAGTCCAGCTTCACTGCCATGTACTACGCCATGATGAAGCCCGAGGATAAGGCACCGACCGCCTACAAGCTCATTTGCGCCGGCCCCGAGGAGAAGGTTGTTGGTCTGCACATCATCGGCCTTGGCAGCGGCGAGATCCTCCAGGGCTTCGGTGTGGCCATCAACATGGGCGCAACCAAGGCCGACTTCGACAACTGCGTGGCTATTCACCCAACCAGCGCTGAGGAGTTGGTGACCCTCAAGTAGACAAAGTGCGGATAGGCGAAAAGGGTGGTGTTCATTTGTTGTACCTGTCTAAACCGGATATACCTTTGCATGTTTGGATAATGGGTGTTTTTTTCGTAGCGTGGAAACCTTAAGTATAGAAGCAAAAGTTGGCGATAATACCTGAACATCGAACACTCGTGCAGATTCCACTTCATGATACCACTGTATGATTAGCATTCTTTTGAGTTTTAAAAATCAGGTGCCTGTTGGGGTTTGCCTTTGTGAGCAAGTCGAGGACCAGATAACCGCCAAGATAGGCGAAGATAAAGCGCCTTGGAATTTACTCTGATAAGGGAGAATTGGCTGTGACGTGCTTTGTACCTAGCGTTGCTCAACCTGGAGAGGTTGAGCCAATATCAGCCGAGGGTACTTGGCAGCTGGAAGAACGGGAGTTTTTGGGGGAGGACCCATTCGCCGCGTTAAGTACCTGTACGGCGAGCCATTCGATCAAATGAGCAAAAAGTCAGACCACCACAACCAATGGCCTACGACTGGTCAGGTACGATAGCCACCACGCGCAGCTGCCAGAACTCTGCCGCCAGCTGAGAAAGCCCAGCTTAATCCCAATTCCGAATGTCAAGATTCCACATTAGCGTCACGGACCACCTCGGGCAGCTCCTCCAGTTTCATCACCACACTCCAAGTGCTTTCCCACCTCGACTCTCCTTGACACCAGCTTCTGACCGAGCAAGGAATCGCCAGCTTTCCACTCAAGGTATGCCGTTCTCCTTGTGACACCACTCTGCAGGTCGCCCTAAGCTCTGCTTCCAATTGCACCGCCCGAATTCTGGAAAGCTGACTGTGGGTGAATCGCTTGCGAGAAAAAAAAAGATGTTCTCCCGTGTTGCCCTCCGCGCGGCTCCCCGCCAACAGCCCTTCAGCCTCGTTGCTCGCCGCACCTTCCAGACCACCCGCGCCCAGCTCTCGTCGCCCTACCACTATCCCGAGGGTCCCCGCTCTAACCTTCCCTTCAACCCCAAGACCCGCTTCTTCTGGTTCCGTTACCTGATGTACTGCGTCGTCGGCTTCGGCTCCCCTGTTGCCATTGCCGGTGCGTGATTTCTCCCTGTCGAGAGCGAAAGCATACAGTCCCACTGACGTAACCTGATTTCAAACACAACAGTCTGGCAGACCTACCGCCCCCGCTCTTAGACGGCTTGCTACTAGCTGTTATGCGTGTGCCGATATGATTAGGAAGTTTGAGCGGGCGATGAGCTTGATGCATGCGTAATAAGGGGGGAGGTCCTGAAGGGGGAAACATGAAGAATTGACCGGCACCAATATAGTCGCAGGTAATCCGGCCTGTCCGGCCGCTCTTCTGTATATGATACGATACGGATAGAAACCACCATCATCATCATCATCAACCCCGACGTTTTTCTCTCTTTGGGCCCTACAAGAACCAATGGCTCTGGAACCTTCTGACTTCGATAGGGGAAAGATGTAGGGTGGCAATGGGTGCTGGAGCTCCTCTGGCTGAAGCTCTGATCATGGATGGAGGAAAAGCTTGCCGGAATGAGATCTGACACGGGACGACCTGGAAGCCAATGACTGCTTCGACAATCCTGTGAGGTAAACAAGCTGCGTGGCAGTACTTGACTGCGTCTGTATTGAGTGACGCTACGGTAAGTCTTCTCAGATAAGGTGTTTCTTAAAAAAGCACTCCAAGGCCAGAAAAGCGTTGGTTCTGATCTGTTTACTGCTCCGGTAGGGTGCTGGAGCTCAGCTCTGTGACTTCCAAAGTAGAGACGATAGTACGAGCTTTGAAGGACGTAGCTCCAAGGTCACATCTTCAGGGTATTGCTGCCAGTAGCTCCCTGGTCAGCTGCTCATCGTCGTGATAGCCAGCAGTGATGGAACTCCACCCACTCTCATCATGCCCATGACATATGGACCTTGGCACAAGATGGAGGCGACGAGTTAGGTGCCGAAGGACAAGACGGTAGCTGTGGTATTGACAAGTAAACAAAGCCCCTGATCGGATGTTCCACGGTACAGCCAACCTATGTTTCACAGGATACCGCCATCGTCACAGTAAGGTTGCAGATATGCAGCTATGCGCACAAGCCAATCGGCCAGCTTCCGTTGTCCCGTGTAAATGCATTCCCGATACTTTGCGCCAGAACAAAGTGAAGGTACCTTTTTAGAGCTCGTCCCCTGTCTATTAGTGCCAGGTACTTGCCAAGGGTCCGCTAGAGTACCCACGACGCCGCCGGTCCCCCCCCCCCAAGGATATCACAACGTCAACCGCCATTCCATCCATTCCACCTGCCAGGAGCAGGAGCCGCAACAACACACAACACCAACCAACGCTACAATACCACCACCCAAACACCACGACAGAAACATAGAGAGAAAACCTGCATCTCCTAACACCCGCCTTGCAATCAAAACTACGCTGAGCACATTGCGCGACATGATATGAGGTGAAGTGAACATGCAGACTTGCCGTCCAGGCAACACGTTATACGGATCACCGAAGACAACGTCAAGTAGACGCACAACATATCCGACAACGAACTTTCCACCGCCACGCGAGTAATACACACACACACACACACACACACACACACACACACACACACGAAAATGGACCTACCGCCCGTCAACCTCGCCGAGCTGCTTCGGCACCCTGATGATCTTGACAAGATCACCACCCTTAAGGCCGAGTTCATGCGCAAAAAGGCAGCCGTTGATTCCCAGCTGCGCAGCGGCCTGCGGGAGCAGCTCGAAACGACACAGGCCGGCATGAACGGCTTAGCCGACGGGCAAAGGACGGTGCAGCAAATCAAGGAGGAGATGATGAAAATCGACAAGATTTGTTCCGAGTCGCAAGACATGATTACCGACTTTGCTACCATCAACCTGGTGTCCCAAGCCCACCGCAACTTTGGCGCCGTTGAGACTATGCGCCGCAACCTCGAGACATTCAGCGAGCGACTGGACGCCATTGACAGGATGTTGCACGAGGACGACGAGGACCCCGAAAACATGCCTAACCTACTGGCTATCCACTACGAGTTGACGCAGCTCCGTAATATCCGGGACGATGCTATCGAGCAAATACAGAGGGGTGACGACCCGGGCCTGCAGTCTACACTAGAGGATTACTTTTCCCGCCTAGACAAATACATCGAGTGGTTCGATGTGAATATCACCCTGGTCGCCATGAGTCTGATCAACCTGGTTATTGCGGACAACAATAGTCTGGTCGTACGTTTCGCATTAATAATAGAAGCTGAGGAAAAGAGCGATCAGAGGGTTTTGGCGTTGCAAGAAGCGCTGAAGGATCATAAGGAAATGGCCACACGTTTCCAGAGCATAACCGACGGCGCCAAGACGGTCAGGGGCTACAAGGACAAATTCTTGAAGGCTATAAGGACCTTTGCCGAGGACCAGTTCAAGGAGAGCAAGGAGAAGTTCTTGGGCGATCCGGATATGCTCGATAAATCATTGAAGTGGTACTTCAACGACCTGAACGCCGTCAAGATCGGCATGACGCCGCTTATGCCCAAGAAGTGGAAAATATTCAAAACATGGGCTACTATTTACCACGGTTTGATGCACGACTATCTCATTGGGCTAATCGACGACCCGGAGACTAGCTCGGCGCATACTTTAGCCATTATCAGCTGGCCTGAGGCATACTATCGCAAGATGACCAAGTTGGGAATGAAGCAGGATGAACTAACACCACATGTGATTAACAATCGCGAGGCAGAACTGGTGCGCGACTTCCGCGCCCTCATCATCAAGTTCCTCGACGAATGGATCGATCGTATCTACAAGCAAGAGTGCAAGGATTTTGTCGACCGCAACGTCGAGGGCGGCAACCTCGACCAGGACGAGTATGGATACTTCCGCACCAAGAACCTGGTCGATCTTTGGCGCATGCTCCGCGAGCAAGTCGATGCCGCGGGCAATTCGAAGCGTGCCGATGTCGTGGAAGGTGTCATCGACGCCATGTTCCAGCGCTTGCGCTCCCGCCAGCAATCCTGGCAGAAGATGCTCGAGGACGAAGCCGCGCGGTACGAACTGCAACCCCCACAAGGCCAACCGGAGCTGGACGGCTTCCAGCCCCTGCAGGACTGGCTCGTGGCGACAGCCAACGACCAAATTGCCTGCATCGACGACAACGAGGACGAGGGCCGGATGGCGTACCTCTCCGACTTCCGGCGCAAGTTCAGCGCGCTCGTGTCACCGCAGTATATGGACCGGGCCGAGACGGAGATTGCGGCGCTGCGCGACGGCTACGTCGACTTGAGCACGTGGTGCATGACCAAGTTCGCCCAACTGGTGTTCGCGGTCGATTTCCGCACCGTCATGCCCGACTTCTTCACCTCCCGCTGGTACACGACCAATGCCATGGCGCGCATGATCGCCACGTTCGAAGAGTACGTGTCCGATTACAAGATGGTGCTACACCACTCGCTCGTCGACATCTTCATCGAGATCTTTGCCGAGGAGCTGCTCATCCGCTACCTGTCGTCGGTCCGCAACAAGGGCGCCAAGTTCCGCAGGCAGGATAACTTCCAGGACAAGATCTTTGACGATCTCTCGACCGCCTTCGACTTCTTCAACAACTTGCCGAACCCCGACGTGGGTAATGCCATCAAGGAGACGTGGCGCGTATCAGAGCCATTCTTACAGCTGTTGACGGTCGATAAAGAGGCGGTGCCGGATGCGTTTGCGGAGTTCAAGAGCCAGTATTGGGATTTGCAGATAAGCTGGGTCGAGGCAGTGTTGAGGTCCAGAGATGATTTCGAGAGAAGCATGTTGAATGCGGTCAAGGCTAGGGCCGCCCAGATGGACGTTGTCAGAGGACCGGAAACGATCATGAGCAAGGTCAAATAAGGGGACCAGCAATGATATCCTGGGTTGAAAAATAGATAGGTTTAATGATGTGAGATTCCTTGGATTGAACTGTGGTAGGTACGGAAGTCGGCAAGGGAGTTGGAAGTTCGATGCATATAATGATACCGGCTTTTGGAAGCTACAGCGAAGACATTTTGGGAGTAAATAAGAGAATCGAAGGCCAGTCTAATGGTGGTTGTTGTCCATCATTCGAAAGGCTGCCTGAACCTTCCATCACTGACACAGACCACATAAATATTTATCAGAGTCTAAATCCGGCTCGCTAATCTTGCCCTTTTGATTCAACCCAAATACGCAAATACAAATAGATACTACGCGACTGGTCCGCGTTTGAGAGAAAAAAGACAAAAACAAACGGCAATATACAAAGAAGAAAAATGTCCAGCCACCACCGCCGCCGTCATATGAAACAACAACAATAACAACAACAACAATAACAACAACAACGACAACAACAACAACGACAACAACTCTAACTGCAAATATGTATAATCCGTGCCCAAGCATCATTAGCTCATGGTAGTGTTCGTGACGTTCTGTGTCCCGTTGCCAAACCCTTTTGTCTGTATCTGTATCTGTTTGTTCTGTCGTGATGTGCTTGTACTGTTTTACCATTTCCCTCTTCTTGATCCGTTGATGAGTAGCGAAGACAGAAAGTCCGCCATAAACAGCTCGTCCTTGTCACTGAGCTCCCATCGGGCCCTAAGTTGGTCGTAGACTTCGACGACTCTATCGCCGTTTGTGCATCGCATAAATGCGCGCAGGACCCATATGGCCAACCAGGTCTTAATCTCTATGCCTGGCCGGTCGACGCCCCACTCTTTCTTTTGTTGGTACTCGTCCTCTTCGAAAGATAGTTCGGCTTCATCGTCGTAGATATCAGGATGGTGTTCCTCCTGGATATGATCTTCCTTAACTTGAACCGGCTCATAAGAGTGGTAATCTTGGGTTTGATCATCAAGAAACGCTTCCTCGTCAGCTGGTGGAGGAGCCGAGTAATCAACAAGTGTTCGTCCAGCGTCTACGGCTTCCAGCAGAGCCGAATAGATTGATTCTAACCGCCTCGCGCTCCATGCCGAAGTTGCGTAGCCCCCATGACGGTCAAAAGCTCTGAATAAAACCTTGAAGATGGAGCCGTGAACAGGGATATCAAAAAGCTTCATCTCGTCGATGTATTTGGCTACGCGTGAGAGATCTCCGCACCGAACTCCGTAGTAATTGACCAGAATGCTGTACGTGCGAAGGTTCGGATGCATCGGTACCATCTCTTGAAAGCTGTGTTGCAACTCGGGAGCTTTCTTTGCAACCCGGGCCATCATCTTCAGAGCCTGGGTAATGGCGCGATCGCTGGCATAGCTCCGGGTCGGGAATGGAACCTCCGACCACTTCGTGATAGAAGCCACCATGCGAGCATAGATACGCTCGGCCGCTGCTTCCTCGCCCGATCGCAACAGCCCAGATATGACGGCGTTGAGGACAACCGTGTCAATCATCTCGCCGGCCTCAACCATTTCTCGGAACGCGGCACGCAGTCCACCGGTCTCCCTCTTGAGCCCAAAGAAATGGATCAAGCTGACGTGGTGATAGCGGTTGAAATAGTGCCCACGACTGACCATTTCTTTGTAAATCATTTCAGCGAGAGTGAAATTGCCAGCTTTTGAGGCCACATCAAACAGAATGTTGAAGGTTACCTCGGTCGCCTTGATACCAGCGTCGACTTCCATCTCGCGCCATAATCTCATGGCAGACTGCGCTTGGGTTTCGGTGACAGTGCCAACGTATCGGCTCGCGAAGGAGATGGCGCAATTCCATTCCCCTGCCGTCAAGGGCATGCTGCAGTTCCGCACATCTGCTATGACGGCGAAGTACCGCAGCATGGACTTGGAGTTTCTTCGCTGAGGCTGCCCTAGTGCTTTCAGGAGCTGATGTCGCAACCGACCATTGATGTAAGGCATGCGCGGTTCCGGCAGCTGTTGGTAGAGGTCGTAGATCGTGTCAAGGTCCACCTTGTGTGGAGTGCGCAGCCGCACGAGTACAGCAAACCTGAGATCGCTCAGTATGTGCTGGCCATATTCGTCCAGTCCAACCACTTCGTCCGGGCCCGGGTACTCGTAGTCATCTTCGTTGTGTACGAAGGTGAACCGGGGCCTGTCAGCAGGCGCATAGTTATGCATATAAGGATCGCGAATGAACTTGAGGTGGTCTTCGACCGTTCCATCTAAGCCAGAATAGGGATCTACCAGTTCAAGCAGCTCTTCTTTGGTGAGATGACCGGGCTTCACATTGTGGGATTCGGGCGGCTCTTGTGATTGTGGGTTTGCGCCCGAGTGGAACCCGGTCGACGGATCGTCATGTAACGCGGATGGGGCCGAGAATACGGAGTCGGGGGGCTTCTGATCGGCACTGGGTTCGGGGGCAGCTGCAGCAACGGGCTCAAGGACCGGGGCTGCCACCGCCGCCGCCGCCGTGTGGCTCTGCTTTTGGGGAGCAGAGACCGAATAGCGGAAGAAGTTGGAGTCGAATGCCCGTCTGCTGTTCGTGCCGGACACACTGGTGGGGGTTGCTCGCAGGGATGGGTTGGTCAGTAGCGGGCAGCCGGTGGAGCCTCGTATGGGTCTCCTCGCAACCCCGTCGACAAGGCCACTTTGAAAGCTCCAGCCGCCATGGAAGCGCCGTCGTTGTTGTGCTGGGCCGAGGCCTGCTGTCGCAACCTGTCTTCTTCGTCCGCAGCCTTGGTCACCGAACTCGGTAGATGCTGTGGTTTGCGACTCGGAACTGGTGGCAGCAATTGCGGTTGCGGGGGCGGCAATGGCAGACCAATTCCACGACGGACGATGCAAGAAGATGGTGCCGCATATCGACCCTTCAAATCGGCTGGAGACTTTCATGAGCTGCCGCCGTCCAACATGATGGCCTGCCCATTCAGCCAACCCCTTCTTGCCTGTTCCCCACGAGTGTCGGCCGCAATTCGATGAAGGAAGCTCAGAGAAGACGCGATCACAAGCCGCTGGCTGCTGCGCACTCAATGGCACTCAATGCGATCGCAGTTACTGGCAAATTCGATCGTAAACAGGTCGGAGTGGTGGTCAGGGCGTCAGATCCGTGGAGGGCGGGGAAGTATGGGGAGAATGGGGAGAACTCGAGTCATGAAGTGAGGGATGTGGCAGGAAACCGGGGTCGCAAACAATGAGAAAAAGTTGGGGTATGTTCCATACCGTAGAGTGTACATGGACGAGGCACAGGGCAGTTCCAGCCAGGTACCTTGCCGTGAGCGCACCCCACCCCTACCTCCACGAAAGAGGGGAATCTCCAGTTCCGTCTCCGCCGGGTTCCAGAGCTTCTGTTATCGATAAGCGCTTACCTGGTTCCCTCAGTACCTTGGTACTTTCCTTGGTCGCTCCATGGCGGGGCGGGGAACAATTTTTTTTTGCCGGCACGACCTTCCAATTGCTCGCTCGCGGCAGGCGGGACAGCAGGTCGCGCGGGTTACTTTTACCGGCAACAAGATCGTGTCGGATCGTGTTTCCAAAAGGCACAGCTCCACTTTGGACAAAGCTAAGCAAATAAGTAGCGATAACGATAGGTTTGGCGGTTGACCTACTACAGCTACGCAGCGCAGTGTACTATCATTACCTTACACAGGTATACACACCTCGTAATTTCGTAGCCTTGCCTTCCCTTTGCCTTGGGAGGGAATCTGAGGGACGAAAGGACCGCCGAATCCGCCAATGGTCCCCTGATCTTTACCAACACCACCGCTGCCGTCGATTATCGCCTGTAATTCCCTCCTCAACACCCAACCGCCGCCAACGACGACCGGACAAGATGGGCAAGGGGCGCATCTTCCAGGCCGCAAAGGTCTACCAGAGGGCTAGCGAGGCTGCTGCCACCAACGTGGTCTCTGGCCTGCCACCACGAAACCCGCCACTGTGGCTCAAGGCCATTGAGTCCATCCCCCCCGCTGAGATCAACACCAGACCGTATCCCATCCAGCACTCTCCGCCGAACCCGCGAGCACGCAAGCCACGCAACCTCTTTAGGCCCACCAAGATCGTTTATCCCGAAGATGAGTTGCGCCGCGACTTCTACCGCGACCACCCTTGGGAGTTGGCCAGGCCTAGGATGATCATCGAGTTGGATGGCAAGGATGCCCGTTTCCTTGATTGGTCCAAGGGCCTCAGGCAACGCGGCATACCTTTGTCCGGCGAGAGGTACGTTGTTGGATGGGCGCATTGCACATGGCCCAGAAGCCCGGCGGATAGGCAAGGAAATCGGTTGCTAACCCAATAACCGCAAACTATAGTGTTGTTCAACGCCAGCTCTGGCTTATGGAGAATCAGGGCATGACGAAGCAGGAAGCCTACGACAAGGCGCGCCACGAGTTCTACAAGTTGAGGCAATTGGAGCAGATGGAGCGCAGGATAGCCGTCGAGGAGGCCCGCATGGTTGGTGGCTACTTTGGCAAGGACCTTCTGTCGGTCGGCATGGAGCTCGAGAACAGGACGTATGAGAGCTGGAAGAAGTGGGCTACCACCGAGATCGCCCGCCAGGAATCTGCCAGGGCTTCCATGTACACCAATGTCGTCGACAACTCTGCGCTCGAGGAGTCCGAGGAGGATGAGCTGCTCGCGCAGAATTAAGGGGAACGAGCTGGAGTAAAAGGAGAGGGAAGGAGTGGTGTACCGTGGTTGATACCCATCCGTGTCAGGGAAAGATGATGCCGGCCCACTCGTGTACAACTGTAAGAATATCACGTCTCTTTGTACAATAGAGAGGACAAGAGACTTTGTACAAGTACATGTGATCCAGGAGCCTTGTCCCTATCTCCGCAGAAACCCGGCAGACACCGGCCCGATATACTGACTACCCTTGAACATCCTCGCCAGACTCTCGTGCTGCACACCGACAACATCGGCAATGCCCGTTTTTAAAAACAGCTTCCCCGTCAGACTCATCGTCTTGGACCTGGCCCAGGTCTCGATGTACACCATTTTGGCCCTGTTCTCGGGTACAAGGTAGAAGATCTTGAGCAGGTGGGCCACAAAACACACAATAAAGCCGTTGGCAGGCCCGTTTGTAACAATTACATGCGGGTATTTAAACTCCTTTCCATGTTCCCTTGTTGACCGCGCGTTAGGCATCCGTGTGAGGGCATTGGCGGCATGAAGGGCGGATATGAGGCAGGTGAAGGGTGCCGTATAGAGCGGTTGATGGACCTTGCGCGCACGGCGGATCAAGCAGATATCAGAGGTGCCTGCTTGGGCATCTTCTCCTGGATAGGCGTCCTTGATAGTCGCTTCCAGAAGGTGGGCCTTGGCGAGGGAAGAAGTGTCTCCGATGGAGATGATGTACCGCCGGTGTAGGTTTGCCTGGCCGCGAAATGATTGCTTGATGGTCTCAATCATCTCAGCAGTGTGTCCGCCAGAGCCAAGTATGTATATGAGGTAAACAGCAGGGAGAGAGGTGGTGTTGGGAACTTTTGTGCCAGCGGCATTGGTTTGGGGCGTATTGCTGGGGATGAGCCAACTGCCACCTGGCTTATGACGCCGTCGTATTATTTCAAGATGGCGGTAGACTATGAAGGTACCAAGCACTATCCCGACGGTGATGACGAAGGTGATTAGCCATGGCCATGAGAGACCAGAGAGGACAAGGCCAATAGCGGTAGAGGATGCAGCACCCGCAACAAAGACGGCTGCTGTCAAGTTGATGCCGCTCAAAGTCTCACTATGTGATTGAGAGTAGGTCTCAGCTCTGGTATCCGGCTTTAGCTTTTCATCATTGCGCGATTCTTCCTCGCCCGTCAGAACGGACGCTGAAGTAGTGGGGGCCATTCTGGAAAGCCCCTGGGGGTTTCTTAAGAATCTAGTAATGAAATTAGTTTCTCATTCCTTGAACAATGAGTGCGGGTCCTCGATAATGTTACCTCGTAGAATCTGCTTGAAGTGTTTTGTTTGGAGGTTTCTTGAGTTACGCCTTACCAAAGAAAAAGGGGCTAACGAACAACCACAAAAGAGGAACTTCCACTTGGTGTAAGAAGGAGAGGCTGCCAGTGTTTCGTCCACATTCACAAGTAGGTTTGGTGCCGTCTCAAGGTAAACATGAAGACTCGCTCATATCAGCCCCATACCTGGCACATGTGTCTCAAGTTAGTTGGTGTTGAAAATCTCGCAAGCTCACCAGTTTATCAAAGGCCCTTGAGTCGTAGAGAGACATGTGGAAAGATGACATGAGAAAAAAGGCAACGGGAGTGTGGTTTTTGGATGTATATGAATGACCTAGGTACAGTGGGGTGCCAGAAGTCTGTGTGCACGGCCCACTTTCCCAAATTTTCACCACTTTCTTTATTTACTACCCCTTTTTCTTTTTTTTCTTTCTCA
>RANX01000091.1:0-100356 GCA_009805215.1 Neurospora discreta FGSC 8579 | reverse complement strand
AGGCTGACATGAGGGGGTCGCAGATTCTATTTTTGTACGAAAACCAGCCAAATGACCGCTATTTTGTACGAATTTCGTACAGAAATGGTCGTATGAGGCCAGATATACGGAAATCGTACCAAAACAAATGCGGCCTTACCACCAAGCTCCTGGAGGCATTCAGCTAACTGGCCGGAAACTACAGGCCGCCTCATCATCTTGGCCCAAGAGGGGCCCCTTAACGCTGGTCCCTGGTCCTGTACCCAGCCTCGCCTCGAGACTCTTCTCTCTGCGGGTGTGACTGGGGGCCGGCGCATTGTCTTGTCGGTGTGGCCGGTGCATTGTCTTGTTGGGTTGACCGGCGTATTGTCTTGAGATTCTTTGAGGGGGGGCTGAGAGGAGGTGTGTACTTGTACTGTAGTCTCTCTCTCTCTCTCTCTCTTATTGGCAAAGATGGAGGATGATGACAGGACATGGGCTTGATTCTGTATAGGTACCTACTGATAGCGGGAGAGGAGAAACGGGAAACTAGAGCAGTCTAGAAGGTTGGAAGGGAGTGCCGGTGAATGGGAAGCCAAGTGAATGGGTGCCAGAGAATGTAAATTCCTAGATAACCTTTATTTTCCACTTCTTGCTCATTGTGATCATTGTGTCCATTGTGTGATGCCGACCACTTCTGAATAAACACTTCTGAATACCTCTTAGTAGGTATGTGAGGATGAGCTTCCCATTCATTACTACATCGGTTTTGAACTCGGGAGACATCACCTCCACCATTGCACTACGTAGAAAACTCCAGCAAATCTTCGTGATTGTATACGTCGTACATGTAGGTGCCTCTACATAGGTAAGTACTCACCGAAAGGACAACATCGCCAAGACCAAACACGATACTATTCTGGACCTCCAACTGGCGCCCAAGGCGCTCGACGAGACAGCATTGCATGTGTTTGGTTGTCAGCACCAGCGACCATTCGGTTGTCAAAGGCCATGTTCACACACAGAACACGTCCTAATAAACCGCTTCTCGTGAGGGCCCCCTTTCAACTCCTCTCAAATGGCACTCGAGGACACTTGCACGTCTTGGAACCACTCTTCAGGATGAGACGCTGATCGATGACTCTCCCGTCACGAAGTCCGGTCTCGTCTTGCGAATCTATCACGAAGTGGCAGTTGCGGGTGCTTCAATCTCATACCTGCCCCAACCGAACTTCCAATGATGCAGTGTGCCGGCTCCATGAATCGGTCTTCTTCGTGCAACTCCACCAATCTTTTGAGTTCCTTGCATGGGCGGTTTCCTACCAGACATGAGAGTGCCCTACTCAGATATCAGGAACAGTCACGATCATGCCCTTAAAGAGACCTTGGAAGGAAGCGGAACACTTGAGGCTGCTTCCAGTCTCTTCCATTGCGTGACCGCCACCCGATACTGCATGATGAGCACCTCTCTTGCTACCTCTAGCGGCAGCACGCCATCTCTCTCCAGCGGCGGCAGTCACGAGAAGAGATTTTCCCGAGTGGGACGCGGAACAAGCTGGCAGTCCGCTGCTCATCGAGGGCAACGATTGATGAAGGAGTGTCAGAGGCAGGAACGGCTATCGCCCGTCTGCAGTTCAACGGTGGCAGCCTTGATATCCAATGTGATCCACAAGTGCGTGGTGCCTAAGTGTGATCCAAGAGCTCAAACATCATTGGGATTGCACCTTCCCACCATGTGAGAAACTGAAGCGTGTACCGGAGGAAAATCTGCGAGGTTCTCCTCTGAATCCCATCATCGCCGATTGCGGGAGGAACTCCATGTTCGGCGGTCATCCCTGATGACGATCCAACAACAGGACAGCAACAACAAGAAGACTTGTTACGGTAATGTTAAGCCTTGAGCCAACCGAGTAATGAACACTGCACAGTGCTTTCACATGTCCATGCGATGGAAACTCATGGTTTCCTCCGCTGGAGCCCGGACAGGCCAGAATACTGACAGCTTCGGCGGCGTGAAAAGCACTTCGGTTACTCAGGGGCTCTCCAAAAGAAAGGAAAGAGCTTTAAGAACGCCGCTTGCTGAAGAGGAAGGGCATTCATGCAGCGGGCTAGCCAGAACCTCGCGAATCACCAATAGCATCACTTTTCTAGAGGCAATCAGCCTGTCTCAACCTCTAGGGTTTGTACCTTCCATTCATTGTCAGAAGAAGCCCAGTAGAGCTTCCAGGCCACGAGATTGCTCCAAGGTTGTAGAGGTACCCAGTACCTCTAGTGTATGGGCAGCCGCGGGGTAAGTCTGAAGTCCGGTACTAGCCCCGGCTGCTTTTGTTAACTGCCAGGCAAGCCCTCGCTTTAGGAACGCGACTTCCATCTCGTCTCGAGAGATGGCCAAGCGGACAGCCCACAGTGTTGTCAGTTTCTAACGCCAAGCTTTTCCTGATTCGCGAAAGTATTCTGATCGCCCAACCAGTTGACGAGCTCTTAAGCGCTCTCCTTACATCCCCCTTCGTACTCCGAGTCATCCTTCATCCACAACCTTCTCGGCGTCTAACCCCTTACCAATATTGTCGTCTTCACCGGAGGTTCTGTACTTTGGAGAACGCATCTCCAAAAAAGTAAACTGCTTCACCACCAGACCGCCCACCTACAAGTTAGTTCCCACTGTTCAAGCCCTAACCCAGCACGTCAAGATGTGCCTCTCTCCCACGTTCATCTCTAGTTCACAGCTCCTAACGTAGGAAACACCAGACTCAAGATGAGCCAAGCAAGCAGGCTGAGAGAACCACAGCACGATACGTTGCCCGTAGACTGGTGAGTGACTTTCTTTTCAGTGGCAGTGGCCTCATCTTCCCTGAATTGTCCGTTATTCTCGGCTCAAGTTCCCAAGGGGACGCCGACATACCTCGCGTGAAACAAGAGAAGCACCAGTGGATCAGCTCGTGAACTACCCCTCTCCTCAAGAGACACATACGCACACGCGCACGGGCATGTCAAATCATCTAGATGATCACTAGCAGAGCTCAACCCGCTTACACTTCCATTAACCTAGTGACGAATACGGCATCCCACCCAAGTCCATCGGCCAGACCCTCACTGGCGAGCAGAAAGAGCAGCTGGAGAGCTCTATCCGGCGGCTGGAAAGCAAGATCATGGAGGACCAGCGGAAGGCCAAGAAGAAGAAGGAGGAGGAAGCGGCTGCGGCAACGTGGATTGACGATATGGGGGTGGACTAAGGGCATCCAAGGAGATGCAGGAACATGCCGAGATGCTGCAGAATGAGGCCAAACGTTCCGGGTTTGCTTGTTGCGTTCGCGTGGAGGGCGGATGAAATCGAGTTTAATGCCTACAAGTAAGACGAGGCACAGGGATGGTTCAAGGAAATGCCCAACGGGCCTCCAAGAAGTACCGAGAGGGATAACCGTTGGTATCTGCGTGGAAGTGTGTTGAAGAGAAGCGGAAGTACCGAGGGGGATAACCGTTGGTGTTTGTGTGGAGTGTGCTGGAGGGAAGCGGAAGTACCGAGAGGGGATAACCGTTGGTGTCTGTGTGGAGGTGGATTGAAGAGAAGCGAGTAGTTACGAGGGTAAATGGGTACCCATGGTGGTGAACTTGTTGAGAGGATTGAGGGAAGAAAGGACGGGTGTGAAAGAGAGAGTGGGAGTTTTCCTTCAATAGAGGTTGTGTTGGAAGTCCGTGTCCTGGCCTTGCCCATTCACTGGCACTCCCTTCTGGGTATTTCTAGGCTGCCTGGCACCCGTTTTTCCTCTTCTGTTAGACAACTCCAACAATGACACCCTTTTCGTTGTCGCCTTTTCAAGCTTTCCGATAGGTGTATACCTCCCGTCTACACAGGCTATCATGGAACGACGCGAGTAATCCCTTTATGGAGTTATCTTGAACAGGCTGAAAGTAGGTAGTTGGCATGTTCTTGTGACACAGGAGAGGAAAAGAGACCACGGAAACGAGACCCTATGCCTTTGCAAATCCAAAACAACGGTTCATTGTGTCGTCTTCGTTGATCTAGCAGCTTGAGATATTCTTCGGACAAAGTCGCCAAAGACTGCAGTGTTGGCTGGCGATGCTACAAGAATCCAGCCAGCCATTATGAACACGAGGTGGTTATTGACAGGACCGAAAATGGATTCATCACAGACACATTGCCTTTGAGTTCATGCCCACGCCCATGCCCACGCCCATGCCCACGCCCATGCCCATCTCCCACTCCTCATTTGCGCCTGTGTCCATGTGAGCCAGGAGAGAAGACTTATGGACTCAACGCAATCTGCCCAAGCCAAAACTAACTCCAGAAGGCAGCACAATAGAACAGCACAAGATAAAAAAAAAAAAGAGATGTTGTCCCATGAGTCTGGGAACATCGGGAATTGAGCCCGACGTGGGGGTCGAACCCACAACCTTGAGATTAAGAGTCTCACGCTCTACCGATTGAGCTAGCCGGGCAGCTGTTGCAAGCTGCCTTTTGTTGAAGGTAACAGCTGTGACCTAGCTCTAAGAGTGCGTGAATTGTGTGGTGGCGAGGTTTTGGGAAAGGTTTTTCGGTGGTGCGGTGGTTAAAGGCCGGGCGGTCCATGTTAATCGGGTGGGGACAGTTCAGGGGCCAGGGTGTTCGGAGCATGTAGTGAGGGTTAGGGTCGGAAGAAGGGGATGGATGGATGGATGGAGGAAGTGAGGAAGACGGGGAGGACACTCGACGGTTGAAAGAGGAGAATGAATCGTGTTGAGATACTGATGACGGAATCAATCATATAAGAGTCAGAAGCTTGAGAGATGGGGTTATTATGTGCTTTATTCGTAATTGGAAATATTTGTTCGAAGCCACTCAGTCCTTGTCCTTCGTTTCTGTCGTCATGCCATCCTTA
Organism: Neurospora discreta FGSC 8579; assembly: GCA_009805215.1. Classification (NCBI taxonomy): domain Eukaryota; kingdom Fungi; phylum Ascomycota; class Sordariomycetes; order Sordariales; family Sordariaceae; genus Neurospora; species Neurospora discreta. The sequence continues at coordinate 95,521 of RANX01000091.1, read as the reverse complement.
AGTCCTATCTGTTTTGTTCGATAAATAGGTAGCCTTTTTTCCCTTTCATATCGTTTCTTCCTCCTTATATGTACATCCAAATGAAATATTATCTCCTCCATCTCTTCATTCATCCTCCCCTGATCTTTTCTGGAGTTCCGTGTCCATGTCCAGGTCGGGTGCTTTAAGCAGCACACAACTCCAACACCACATTCCCCGCGCTCCCACACACCTTCGTCTGGCTTCCTGCCGGCTGTGTGCCATCAGCCCACTCAATCACTCCACAGCTTCCACTGCCCTTACCCGCCACCGTGACCTTGTGTCCCTTGAACGCATCTCCAAAGACAGTGCTCAAATCATACCAGACGTTGGCCCCGTCCAGCGCATACGCAAAGACGAGCTCGGGAGCGCCCGTGTACAGGCCGTCGGCCGTGGTGGTGATTTTGAGCGCTTTGCCGCCCGTCACGGGGTCCTTGACAAATTCCTCGCCGTAGGTGCCGTTGCTCGCGGCGAGGGTGACGGGCGCCGAAACGGAGGAGCCCACGGACCAGAGGGTCACGGGGAAGTCGCACTTGTTGATGACGACGGCTTCGCCGACTGCCCTGGGAAGAACGGCGCCGAGGGCCGGGATGGCCGCGGTGGCGATGGCGAAGAGGGTAGTGAGTTGCATTTTTGGTTGGTTTGGTTGAGGTATTGTTGGTGAAAGATGAGAAGAGAGTTTGTATTTGGCTTTCAGTCTTAGGAGGGTAAGACCTGTTTGTTTGGTTTGAAGATGATGATGGTGATGAGATGGAAGGAACAGGACATAAATCGAGGAGCTTACTGAATTCTTATATACACCGAACAACTTCAGATCGACATCATCAACTTGGCTGACAACAATGTTCCCACCTTATTTCCTACCGCATCAGATCAAAAACGGGAAGATGGTTACATCCCATCCACTCTTGCCTCGAAATAGAATCCTATCTCGTGGAGATGGCAGATGGGCGGAGGCGGAGTAGGTGTGGACGATGAGATACCCCGGACATGCTTACACCACGAGTGCCCGCACTATCTTTCACACCACCTGGATAGAGGTAGGTACCAAGTCCCAACACGAGGTCGACAAAGTAAGACCCGCAATTCACTGACGTGGGGCACTGCTAATTGGCATCAACATTTGGCAGGCTTTCTTTTCAGCTCGTACTAGGCCTGCTTGGCGAAGAACTCCAAGGGTCTCCAAGATTGAAGATCTCTCCTTCCAAGAGACATCAAACCGGCTGTCGGCAGCGCGGAAGTGCAGTTTGTTCCAGTTTTTTGTTGGCAATGCAAGGGTCCATTGGTGCTTGATCGGGTCGGACAGTACCTGCTAAGTAGTCGAAAGTTGTCGAAGTCTTCGACTTTACCTACGGTAGTTAGTGTACTTCATATTGTAAAACTTGAAGAACCAAGCCGTCTCAAAACACGTGCCGGTGAGTGACCACGACGTGCCAAGCTGCCAGACTCGCCGAACTCAAAAAAACACGAGGAATCATAGACACGATATTGCTCTTCTATCAACTCCAATACCACCACCTTGGTCGAGTTCACCGTAGCTCAGCAATACGAATAATCTGGGTAGTGGTATAGTCGGACGTCCATGTCACCGCATATGATATCATTTCCCCATTCGCCAATGCCGCCAAGTAAAAAGCCAAGCGCATGGAGCCGCAGTCTCACCGTCCCCGTTGCTTCCGCAGCCGGCGATCTCTGCGCTTCCATTTGCTGACATCCGCTGACAGTCCGCTAACATCGTATTCAAAATGCGGGGAAGAGGAGGGTGTGGGTGCCATTGATGGCTGCCTGTGCACTACCTCTATGTAGTAGTGAAGGGCATGTCGTGTAGTGTAAGGTGCCGGATCGTGCAATGGCGGGGTTGTATTACAGGGCTGGGCTGGTGGGGGGCGGGCCAGGCTTCAACGGTCGGTGTGCATTATGGTCATGGAAATATCGACTTCTCGTCATCTTTTTGGCGAGATACAGGTTTCCATGTCTTGATTCCGCCGTCTTCCAAAGATCGCGAAAGACAAGAGACGTACATGAACGTTCGTTCCCTTCCATCGACGATCAAGAAGAAACCTCAAAGCAAAAAAAAAAAAAAAAAAAAAAAAAAAAAAAAAAAAAAAAAAAAAAAAAAAACCAAGACCCTGGAAGGCATTGTTAGAAGGTTCGGCAACGTACTTCCGGGCCAAGACGTAGCTGACATGATTCCAGATGTAGATCTCATGGAGTTTACTCACCAGAACGGGTATGAGCCCAGTGAGGCGAGGTCGAGGTCGGCTAGACCGTGGTCCGTACCTAGGTAGTGTAGGTAGTGTACCGATATAGAACACCGCCGAGAGAGATCGCCTGGCAAATTGCTCCAGTCTGATGCTTCCCGTTCGGACCGGTCTTCATTATTTTCAGCTCGGCTCAGGTCGGGCTAAAGTCTCCTCGCATCGTTTACCCCGATTTGGGGAAAAATCATCTTATGTCAGTTAGTCAGTCCGTCCGTCCGTCCGCCCGTATGCGCCTTGGCCTAGTTCTCAACCTCTCACCCACGTGGTAAAATGATACGTTACTGTTGATCTCTTCCCTTATTAAGGGCATGGAAACTTTCCTTTTTCCTCAATGCCCATGTTTTCTGCACTCCCAGGTAGTTGAGCATCATCAACCAGTTATTCGAACGGATTATCTCCCGATTCGGTTCCTAGATTAAGGTAGTTAGCCTCCAACTGCAGGCCACAAACTCATCTCATGACCACCAGACGACAGCCAAGATCCAATTTGCAGTGTAGTGTAGAGAACACCGCCAGGCAGAGGCTTCCATATTGCACATAAAGTGGATTGCCACTCCTCGTATATGCAGGCTTACTGCGTACACTACAAGTTGGCGTGTTGAGGGGTGAGATTCCGGTGGAAAGAGTTCGCGATGTAACCCTTCTCCAAGTGTGAATCCTCCACCTCGGGACTCGGCGGCGGGGGAGGGCGGGATCTTCATCATGACCCTGACGTCAATCGGCTTTGGTGGGACCATTGATCGGACGTGTTGGAGCCTGTGATGGAGCCGGTGGTGAAGAGCCGCATGCATGCCTTTTTGTCAATTGATTGATATTGGTTTTGTTCAAGGGTGGCAGGTGGTTCCCAAAAGCGAGTATACACAAAAATGACCATTGTTTTTTAGTGCGAACCATATGGATGGGTGGACTGATTAAAGTAAAAGCAGGGAGCACCTTTTCTTTTTCTCTTGATCACCAGCTGCATCGAAAGAAAAAAAAAGAAGAAAAAAGGATGTTTGGATTGACCAATCGACCTGATGCCCGATCTTGGGTGGATGTTGGTCGGTTCGCCAGCGGTTTTGGGTTGGTTGGTTGGTCACTTGGCGCCGCCCGCCATTGTGCAGGGTAAGTGACAGTTTCTGGCGCATTCGAATTGAACAAGAAAATCAACCGTCCGTTGCGGTGTGGGTGGCCCGCCCGCCCGCCCGTGCTGGCGCCAAGAGCCAAAGACACAAAGGCTTGGGCGGACTGTCAGCGCCCGACCGACCACCTGTAGTTCAATTCCCATGTCGTGCAATTGGTAAGATTGAGAAAGGTAAATTCTTTTCTCTCTTTCATCAAGAGAACGTCTGAACAAGAACAAGTGAAGACGACATGTCCCCATCGAAGTGCAAGAAGATATGAATGGACAGTGATGGTGCCGACGAAAAGAGACCACTGAACAATTCCCTAGAGGTAGTTGCAGTCTGGAGGTGTCGTCGTGTAAGTCAACGCCAACTTACTAACCAGGTAGCCACCTACCGACCCATCCAGGGCATTCCTCCCGCCTCACAGTCACATCTCGATCGAGGGCCTCAACAACCAGTCCCACGATTTCTACCCCAAACATCACAAATACCAACGCGAAGAAGGGGCGGTCATGCATACCTAGATGCAAGGGGCAAGGTCCCTTTATTCTTATTTTGTTGAGCAGTGAGCACCAGAAGCCGAAAGATTCATCCATCGCATCCCGAAAACCTGCTAGCAATCTGCTATCTGCCTGCCATCATGACCTCCTACCTCTTCTAATCACACACACTTCTAAAATAGCGTGTGGACCAAAACGTTGCTCCTCCCAGTCATTTCGCATCTTTCGGACCTAGGAGAAGTGCCTGCCCCCCTCGGCATGAGCACGAGCATCTACTCAAGGTAAAGACCGCCAGTCACCTGCTCTATACTTCTTCCTACACAAGGTAGACCGAGCCGTTCATTCTTCCGTTCGATCATTCATTCCATCATTCCATGACACCCGTGCGGACAGCTGAAAGCGGGAAGCCATCAACCCGCCCAGCCGACAGGCAAGAATTGAGGAAAGAAGACAAGCAACGAGGGCATTGATCGCATATAAGCAGGATCAAGGGAAAAAAGATTGCGAATACCTAGGTACCTTAGGTAGATAGGTAGGGAGGTATGTAGAGGTAGGTACGCATGTGGGTGTTGTTTCCGAGCACAGATATCACCACACCACTCACCCGCGGTTCGTTACTACCTAGGTATCTACACTAGCTAGGGGTCGAGCACCCGCGGACGAACCTACCAGGAGGCTACCTAGACTACGGGGGGATGCGGAAACATGGAAAAAGGGTAAACAATAGCTTCCTGATTTCATTTCCTTTCTCCTCTTGGCTGACTAGATGGAGTGAGGAGTCGGGATAGCTTGACGGCCCAGACACACGTTCGATGTAACTACCTCAGTTCCTCCGTACCTCTAGGTGTAGATTGAATAAACGGCAAAGGCAGGCATCACGTAACTGAAAGAGACAAGAGAGAAAAGCACAAACTGTCAAGTCATGACAACACTACAAACAGCATAACATGTTGGAGACAAAAGACAATGCAAGCAATGTTATTCTCAAGAGTATATGTTGATAATGGAAAATGGAAAAAAAAGGTATCCTAGAATGATCAATGGCTACAGAAGTGATGTGATGACCAGCTGCGCCGAGACAAACAACCTTCCTCTTTGTAAACATAGACTGAAGAAAGAAATCTAAAACGCTGTTTGCCAGGTATCAAGGATCCTCCCAGAAACAAGAAACAAGAGAAAAGAAAAGGTGCGCCGTGGAAAGAGACAATCAAACTCATTAGAGACTTCCCAACATATGCAAATGGCTTTCTTGTGCTAAGGGGCGGGTGTACCATAAGACATCAATTTATTACACACGAAAACCTAACCGACATCTGAAAGACCACCACCTCACATATACATGCTTTCCCTAATCTTCTGGGTATACAACAACCAAACCGACTCCCCTTTCGCTCACTAGACTCGCTTAGAGCATGACCATGCCGGCACCAACGCCCATGGCGATGACAACGTACAGACCAACGGCCATGTCAGCAACGGTGAAGAAGCTCTTCATGGCGACAGGGGAAGCGAACGAGGAGCTAGTGGCAGCAGCACCGCCACCGGTACCACCAACACCACCGTTGCCGGAGCCAGCAGTGGCGGTAGCAGCGACCTTGTTAGCAGCCTCAGCGCTCTTGAGAGCGGCGGAGCAGGTAGGATCGGCCTTGGCAGCGCCGTTGGCGGAGGCCTGACCGTTGAAGTCGCAGGCGCTGGAAGCGTACTTCTGGTTCTTGTAGTACTGGTCCATGACGTAGCCGAGCTGCTGGAGGGAGTTGCACATGGCATAGGCGCCGTAGACACCAGTGGAGACGTTGCCCTGGATGCCAGCGCAGGCGGCGGGGTCGTTACCGCAGACGACGCCGAAGAGCTCACCGTAAGCGGTGGGCTTAACATCCTTGTTGGGAACGCAGGTGAGGGAGTTGTACATGCACTCGCAGAGGCTCTCGTTGGGAGTAGGGGGGAGAGCGTCGCCAGTGACCTTCCAGTTAGAGGTGACATCGGGGCACTCGGCGGCCTTGTTGGAGGGCGAGTAGGAATCGAGTTCGACGGTCTTGGGCTTGGCGGCGAGGACGTTGGCCTTGAGCTTGTCGTAGTTCTTCATAGTCTTAGCACTGTTGCCCGAAACCTTGACGAGACCATAGTCATTGTCCTCCTCAAAGTACATGTAAACGATACCGCCCGAGAAAACATCAGTCATAGCATCAGAGTAAAGAGCGGTGGTCTCCTCGAAGATACGGCCCTCGGCACCGTCGGGGATGTTGCAGCCGTACTCGGCGAAGAAGACGGGGACAGAGTAGTTCTTGAAGAAGTCAATCTGGTCCTGGTATCCGGAGCCCTTGATGGTGTTGTGACCGCACCACTCGTAGATGTTGTAGCCCCAGAAGTCGATGGCCTCGCTCTGGTTACCGCAGTTGAAGAAGTGCGCCATCTCGGAACGGATCTTAGCGTCGTCGTTGGCGGCATAGCCAACACCCATCCAGCGCTTGACATTGTTCTTGATGTAGTTCTTGGAGTCACGGACAGCAGCCTTGACGTAAGCCGAAGCGTCGGTGTTGGTGGCGTTGTTGGAAACCTCGTTACCGGCGAAGAAACCGATGACGTTGCTGTATTTGCTCATCTCGTCGATGACGGCGGTATAGCGCTTGTAGAGAGTGACATCCCACCTGGGGTCGTCGCGGTTGATGGACTTGGAGGGCTCGGACAAATCGCTGATGACGTAGATGCCGGCCTCGTCGAGGAGCTTCATGCAGGCGCTATGGTCGGCAGTAGGGTCGATGGCGTAGGTACGAATGGCGTTGGTGCCAGCGGCGGCCATGATGGGAACATCACGCTTGCAGGCGGCCGCGTCGGCGAGGGGATCCTTGAAGGTACCAGTGGTTGTCTCGCCACCAGCGCCACCAGCATCTTGTTGGTAGGCAATACCCTTGATGTAGAATTGAGTGCCGTTCTCGTAGAAGAACTTGCTGCCCTGTAGATTCGAGAGTGGTTAGCATATTGGGGGCGCTTCGTGTGATGAGATGATCTGGGGTGCGACGCGTATGCCTACCTTCATGATGATGGGCTGGAGAGCAGCGGAAGCCTGGCCCGCAAGGGTGAGGCCCGCGACGATGGCGGCTTTAGAGGTAACCATTTTGGCTGTGTGTCAAAGTATTGATTAAAGGCGGGTTATTCGCTGGTGTCTATGGCGTAAAAGTATATGTCGGGAATTATCCTCGAGCTGTTGTTGGCCGAGTATGTCGTGAATTTATGTTGTTCCTTAACGAATGTGGGAAGAGATGGAATGAAAAGAGGCAGTAGCGAAAGACCTCTATGATGTGTTCAGCCCCCTCTATGGATGATTTTGGGTGGATGGGCAGGAGTGAGTGAATGGAGAGAAAATAGAGGAAATGGAAGATGAAAAACAGCTCAGGACTTGGGGGGACATGCGGTGGAAAAAGGAGGAACGAAGAAGGCGACGGAGATTGGAAAGTGTGGAAATGGAGACGTAGTGGTCTGTGCGTCAGCGTATGTGTCGTGGTGGGTCCGTGATTGGCCGGTCAGCCCGGTGGTGTGGTGGGGAGTGGGTCAAGAACCCCAGCAACGGGGCCCATCGATGTTCCCCGGCCCCCAGTCCGCTCACGCATGCTGCTGCAGCAGACGATGTGGACGGACAGTGGACAAAACAGTTGAGGGCAACAACAGCACAGAACCTCAGGGACCTATCAATGATGCCATTACACTGGCAATCTCTGTGTCGCAGACCTTAGCGGCCAACCAGTTCACTTTCCTTTCGCGACGGAGCTTTCCAGTGTTCTGGCCTTCAGCATGTCTCAAACGCCACACAGCACAGTGAGTGAAAATGAACTCGAAACCGACAAGTGGAGTCGTCTACATGGTGAGTGGGTATCTGTCGCGTGTGGATGTCGTAAACGCAGGGGTGATCAGACATTTGGGGAAGAGGAATTCTGGGTTCTCTTTTCCCGGTTTCGTTGCTCAAGGTCTGGAAACACATTGAATTGGATTGTTCTTGATACCGTCGCCAACGGCCATAACACGGGCTTCTTTGACGCTGCCGGTGTCTACATCAAAGTTGATGCGGCATGCATGTAATTCCCGGGTGCATCACCATGTTGACAAGATTTGAAGGCCGTTGACCGCCATCGCACCGTTGCAGTGTCAGTGTGCCATCTTCATTTCGCCTGTTGGCAATATGTGGACTCGTCTCCAGAGAAGACCTACCCTTTTTTCTGCCGTAGAAGCTCTACCGAGCCTGGGGTGAACCCTTCCAGGAGAAGTTCCAAGGGACCGACTCGATCGATGATCCCGATTGACACGTGACACGGCCGTCCAGAAGAGGAGGGAATGTCCGACGCCACTCTCGTCGGCCTGCTATTTCAAGTATTCCGTTGGTTGAGATAGGGGGCTGAGGGAAATATGGGATGAAGATTGGGGATGAACATGTTTCCCTTATTGGCGGTTGGCGTTCATCACTTTTACTGCCAAAGCGTCGACCTTGTGTAGTTCCAAGCGCACATCTACGTCTGGTGTATTTGGTACTCTCTCTCTCTTTTTTTTATCTTATCGTTTGGCGCCTTCATCCGCGGCACACACGCCGAGGCCCGATACGGGAAGGATAGGTAGGTAGGTATGCAGGCGGAGTCGCGACCCCATTTCTTCCACATTCGCACTGACTTGTTCGCAGTCTGGCTGGGACACTGGCTGGCTGGCTGGCTGGCTGGCTGCAGTGGCTGGCTCATGCTACCGTAGTGCTGCTGCTCACCACCCCCGGAGAGAATTGGCACCCTCTGAATGCCCCAACGTTATTTCCCGGATTTCCCGTTTCCTTCTGTTCTGTCATGCTCCGTCTTTTCGTATTTCCATTATAGTGTACACTACAAACCCCGATGATAAGATGCAACAACGACCGCTAGAAACGCCTCGTTTGTCAACCGAAGCCTTTAACTAGGTACCTAGTTCCAAGAGATCTCTTATCATCCCATCCGCGCAATCGACAAGCCTTGTTGTTCCCGTCCAGCCGCCAACAAGCGGAAAGCTTGGAATTTGGCAAACTGAAGCAAGCTTGGTTCAAGTTGATCGACGACGCCTTCTCGGCCAAGCGGGCTCGAGCGGGTCCCGCTTTGCTTGGTGTGAGCTTGTTTATAGTGGAGCCGGCTTGGCGCATCAGGGGTACATAATGCTCGCGGCATTGGGGGGCATGGGCGGCTGTCTCCTGGAAATCTAGGTAGCTTGGCAGCTTGGCGAGGTCCTGTAGCCAACTTTTTGTGCCCACGTCGAATTCAATTCAACGGGCAGAAGTTGGCGACGATGATGTGTTATGACGTGAAGCTCAATGGTGGTGCACAATCTTTGGATGTTATGTTGTTGGAGCTACTTTCCTTTTCTTCATCCTTTTTTTTTTGGACCTTGAAAAATGATCTGAATGCTGCTCTGACACGAATGAATGAACTCCTGAGAGCAATCGCAACATGAAACGCAAAGACGATCCCCCCGATTTGTGCATGCATCTTGAAATTGAGCTTCAAGCGACACACGTGTAGACTGCCTGCCGCGAGTGGTTACACCACTGGCAGGATATCTCAATTGCCTCTACCCTATCGCTCAATCTTGAATCTCCAGTGCCACCCGTTTGAAACTTGTGTCGAAGGTCCACACAGTCCCCGATGTTAACAGTCTGTGTTTTGCTTCCAAACTATAATGACGTCCGGATACCAGCATCCGAAACAGCGGGTCAAGTTTCACGCCTCAACTTTGTGTGTTCAGTTTTGCATCTTATTTGCGAATTGAATATGTCAAATGAACGAATCACCAATTGCTTCTTCACTCTTTTGCTACTCTCTTCGTTGGCCGCTCGCTAAGAATTCGGGTGGCTCTTTGCTTTGCAGGCATTTGCTTGCCCCCCCTCCCCGAATTCCACAAAACGGTCCTGACTAGCCAATCCATGATCTACAGGAGAACGATTGGCGCGATCTTCACTCCTTCAATCATGTCAGCTTCCAGCACTGCCTCCTTCAGCGTCGTGTTTTTTTTTTCTGGGAGGGTGTGATCCGTGCTTCTAAGAATGGAACTTGCCGCTCACTGCCCGCTGTGCGACTGCCAGAAATGACAGGAAAAGAGGCGCAGCACGCAGGGCTCGGCAGGCACAGGAGGCGCTGGTACACAGATTAGAAGAGCAGAAGGGGCAGTTAGGGTACGGTTAGTGTACTAACAGACTTTCGCGTCGATGGCGTCTCTGTCAGATAGAAAAGTATTCGTTGTGCAACTCTGAACGTTCTCTCGTGCCCAACCGAGGTCCAAGTGGGGGCGTGCAATCGCTCACTTGCGTTGCAACCTTCCAACTGCATTCGTTGGCATTCGTGAAATTGCGAGCCACCCTTGAAATCACCAAATTCAACCTCCAAACATCCAAATAACCCGCCATCAGTCTATCCATCTCTCATTCTTCACCACCCATACTTTTCGTTGTCTCTTCGACCGATTCAGCAAGATACTTGACGTTCGATTACATCGATACAGCATGCCTGCGAACTTGCGCAAACAATGCTGAAGTTCAGCACTGAACAACTTCAAACTCCCAAGTCACGATGCCTTTACCATCTCCACCTCCTCCGTCACAAAACCACGCAGGCTTTCTTCATCGTTGCTAGAAACCTGCCAATATTTTAGGTTTTTTTTTTTTTTTTTCCCTCAAGAACCACTACAACCACACTTTTGCACAAAAATCACTCGTGAAGCTTGGAACGGGAAAGGTATCTTTTCCCCAGACGAAGCTTTCATTCGCATGTCTATCCCGCATCAAGTGAACGTCCTTCGCAGTTTGTCCCACTACTAATCTTTCCAAACATTTTTTTACCCAAGCCACCTTGCTTTTCTTTTCTAGCTAGTCTTTCCTGTCTAGTGGCGTATTCCATAATGCTTCAGCCGTGTCCAACTAGCCCGAATACGTTTAAATACCGCCTTTCTTCGTTCGTTCTCCAACAGCTTGATCGTCGTCATTCCTGATTCCGCAGCCCTGTTCAACCCGGACATATCACGGGCCTAAAGGGATAGAACTTCGAACTTGGAGGCGGTGCCAGTACGTGTGTAATAGCCCTACACAGGCGTGGAGTTGAACATGATTAGCACTGGTACTCGCCAAGGAAACAGCAAACTCCAAGAGTGTTGACAAGTATTCTGCTTTCAGATTGTTTTTAGTCGGTTTTTGATGCCTCTCATTGAACGCGTGTCTTCAGACTGGTGCCTCGGTGTCTATCATGAAGCAAATTGCTATTCTATGGGAGTTTTCTCTACTAACCAAGCAACGGTGGCAGTTCGTTCTTACCACCCCAGTGGCCTACATCCGCTTGCATGTTCTGCTTTGAACACGGGGTACATGTGGTTCGCATGCGTGCTCAACCAAAACGGTGATACAAGGACACGCAGAGTCACGTTGTTTTGATGCATTCTTATTTGTTTTATTTGGTTTACTGTCGCCTTATCATCTTCTACCTTCCGGTTTACATGTGCTTTGCAAGGTATTGTTCATGGAGCAATCCTTGATCCCAGCGGGAAGTTCTCTGCTTGGTACCAAGCTACGGCGTTGGCTGAAGGCAGTAGCCCGAACCAAGGGCCGGAGTGGTGATCGGGTGGCCTACTGGGAGGAACTATTCTCATTTAGCAGTGTTCTTCCCAAGGAGAGGAGGTGCTACAGCCAAGTGGTGGTGCCATGTTGTTGATCAGCTCTAAGCAATATTTGCCTTCATTGTTCCGAGGGGACTCAGAAGTAGTCATATATAAGTGTGTCCATCATGTAAATGCATCGGGGCTGTTCAGTTGCTGGGAACACTTGAGGTTTGAACGAGAGTCAACTTACTGATACCATCAAACCCTAAACACCGCTACACAACCAAAGCCTTGTTGGTCTTGCTCGCTTTTTCCGTTGTTGACATGATTATATTGGCATCGCTACACAGCTCAGTCTGAACAATCGCCGACGTCCTTTCACCTCTACCCCCCTCCAGTATGTCAAGGCTGCCCTGGTTTTCGTTTCGCCTGTCCCGTTCCGACAACATAGACATGCCCACTTGCGGAACAAAAAGAGTTGATAAATCGAAGGTCGGCCGATACAGTTGTGCTGGCCACTGACTGCATCGCTGTCTCGGTTGGGACTGTTGAGTCCATTGAGGTTGGTTGCCGTTTGCCTTTGGGCGGTCGTCTCATGTTGCGTTGCAATCAAGTGTTAGCATCTGCTCTTCCAAGCCAATCAATACGTCGGTCGTTCTCAAGCATTCCAAGCACTTGCTTCTGATCAGATTCTTTTCAGTCTGGTGTCCATGAACCCCCTACCTCGCCATATGAGCGAGTGGTTATTTCACATTTAATGTATCAAGGGTCTTCGTCATTGAAGCAAGTGCTGACTGGTTTCCCCGAGATCCTCAACAGCCAGGAGAGGAATTATTCAAAGGGGAAAGTGAAAGTGTGAATGTAAGAACTGCTATTCCATACGACGAAGGAAACTTGATCGCCGATGTGATATATTCTACAGATCTCCGCATCGCTCGAGATACGACACGTTGTTCTTCGGCATGTGGGATTTCTTGTGATCTAGGGTCCTACAGCCCTCCCGGTCGGGGACTCTGGACCGGGAGGACTGGGCTTGCCGGTCAAATGTGTCTAAGAAGCGCATGCCTCTGAAATCTCACCAGCCAGGGTAAGATAACAAGTGATGAATGGGGAGATGTAAGAACTGCTTTTCCGTACCGACGAAGGAGACTTGATCGCCGAGGTATATTCCACAGATCTCTGCATGTGTGTTGTCGTTGGGATACATTGTTCTTCGGCAATTTGGCGTTGTTTGTGATCTAGGGATGCCTACAGCCCTCCCGGTCGTGGACTCGAGACCGGAAAGACTGGGCTTGCCGGACAGATGGATGTGTATTTGGGTTATACTTGGGGCAGGGTAGGGCTGATAGGAGAGGTATGTGTGACTGATGGGAGAAAAAAACTTACCACTAACCGTTTGGCAGACTCCAGCATCGAACCAGCTTCCATCTTCGTTCAACTCGACTGAGCTTCGAGTTCCCTCGTGGTCAAGCGGGATCTAGCTAGGCTAGAGAACTTTGGCCTCCAGCTCGATGCGCATCTTCTCCAGCTCGCGGGCCTTGACACCCACTGGCAATGGACAGGGCCTTCACTTGTTGCTGGTTGCTGGTACATGTTCGCCCCATGCCTTGTCTTCTCCCTCGCGCTAAGACTCGGTCTAACGCTTAGAAGACGGCTGTTATCTCCTCTTCTTCTTCCCACACCACTAGCGCTACCTATTCGCAGAAGCGGAGTTCGGGAATCAGATTCTTCTTGCGCTTGGTGTCGTTGTCGGAGTTCCGCAAACTACGACGTATTGGACGCCCAGCTGGTTGAGTGTTTGGTGTCTTCTTGTTGTGGGTGTCTGGGCCCATGAGAAAGAACACCAATACTGAATGGCTCCCGGAAAGTACTTGGCAGGTTGTTGACATTACCAAAATTGCATCACCTGGACGGACGCGCCGTCCGAACTTTGAGGTCCGTGTTCTCACTTTCACGCCCGTCGCACCCAACTTCTTCTTAGACCGCAGGGCGAGAATCCACCTATGCTAGCTTGGCGGGACACCGATCCACCTTCACTTTCGCTTGATCAGATCGATTGTCAACGATGCGGCTGGTACTGATCTTAACTCTACAAACAGAGTCAGGGCCGCAAGTTGATTGGACTTGACAATTGCAGCTACTAGGGAAAGAAACCAGTTGCCCCCGAATCTTCCCTCGCGCAAGAAAGAGATGGCTCGAAACGTCAAGATTTACTATTCTTGATGTTTTACGGCGGCGAACCAAAGAGTCGAATAACAGTCTTGCAGGGCCAACGACAAGGTGGCCTGGTCTGCTCATCGAGGTTGAAGAGTTGGATGAGTAAAACTGGAGATCTGGTGTCAGAAATGCAATGGCGATGGCGATGGCGATGGCAATGGACCACGTTGTGCTGATGGATCAACTCTTTTCTTGCGCTTGGTGTCAAACGAGGTCCTTGAGGTGAACGGCGTTTGGCACGCCCGCAGTCCGCTCTCTCACGGCCAGGCACCTTGAACTGCCTCCTGCCTCTCGGGGGTTTCTCAGAGATCTGAATATGGTGGTTCGGGTATCCAGTCTCCGAGGTTCAACAAGCGCGAATTGTACCGACTCGAATTGTCAATTGTGCGATGGGTGCCCGTTCATTCGACAACTTAGCCTCCATCTTGGCCCGCATTTTCTCCAGTCTTTTGGATCTTGAAGGGAATTCCGGCAAATCACTGTTTCCAAACTTGCTGACTTTGCTGTGCCGGGCTGCCCTTCTCACCTCCGCGATGGAAGAAGGAACTTTACTTGTTGCTGGTACATGTTCATGCCGGGGTAGAAAGGCGGCGCCCAAGCCGTGCCGCCTCTGCGGGTAGTCCTGCCACTGCCGCGTTCCACAAGGTAAGTTTGAATCCAGTAGAGACATGGTGAAGCTGAACCCGATGGTGATGGCTGGGGTTTCTGGGCAGGGAAGTCCCTCTCGACCTGAGGTGGGCATCGATTTGAAAGTGTCGTCCGAGCTACTGGGAAGTGGAGGGAATGCAGCCGACGTTCAGGTTGGTACCGCCAAGAGCTGCCAGGCAGGCCGGGGGCCTCTCTCACTATCGTCCTCTTCCTCTCCTTCTTTCCCCTGGCGGCCAACCATTGATGGAAGTCCATTGCCCTCTTCAATAACAAAAAAGGGACCTGTCTTTTCATCTTGTCTCCCTGCCAGATAATCTCTTTTATTCTCAGTCTTCGATGTGCCGGCCGTAAGAGTAGGCTTGTTTCCTTGTTCATCTCTGTTTTTCTTGCTCTTGGATTTGCAGATGTTAGACTGGGTCAACTTTGAATGTGCTCGTAGGAAGAGACACACAGTGACCTTGGCCACGTTCCTTTCCACCTACTCTTTTTTCATTCTCTCTTTGTTTTCTTTTATGTGGTTGGTAAAGAGAAGGAAGGTACTTCATCCTTCCGAATGCCCTTGAGGCCAGCATCACGATTTCGATGGAGCCGGAAGTCTAAAAGTGCCAGCGCAATAGGAAGGCGGGCTTCAAATTTCGGACGACGGATCCAGATGACGATTTTGGGAGTCCCAACACCTGTCAGGTCAAGGTCTCTGTCTGCAACAGACAACAGGTTAGTACAAGCTCATACAGCAACCAAAGGGTCGTAAGATGACTAACCTGGTCATTATGTTTTGACGCAGACAGTGAGTGCGCCCCTGAAGATAGTCATCTGCTGACTGTTTCCTGGGGGAACAGCACCATGGGCAAAATCACCTTGAACTACTCCTTGCCTCTCGGGGATCTGAATATGCCAGATGGCTTTGCAACTTCTGCCTTGACCACCGGTTTCGCTGGCTCGACCTCTGAAGGCTCTGGCTTTGGGGCTGGCTTTGCTGATGGGCGAGCCTTGCCAAAAAGCAGATAAGAAGCACGGAGTTTTGATGTGGTCGCGGCGCACTGGAGTTTCGCCGGTTCAGGCTGCGTTTGTTCCCGTACGGTTCTTCGAACATCGTTCAGAGTCACTCAACTTAACCGACTCAACTCCACTTAACCCAACCAGAGTAAATTCGAGACCCCCAAGGCGAGTTGCAACTCAGCCTTGGACGGCCTTGGTCGGCCCAGCCCGGCCCAGCCCGGCCCAACCCGCGGTCGCTGCCCGCTTAACTCTACCCCAGTTGACGGGGAGAGAAGCTTTCGGTGCCTTAAGCTCGCAGGCTGAGCGACCGCACCACAGGTTGAAGTGTGATGCAGTGATGGAGAGGTTTGTAGATGAACTCAAAATCGGTCCTCAGGCGCCTGCTTACTAGCCCAAAGGAGGGAGTAGAGGTGCCGTCTTCGGGTGCGGCTCGGAGGGAAGTCGAGACTGGTCGGGGCAAGGTCGATGAGCACAACGATGTACGAGGCGGCGACGCGCACGGAAAGCTAGAGATTGGTTGGCAGATGGTCAGCACCGAGATCATGGCCGGATAAGGGCGGTGACAAGCGTGGTGGGTGCTCCAAAGTCAGATTTAAGCAATTTTCTGTCGTCATTGAGCTGATCACAGAGAGAATGCTCTTTGACATGTTTGTCTAAGATGGGGGGTCATCATGGAAAGGGAGCTGATGGGATGAGGAAGGCAGACGACGAACCACTTGGCACGGTATCTTGGTGTTTCGACGGAAGTCTTTGAGTCTCCATGGAATGGTTCGAGGCAATGCCGCTGTCAAGCCCGTTGGTTAGCAATGCTTTCCGAAGGAAGTGCCCGGTTATATACGCGCGGTGAGTATCCCCATCCACATCAGATCTCTGTATCTTCATTGAGCCCGTCACAAAGTGACTTTCTCTTTGCAAGTGTAGGTGCTTTGACTTGGGTCATCATGACAGGGAGCTGAGCTGACGCGATTGAAAGCGGCAGACACGAACAAACGGCTTACCTTGAGAACGGGATCAAAAAACGCTTTCAAGGTTGAGAAAGTGGCTGGTTGCCTGACGAGATGACTAACAACAATACACGATCCCAGGTTGAAGCTCTGCGTTTTTAAGCGAACGAGATACATGCTCCAAATCAGAGAAAAGCTCGTAGGTACTTTGTTTCATCATTGAACCGAGGCTCTTTGAAGTCAAGACTTTTTTCATCACGGAAAGGAGCAGACGGGAGCTAACGAAGGGGACTGGCACCTGCGAACGACATACCTTTCGATGAAGGACTTGTTGCCCATCTCTTGAAGACGGCAAAGGCCCGGGCGCTTCTCGGAGTTGCTGGCTCTGCTTCTTTCTGAAGCTCACTGCGAGCGCGGCAGGTCAGCAAAGAACTCTTAAAGACAACCTAGTGTTTGCATTAGAGAGCGGCGCTTGGTGCTTCCAGTCAGGTGGAATGAGTACGAGTCTTCTTGTCCTCATGGCTAAATACGTTTTTTTTTTTTTTTTTTTTTTCGGGCTTCACTTGAAGATGCTTTCATCATGGAATTCCGTTGTTGTATTGCTTGCGAGGGAAAAGACACACGGCTTACCTTTCTTTCTCTTCGTCCTTTGTAGGCTTCATCGTTCGGTCGTCCAAGATCGGGTATCGCTTATGGTGTAACGGCAACGCCGTTGACTTCCATCTCTGGAACGGATGACTGCGAAAGAACCTGCGACCAAAAGTCGCTGGCAGTTAGTTACTGTCCAGAAAAGGCTGAAGTCTTTCCCATCACCGTCAATTGCCGAAGAGCCCATGTTGCTGCTGCCTCAGACAGTTGCCGGTTTGTCTTCATCGAGCAATGTTGAAGCTTCTCGAGTACAAGAACGCTGGCTTTTGTCATCATGGGCAAGCGGTTGGGTGTTTGACGATGGTGCGCTGATCTCGAGAGCACTGGGAGGAGTCGCCTACCTACTACCGCTGAGACTTTGTTCGCGCGCTGGAGAAGCTCGAACGATGGGACACCTGTGTTGAACAAGGGCAAAGAAGTGGAAGCCAAGTGGTTAGCTTCATGTCAAGGACGATGAACTTAAGCGCAAGTGTGTAAGATGAACGAAGCCGGATCAGACTAACCATGATTGTCATCACTGAGGAGTTACCCTCTAGGGACAGATACCGTCGCACCCTTCCGGGGACTTGTTGATCATCATAATTCGCAAAAAAAAGTTGAGGGGGTGGAAGTGAAAGAAGCTTGACTGACCGAAGTTGCTCGACCCATGTATGATATGTGGAGAGAAGAAACGGCGGCGAGTACCTGCAAAGTCTTTGCTGTTAGTCGAGATCTGAAATAGCAGACAGTGAAGTGATTACCAGGGCAGACAAAGTTGCTTGGTTTCAGGTTGGCATGGGACTTTTTTCTCTGTCATTGAACGGTCGAAAGTGTTGGATTCTCAGAGCATGGGCATGAGCAAAAGTTTGGTATCATCATAATCAAGCTTGGGTGAGTGGGAGAGGATTGGTTACTTACCAAAGTACGTTTTTTGTCGGTCAGAGGAAGAAGAGGGCAAGTGCCTGGTAGAAGAATACAAGGCAGTCAGTTTCGTGTTAAGATCGAAGACTCAAATGCAAGTGCGGATATTGTTGCTCTGCCTCAGACCTATGGTTTTCTACTTCATAAAGGAGTCGAAGTGTCGAAGTGTTGTTGCACTCTCAGAAGCAAATGTACATGAATATTTGGGTGATCATCAGATGGCAAGCGATGGAAAGGAAGTGAAGGTCAAGTAATCGACTTACCAAGTGGTTGACCTGCGGCCAGTGAAATGGAAGGGAGAGAGCTACAGTATATGCTGAACCGTCAGTTAACTGCCCAAGATATGGAAGAACTTGACAAGTGCAGGAACAACGTGTCGGTGGCCTCAGATTGCGATGTTGGCTTCATCGAGCCGTGACAGTCCTCGACTGTGGAAGCTTTGCGCTCTCAAACGGAGGAAAAAGGTTGATTGCTTGGTCATCAGATGCAAACAAGAAGTGGGAGAAGAAACAGGAGAATGACTTACTCAAGTCTTTCGAGCAAAAAATGAGACCGAGACTCTGCGATGGCATTGAGATTGTCAGCAAAAGGCCAAAGAAGAGAAATGCCAACAAGTGTTGAAGAAAGCCTGGTGATTTCAGTGCGTTTGGTATTGTTTGGTCTCATAGAGCCGGGACAGTCCCCGACTGTGGAAGCTTTGCACTCTCGAAGGGACGAATAAGGCAGATTGTTTGATCATCATGGTATCCAGGCAGGAAGTGTCCCAAGTGGGAGAAGCAAAAGGAGTGTCTGACTTGCCTCAAAGTTTCTGATGTCGGATTGCAGCAAGTCCGTGAGAAGAGGGATCGAGTCGAAACCTGCAAAGAGCGCAATGTCAGCAAAGAGGCAATGACCAGAAATGCCGACAAGTGTTGTCTGAATTCTGATGGCTTCAGGACGTGTTTTTACTCTCATGGAGCCGTGAGGGTCCTCGACTGTAGCAGCTTTGCACTCTCGAAGAAAGAAGAAGAAACTTGGGAATCTAGTCATTATTGGCCAGGCTGGAAAAAGCAAAGTGGCTTGTTTGACTTACTGAAACATTTCGCCATGATCTGTTTACAGCGAGCTATAGAGAGGAAAGACCGGAAACCTGCGACAAGAACCATCAGTAGAAGCCATCCCAAGACGCAAAGCTGACTGGAACGGCACAGAAGGCATTGCTTCATCTCAGAGAATCTCCTGAAATCTTCATCGGGATCTCAAGCAACTGCTTGTCCCCCTCAGTCCAGTAGAATAAAGCTCATCATGGAAGCAATTGTGTGCTGAAAAAAAAAAAAAAAAAAAAAAAAAAAATACTGACCGTTGGTTATTAGACAGCTCCCACCCGGGGCCAACCCTTCGCGCTTACGGGGTACTCCCTAGCACCTACAGGATCTTCCCAGATGCCGCCCGTCAGAGGCAGAGCCTTTGCCGGCACGGGGCTGAGGTGGTTCGTGTCCTGTTACCGTTGACTCCCCGGCAGACCGTAGGGAACCACGCGATAGCAACACTTCTTGAACTGGGACAAGGTTTCCTTTGCAGGTCACCGCGGGAAGGTGCCCAGGCCAAAAGGTCCGGACAGCCCTCCCGCAGCTATCTGGTATCTGTGAGCACGGTGATAAATACGAATGGTTAGCGATGTTCTAAAAAGATGCTCAAGGAGTCAAGGACTGGTGTCAATGAAGGCGCCCGTCAGAGTTAGAGTAACATGACCGACCCCACGGCAGAGTGGTTCTGTCCATCAGCGAGGAAATGCTGAGCGCAGATGCCGAAAGCACCGCCGCCAATTTACAGCACCCTGTTCATTTCAGATATGTGCATGCCACAGGGACGAAAAAGATCGTATGATGGCCACTCTTTTCTCATCATTGGCGACAAAGGGGAAAAACGGGAGAAAAGAAACACTTACACCAATGCTGGCAAAGACGTGTCGCAAAGAATGGCCTCGTTGGCGGTGGTCGCCTGCAATTCTGATGATGGAACACAAGAACAGTCAGCAATGCTCAAGCAAGATGACGAAGAGTCAAAGACATGTGTCAATCAAAGGTGCCTCAGAATTGAAGTGAAAGACTCCGACGCCCACACTATCTACGGTAGTACACTTCAGTGGTTTCGTCCATCAGCGTGGAAAAGTTGGCTTATGCACAACCTCCGGCTAAAATCAGACAGGTATGACACAGGGACGAAAATTCGTATGTGACCACTTGTTTTTCATCATGGCAAAAGGAAGAAACAGGCGAGCGAGAGACAGGGCACTTACTTGGTGCAAAGAGTTGTCGAGAGATGACTTGTTGACGTGTGAAGTCTGTTGCTGACTTGAAGGCTCTGCAGCGGTCGCAGTTGCTGGCCAAGGGCGATCAATGTCTTTGTCGCTGTGCCGTTAATCGCAGTGAAGACAACCTGACCGCCACAAAAATAATGTTAGCCCAATCCATCAAACAAGATTCACTACGTCTCGAATGATGGATGTCGACTGTGTGAAGCAACGAGGGGGCAAGTCTCGAAGGGCTATCTCCAACAGTCCTCCTGAACCAAGGGACATCACTTCTCGGAACAGGCACGGACACCAGACAGCAACTTCCAAGCTTTGACATGCAAGGAGGAAGAAGTCTGGCTGGGCTAAGTGAGTAGGTGGCGGGTCTACTCACATTTGAAGTTCATGTTGTTGTTGAAGGGCAAAACGACAGTCGACGACGAGAGAAAAACCGCGGGGAGGTGCCCAGGACAAAAGTCCCAGACAGCCCCCCCGCAGCCCCCAGTCGCAAGAAAGCTGCCCACACCAATGTGTCGAGTCGAAGAAGACAATGAAAAACCTGCATTGAAGACTGGAAAAGTTAGCCAAGGCCCATCCTCCTTGGTCACCCCAGACTCGGTCCCGGAGGGTCTTGTAGTTTGCATTGTCATTGTCCAGCACAGCCACCTCCCACCTGGCATGCACGCCGTGGTCCTGATACTTGATCCCACCCACATCCCAAGGCTTGGCTAAGTAGGTGCACCTACCTGATGAAAGATTGAGAGATGCTGAATGATGTTGAAGACTGAAGACCGATGATGGTGATTTTGATGAAGACCTGAGAAGATGACCGCAAAGGGGGTTAGCCAAACCGAACACACGAATCAAAGTCTGAAGACAAAGAGTGAACAAAACCCGTGACATCAGATTGGCATCTCCACCTCGCGCTCATGAGGCATTGCGTTTGAGGCGTGACCAGTGGTAGTCAACATCAAGGAGCCCGATGGGTATTCTTCATCGTCACATGGGGGGGTTCTGCCGCGCACAAGGAAATGAAGCTAAGTAGGAGTTGGACCTACCAGGTGAAGAAAAAAAAAAAAAGTCGAAGACCGATGATGAAGATCTGAGATGATGACTGCAAAGGGGGTTAGCCAAACCGAACACGAAACAAACCAAGTTCGGAAACGAAGAGTGAACAAAACCCGTGGTATCAGTACCATCCCCACTCTCGCACATGGGGCGTCGCGTTTGAGAGCGTGGCTGCTCGGTATCCGCAAATGCATTGGGCTACTGCGGTCCGACCTCACAGCCAACATGAAGGAGCCGATGGGTTGTCATCATCGCCACATGGGGGTCCTGCCGTGCAGGAATGAAGCTAAGTAGGAGTCGGACCTACCTGAATGTGTGTGTGTGTGTGTGTGTGTTGCAAGCTGAAGACTGAATGAGTAGGTGATGGTGATGAATGATCCTGGGAAAAAAAAGAACACGTCAGTAAACTGCTTGACACCGCAAAGATGTCCGGTTAGGTGAGGTGTGTTTTTTTTCCCAATCAGATAATGGCATTATCAGCATTGTCAAGCTCAGATGGTTTGGCTTTCATCACGGGGAAGAGTCTGCTCGTGCTAGTATCTGTTCTTA
This sequence comes from Neurospora discreta FGSC 8579, assembly GCA_009805215.1. Lineage (NCBI taxonomy): Eukaryota > Fungi > Ascomycota > Sordariomycetes > Sordariales > Sordariaceae > Neurospora > Neurospora discreta. Next base: position 73,810 of record RANX01000091.1, on the reverse strand, counting down.
CCTGAAGATGTGTAGCTCGAAGTGAGTGATGATGGATGACGAGCAAGAAGAAGAAGAAGAAGAAGAGGAGGAGGAGGAAGATGAGTGAGGGAAGAGATGAGGAAAGAGGGGATAGTTTGAGAAGGAGGGAAAAGGTGAAGGAAGAGGGGTTTATATAGAGGAGAGGAAGACAGAAAGAAAGAAAGGGTGGGGTGAGCAGCTGACAGAACCAGTCTGCCTGAATAGAAATTCCCGGTGGGGAAATCCAAAAAGAAAATACTCGAAGGGAGCAAACAAATGTACGAGGGGAGGGCTGAGAAGACGGGACGAAAAGATAGGGCGAAGAGCGCACGATTTGTTGGCCAGGCAGCCTGATTCTTGACGTTGTGTGTGCAAACACAAACTGAGCGAGGCTGCTTATTGGCAGGGCAACTGTGGTAGACTGTCCAAAAGGGTCCACCCAAAACCAAAAGCTGCTCTGCCAGCCGCCCAAAAAGCGAATCTGTCGCAAGACAAGGCGGTCTGGATGGTCTGGGCCAAGGCAAGAGGCAGCAAAGAAGACCGGACGACGGCTGGGAAGATAGACAGGGCCCCACAACTGGTTTACTCACTGTGATCACGAAGGTACTGTGGGAATATCTCTACAGCAACGGAGCACTCTGGTTCGTCGAAAATGGGAAAGACGGGCTGGACATGCTTCTGCGAGGTTCTCTTCACATCTTGAATTGCTTGGGATGAATTACTCTCTCGTCCTGTTGTTCAACGAGTCCAGAAGTGGTGAGATAGGAGCAGGAGCAAGTACCTGTGGGGATACAAACTCAAGAAACAAGCCATCTGGTAGGTTGAGAAGCTCAAGGACAAGGGTTTCATCAATCCACGGTACTTGTCGAGTCTACGTCAACCATGGGATGGGAAAAGGGGACAGTCACTCATCCCATCACCTGCAGATATCTAGAGCAAGAAAGACGGGATCTCAAGACAATATCGAGTTACACGGGAGAAATACCTCTACCCTTGTTGTAGGCAACGAGAGAATTGCGGTGGATACCTCTGGCCTTGTGCCTCGAGGGAACAATCTTATTGGTTTTGTGAAGGGATGACGTGACGATATGGAACGGGAAGCAACAGGAACTTTGGTCCGTTGAGGCGGCTGGCAAAACAATTCAGACCAGCTGTTGTGGGTCAGTGGTTTTGTTTTGTGGCCTGGATCGTTTGCTTTACCCAGGGCACGGTGACGCGACAGGCTGGTTGCCGGTTGGAAGGTACGTAAACAGGCTCCGGCACCAGGCTTTGACTTCAAGCTTTCACCGCTTTGGGGGGGCACTGGGCAGGCAACGGGCAGGTGAGAAGTGAGCCTTTGTTGTGTTGGTTTTGAGGATATTCGTATTATGTTCTGTTATCTGTGATGAAGTGGAAGTTATTTGCAAGTGACTGTGCTGTTGGGTATATCTAACCCAGATTCCGGGAGCTTCACTTCAAGGGGGACACTGGGCAGGCCACGAGCAAATGAGCAGTGAACGCTGGTTGAGCTCTTCTTGGGCATCCAGATGTTGTGTCTTCATCATCATGGGATCAGAAACTATTTGCAAGTGACCACCTACTACTGGTTTGTGCACATTGGAAGTACCACAAATCATGCACGCATAATGCCATGATTAGAACAGCGCGTTGGATGGGGGCGCTGAAGAACGAATCATTATATTTTGATGCGATCTATGCTTGAAGGAGTATCATCAGCTTTATCTGTGTACCAATTTTCACGTCTGTGGTTTCCACCGAGAATATTGAGTGGCTTTGCAAGTGACTTGGCCGTTCAATTTATCAAGGCAAAGCTGCGAATTTGATATAGTCTCATAGCCCATGCTGAAAGGTTTCACCCGAAGCCAATCCAGTTGGTTAACCGTTCTCTCTTATCTGTCGAACGTTACCAGCTTTGTTGGCATTTTGAGCACGAGTCAGTGAGCTTGATGTTTCATACTGATGCCCCGCGCTGTGAAGGTGTCCTCAAGACTGAATCAGTTGATCCGCTGTTAATTAGGTATGATTTCATGCTTGGCGAGGGTCACCAACTTTTCCGGAAGTTTAAGCACGAGTTCGGTTGTGAAGTCTGGAATTCTTTTGTGATTCTCTGTGTCAAGGAAGATGACTTGGGGACCACTTGAGCTACTATTAATTTAAATCGTGCTTTGATGAGAATGATATACATATACGTGTTTAGATAGAGCCATGTTCATGATCAAGTAAATATTCGTTGTTTCCGTTTTGATTTGGAATCAAAAGAGCAAGGGCAAATAGTCCGGCACTAACCATGTTCCAATGCATATTATCGCCCTCACCAGCATGATTAAGCGCTTCTATAAACCCTGACAATCCGGTAATTGCCGACCTTTGACTTGGATTGTGTTTTCTACGATATTTAACACAAGTTTTCTTTGCCACTTTTCTTCGTTACCTAGTGTTCGGTACAACACGTTATGTCAATCATGAGAATCCAATGATTATAAACTGAAAGCTTCCACTTTGTTCTTGAATCGTTGTATCTCATTGTATAGTTCATCAAGATTATTTCTAGTTATAGGTAGCTTTGCCCGCGGGTCCTCGTTTCATGTGTCCTCATATATCGGCTGAGTTTCATTCCCGAAGTCCATCGCAAACGCCGCAGAAGAACTCAAACACAAGCTGGACAGTCGTCCTTGGTATATGATGATGTTTTGTCCCATTTCCTTTCATGTTCCCCGTATCCCCCTTCAACCGCCACTTGGTCAAAGAACTCGCAAATTTTCTGACCATTTTGATACCAAAGTTGTTGTTTCTCGCTTTCTCGCAGCGACCGAAATGCTTTGTTTACAACGAAAAGGGGCTGCGGTTGCTCAAATGTCGTTGAAAGTGGATCCAATGGCAGCTCGTGATTGGTGGGCTGGGTGTAGGTAATCTGCGGCGCTAGGTACCTCTGGGTGGGGGCGACATAGCGACAATGGCAATGCGACGCGACGACAATGACCCTAGAAGCAAACAGTCAGCGACCTGTGAAGCAAGATGACAAAATTAAGGGGAAAGTGAAAAGGATGATGCGGAGAATCTGTGGTGACTGTCGAGGGTCAGCAGTCAGTAGAACACCATCAACACCGAACAGGATGGAAGGGACACCTCGACAACAGGACACGCCGGCAAGTACAGCAAAGAGGCACAGAGTCTGGAAGGCGCCCACTGTTTTGAATCTGAGTAAGCCACAAGACCATACATCTCTTGACCATCCATGCAATACCTGTGCATTTTCTTTCTCCATATCCCGTACCGTCAATGTTCCTGCCCCCCCTGCTCAAAACACCACCGGCAGCTCAACGCTTTTGGCTCAAGACATCGCTTGGTTACCTCTAGGTAGGTAGCTTGAGGTTCGAATTTTGTACAAAGAACTCCGGATGCTCACGACCGCGTACCGTTCCGTTAGACGGTAAGTCGCGGGGAAGCTGAAAACGCGGGTGCAGCAGCTAAAGAAATGGCAGCTGGTTGTCGGAAGCGATGGAGCTCCCGGGCCGTCAGCATCAGTGATGGTGATGGTGGAGATACACATTTCGGTAGCGTTGTTGTTCGGGAGCTGTTATCTCTCAGCTCTCCAGCGTCATGTTGTGATCATGCACAAGGACAATGTCGCCAGACTCGTAGGTTTCGAGAATCTTGTGTGTTAGCTGTAACAATATAAAGAGAGTGTTAGTGTATCGTGGGTGATGTGTTTCCCTGTCGGGACGCCACGTAGGTAGGTAAGGACGAAGAAGATGACTATCGCGTTCGACAATGAGGGGCGTTTGAAAAACAAAATCAAACATGCCTGAATATGAACATAAAAGGTCCAGCCAGCATGCTTATGAGCGCTTACGATGAGTTTTCGTGGAGAGCTCAATTGGATAATGGTGTTTGCGTCTTGAATCCTGCCGGGGTCTTACATTGGCAGAGCCGCTGACCAGGAAGGGGTCTGTTTGGCCTTGTCAGGCGTAGGCCTTGTAGCCCTCAGTTCCCGTAGCGGGAGTCTTGACGTTGCGGCCGGACTCACCAGAGAGGGGATTCTCTAGCTGTAAGAGAGGCGTTGGTCGCCATCGCGAGTGGCAGTGGCAGTCGAGTTGCCGGCCTGGGTAGAGGTAAACTTGACCAAGGCAAATGGCGGCAGTGTCCCAAATCCCGAGCAGGCTGAAGACCAGAAGGCCTGAGCTGCTGAAGCATTTCCTGATGCTTCTGCGGCTGAGAAGCAAAGGTTGTGGGTGCTTTGGTTAAGATGTTTCTGTTCTGCTGAAAGTTGAAAGTAAGAAGATTGTGGAAGACTCACCGAGGGGCGAAGGTGGAGTGAAACAGGCAAAATTGGCGGCTCTCCTTCGCGCTGCTTCCAGCTACCCGTTCCACTTTTCCCATGCCGGCCACAAGCTTGCCCAGTACCTTGTAGCAAAGAGCCCAGCCCCTCTCTGTCGTCACATGTGGAAACTTTCGAGGAAAGAGCAACACGCCCAAAGTCGTACAAGACTGTGAATTGTTTGAGGGATGCATGAACTCAAGTGCTTGACAAGATCATGCGGGATATCTACACCCCATCTTTACGGTCTTGCTACCACTCGCTATTTCTCTAGGCGCCTCTGTTGAGCGCCCTCGTGTTTCTATCCCTGCTAGTGTCAATGCATGTTGTTGCAAGCTCTTCCTGAAATAGTACGGCCTGAACCAGAGCGGCACCGTCCGGCTTTCGGTCCGCGAACAACGTTTTTTTTTTCTTTTTTGACCAGAGGTATCACCTGTGATGACACACGCTTAAACATGCAATGGGGGATTCGGGAAGCGGTGCGCACCGACGTTGAGAAGCTGTTCGATGATAGGAAACTTTCGTGTTGAAGACGTGCGCTTCGAATGTGCCATAGTAGAGGTATGCTTTGCCCCGAAAGCGCTTGTCACAACCATCTCTTTTCCGTACAGTGAATTGCTCTCTAGAGGTACCTTTTACAAACTCCTTTCAGTTGCTTCCAAAATCTTTCAATCAAGGTCCTTTTTTCCGTTGTCTTCCATCATCTAGGGTACCAGGCGCTACTTTACCCCTCCAGTTTTCTTTGTTCCCCGAGGTTCTGATGCAACAACATCCACTTGCCTTCCCTCGTTTGCACTCACTCGTCGTAAAATACCCTAGCTATTTCCAGGAGAGGAGTCTCTCAACCTAGGTTCTCACTTGTGTGGAACAGTTCAACGTGAGACCCATTGCTCACAGGTTCATAGGCCTGGTTTGATATGGTGTTTTTAAGGTTTGGTCCCTCTGGTTCCAAGCCTAAACGAACGTTACCTACATACATGCGATAGCCAACCGAGGTGAAGGGATGAAAAGCTTCCAGGCAGTCAGGTTCTGACCTGGAATAGAGATATATACACCAAACAGTTTTTCCATGTCGTTGACCATGGAGGTAGGTGTTCGGTAACCGTGAACGTCAAGGGATCGACTCAGAGACACGAAATATTGACCGTTTCGATAATCAGGAGCAGCGGCACGGTACTATCCCGGTGACCGGTAGTGCTTGGTCGGGAAATACCTCTAATGTACCCTAGGTACCTCTAGGCACTAGCTCTCGGGTGTAGCGCGCAACCACGATACTCGAAGCCAACAAACTGCGCAAAGACGAAGACGAAGACAAGGACGGGACGAAACGAACTCTGTTCGCTGACGGAGATCTCGGAGACTACCCGCCCAAGAGACGGAGGAATGCGTACCTACCTAGAAATAGGCTCATGACCGAAAGCATCCACATGCAAACCGTGTGCTCAAACCGCACGGCAATTCCATTCCATACAACCGCTCAGCTCGGCAAGTCTTTGGACACAACCTGCTGTGCTGCCAGAGGCAGGACAGGAGGCTTCATCCCCTTTGCCCTCTCTTCTTTGGACTGTGGACAGGTTCCGGATCTTGAAGAGCGGAGTGGAACTACCTGTACCTCTAGACATGAGACATGAAAAAGTGAGGATGAACTTGTTCAATTTGTTGACGAAGGAAGTCCCTAGAGGTATATTGTACAAGCTGGACTGATCCATTTGTGGACCAACTAAAAGCCCATAACCAACTGTCTTGCTCAACTCAGTAATCCTTTCCTGTTCCTCCTCCTCCTCCTCCTCCTCCTCCATCCTTCTCTGGCTGCGTAATCTTGGCAGCCTGGTTAAGGTCTTCTGTACGGGCGATCTTTCTATCCTGGGCTGGCTCTTGTCACAGGCCTAGCGGAAGATGACCTCAACCAGGCTGCCCTAACTAACGTGTCGGAGACGTGAGTCGCCCATTACACGATGAATCATGTACTAGAGGTACATTGACACCGCCAACACAGATCGCAGTCCCAGTCGAATTAGACCTGATGCTATCCGGGCCCGTGTTGAGTTCATAAAGACGACGGAAGTCATCAGGATTGATCGTGCCGAAGCGCTTGATGTCGAACAGACGAAAGGCAATTTCATACTCGGCACCGGGGTCCGGGGTTAAGGTGCCGAGGTGGACGCTAATCGGACACCACAAAAGGCGTTAGTACATCTTGACAGCAGGGTGGTGGCCATGGGAGTTGAAATCCACTAAGGACTGCTTCTCGAGCAGGTTGTCGAAATATGTCCAGTCGGAAAGGATCACCTTTCCCTTTCCTGCTCGGTCGGCAACACTGAACAGAACGATGTGTTGTTCGCGCTCGATTTTGTGTGCTACATTCGAAGAGGGCCAACACCGGTCAGCCAACGTGTCGCAAACTGGAAATCATGCCAAAATCTCTTGAGGCATGACTTACATAGAGGTAGTCTCCGTGAGGGGGATCGCGAGCGAATCAACAACGGCTGTTCAAGGCCGTTCGGCTTGAAATCAAAATCTCGTTGGCTGCGGCATCGATGATCTGGAGGTGCGATGGTGGTGACCAAATCTTGATGCTTGGGGAACGGCCGTCTCCTTTGAGATGACGCTAAGTTAGAGGTGGTCATGTCCGAGACCTCGTGGATTTGGGGTTTACTTGGGACTGCGACTGACCTTGTCGATCTTGAAGGAGTTCTGTCTGATTGCCACTTTGATGGCCTCCGGGTATGTGTGCTTCGGGAGTAGCTGTCAAGGAGTCAAGTGTTAGCCGTTTGAGCTGACGGTGACTGAACTGGAAGTCCAGGAAAACGGAACAAATGACTCACGGAAGCCTTCCTCTCTTCTTTCTCTCACGCCCCAGGCCGAGGCCGATGTTGATGTGGATGGCGCCTTTATGGGCCCCGGCCTGGAGTTGGGTCTTGAAAACGTCGCGGGGTCTCGCAGTGGTAACGTACTCTAGAGTACCCCCGAAGGAAAGTTACCTCTGACGAAATGAAGAGGCCGGAAGGAAACCAAAAACAAAAACCGCAGGAGTCAGCTGGAGCTCGACCGCCAGTCTAGTAGTGGACTGGCCTTGTTAGGCCAAGTCGGGTTCTGAAGGTTGTCCTTGGCGGTACACGACCCAAGTTGAGAAGGCCACTGCTGGTTGATAGACTTCCCTTGCTTCCTCTGTGGAAGTGATATGGAAAAGGGTGGTGTCAAAGACAAATAACAGGGCAGTGATGGCGCAACGAAGGGCAGCTCGAACGAAGCTGTGTAGTGGAATGGTAGAGGTATGGAAAAGTGGTAGAAGTGGTTGGAGAGTGATGACTGGCCGAAGTTTCGTTTAAATATTGGCATAACACTGAAAGATGGACCTGTCTTCTTCGCCAGAGGTATCAGCACACCGCGGAGGCAAGAAGCAACGTAAAAGTATTTCACAGGTACCGGGCTATACAAGTGGAGACACGAAGATACAACGAGCATACAAAACGACCCAATCAGTTCTTCGCAACAGGTTGCGGTAATTCACTGGCCAGAGTGGGCACTTTCCTTGGCAAGGGAAATGAAACGACGCTCAACGGTTCAGCTAGGACATGTCGGCTCCCGCGTGATCTTGGGCATTTGCAACTTCTCCCCTACTTGCCGATCATCTCGGAAAGAACCTCTATGGCTTGGTTCACCATTTCAAGGCAGCTATGGAGGTGCTTGTAGTGCAAAGCAGAGCACCTAGAGGTAGTGTCGGCACGAGTGAATATCAAGGCTCTAGGTACCCCGTTGGTATGGAATTTCGATGGTTTGAGGCCTGCTGCATCTGATGTTGGTGGTTATTGTTTTCTCCAAGGATAAGTAGATACAAGAGCTTTACAAGGCTGCCGCCTCAAACTCTAGTAATTTTTTGAGCTCAAATCAGAGTTGGAAGCCCAGTTGAGAGTGAAAACAAGCTCCACGCCGCTGCTCCAGTGTTTCCCGTAGACTCTTCTGTTTTCATCTTACTTCTACCGAAGAAAGAGAATGTGAGAGACGCGGGGAAACCCTCTACCTCTGAATCCAGCAGGCACACGCACAAGGACAAAATAGAGAACGGGGAGAGGACAGAAGCCGGGGCAAAATTGACATGGGGTGTTGAGGATTTGGGGTCAATAATGACTCGCTGACGCGTGATCGGCCAAGAAAATCACCATTTCGTCCCATCCATTCAAAGAACTCCTTCATCGTAAATCTGTCGTGATATCTTGTATGGTGACATTGCCCGTAGGCAAACGCGAAAGGATTCCGTCCTTGAACGGACCTTTGGACTGCCTACGAGAGTGCTCATGGGGGTTACTGACATCTTCCCGGCGACAAGGTCTTTCAAACCTTCCATTTGGAGGGGCGTCTTCAGTCCGGACTGCTCTAGGTTTCCATCTTTTCGCCTCCAGGTTTCTCATAGGAAGGGAAAGTACGTCAGAGCCTTCCAACCAAGCAATGCAAGCTGAGCAAGAAGAATGATGTGACTGACAGAGACTTGGATGCTTCCTGACACTCCTCGCGAATACGTTGGTGAACCCTTCGAGACCTGACCTTCTCCAAGCCTCCTTGACGCCTCCGGGCACCTCTGATACTCCAGAAGCTGGCAGTGCCTGGCTCAAATATAGCCACAATGAAAACGGCAATCAGGTCCAGTTCTGTTGGCCGGATTGCCGTTTGATAACATGGATTGTAGTATAGCAGATTCCAGCTTGGAAGTGAGCCGAAGCTGGCCAAAGTCTGAGATTATGCCCTCTTTTTTTTTTTTTTTTTTTTTTTTTTTTTTTTTGCCAACTTCAGTGCGGAAAGCGTCCTGCATTATATGTCACAACATAATGCTTTCCAATCAAAAGCAGTCTGTGGCTGCCTGGAGACCGTCCGATCATTCCCTGCCCGTTTTTCCAACGAGGTCGCATCATGTTGATGAGCATGGAATTACCAGGCTCGGTCGGCAAAGCAGGACCAGGGGACGTTGCTGCAAGATTTGAAGGTGTGCAGGGCGGGCAGCATTAGACAGGCACGGCGAGTGGCACTGTTGCATGTTGGTACAGCGAATGTCAGAGCACCCATGAGTGGCATGCTTTCAGTCGTCCCAGGGTTTCTATAAGACAGCCCATGGCCCCATGGTTCTCTCGCCCTTATCTTCTTCATTCTCCTCACCATCCTATTTTCTACGCTTTCAGGCAATTCCAAATGCGAACAAACAAATCACGGAGCCATCGTCAGCCATCTCCACGTCTTCCAAATGCAAACACGGCACAAAGAATTGAACCATCTTCAACCACATCAACTTTTCCGAGTGCGACATGGTTCACTTTTCTTGCTTTCCACTTTTCGGCCCATGTCTCACACCACCTGACATAGGTGGAGGTATGTCCCTCTGACTGATCCCCCTTCCAGTGATCAAACCCCCACGGCATCTTCCAACAATCACGGTGCTACATCACGTAGTCCTTTCTTATGATGGGTTACATTTAGGTTGAAGCCGTCACTCGAGGCAGCGACATAAGCAGCAACTCTGCTTAGAGGTATTGTCGCCGCACAGCTGGTAATAGCCGGTAGCCGGCACACACTTGCTTAGCGACGATTGTGCGGTCAGTTTCTTCCTCCTGAATTCAATTCTCCATCATTTCCATCCCCTCCTCTCTCTGTCTTGAGAGGCCAAATGCTGACCACCACAACCGCAATTCAGATCAGCACCCCTTCGTCTATGGGAGAACCCTACATCTGTTACTAAACCTGTGCCGTTACAGTCCCGCCCCTGCCATCCGGGGGCGCGGCACCTCACCTCACCTCGACCGGTACCAGCTACGATATTTTCGTGCCTACAAGCCACTGTCTTCGCACACACTTCGACCTGTGGCCTATGGGTCAGCATGGCAAACAACCATCTTGATCGGTCCTTGGGAGGAAAAGCAACAGGGCAGCGGAAACATGGGAATCATCAACGCCGTGTCGACGTATTTTCTGGCAAAGCTGGCTTCAGGCCTCACACATCTTTTCTTTTTGGGGTTGGGTTGAGTTTGGTAATAGTTGTCTTGGGCGTTGGATTTGTTGGTGGATTTTTGTACATTGGTAGAGCAAAGGGTCCCTTCTGGCTCTTTATTTTCTTGTTCTTCTTCTTCATGAGGGCGGAAACGTTGGAGCTGGATGTCGTCAGCTGTCTGTCTTCCTTCTTCGTCTTTTCCTCTTCTTCTTCTTCTTCTTCTTCTTCTTCTTCTTCTTCTTCTTCTTCTTCTTCTTCTTCTTCTTCTTCTTCTTCTTCTTCAAGTAGCAGATAGTGAATCAAGTTCGAACCACTTCCGTGCCTCTCGTCTTTGTTTACAGTTGTTTGCTTTGACTCGTAGCTGCAAAGGCACGGGTTATTGAAGCCAGTAACACCGTTGGCCTTGTCTTATTTCTGTTCCATGGTACCTCCAGTGTTGCTGATTCCCCGCCGATCCGAACGAGAGGCATCGAACATTCCATCTCCATTCAATGACGGCCGTGTTGTAAACCCAGGTTTCCCCGCACCACGAGACTTATTTTCTTCTTATGACGGAGAAAGAGTGTTACCTCAACTGCATGACGGACAGTTCCAGTCACTTCTGGCAGTTGGTGTCTGCACTTATGTCCACCCAGCCCAACCTCCCAGAGTTCGCCGAAACGACACTCGACGATAGGTAGGTATCTCTCCAAAGAAAAGAAGGGAAGTCGGACCATAGCACTGTCCAAATAGCCTCACCAGTCGATATGTGAACGTGCAGGCTTCTTCGTTATTGTATGGCTGTGGAACCTTGTCGGCGTCGCTCCGGTCACTCTACGCGAAGGTGAGGGACACTCAGCAATATCTCCAACAAATACCATCATAAAAACCAAAGACGGTGCTGTTCTTGATTGATCATCATTTGTCGACTTTGCCACGGGCCTTTGTCCTTTGTGTGTCGTAACAAAACCATGACTCAAGCCGAGTGTCTTCCGTGAAACCATCATTGGGTTACGGCATGATCATTGGCAGCAAACAAGAACTTCACGGCGAACAACAACACAACATCGAAAGGTGCAAGACCTCCACTGCTAGAGTGAATTCAAAGCGAAAAAGGTTTCATTGTCAAAGAGGAACTAGGTTGTTGTTTAGAGGTAGAGGTACCGTAGTGGGAAAACCTGTTTCCGGCAGATATGCGGTGTGGTTATTGGACAATGACCACAATCAATGTTTCTCAGCCAATGCATCTTTCTGATAATGTTCCCGCATTTTTTACCTACCTTCATTTAGAGATACCTAGGTAGATACCTGTCAGTCTGAACGGAGCTACATGCAACCGAAGATGCATCCCTCCAGCTGCATCAACACCCAACGGAAAACTTCTACTTGACAAAGCACCACCGACGCCGCCGCTGAAGGCGGGCGCAAATGGCCCGGCCGAGCGAGGATTCGGTGCGCGAGGCTTCTGGTCTGGGTGTCACGATACGGTGATGTTGTTGGCGTTGGCCGGCGTGTCCTGGTTCCGTGTCACTTGGATGAGCACCCCGGAGCAAGCGCCGTTGAAGTACGTCCACGTGCGTGCCGCGGCCTCGTACATTGGTGTGCTCAAGTTGCCGTGCTTTTCTCAGGACGGAGCGGCCTTCCTAAGCTATTTGGTAAGCATCAAGACGTGTGAGCTGGAGAAGATGCGAGCCAAGCTACAAGCTAGAGATACCTAGGTTGTTGTTGACATGGTAGAGGGTCAGCACATGCCCGTACACTGTGAAGATGTTTTGGGATCGAGAAGAAATCTGGAATTAGAGGCAGGACATACATGTGCTTCTTGGTGCTAGCCCGAGGCTTGCCCACCTCAATACTGCTGACAACCTTGATGCCAGTGGCAGTCTCTCCTTCCCCTTCCCTATAACATCTGCTTCCACCAGGCTCCAACATCTTTGGCGACGACCCTCTTCTCAGCAGCTTCGTCCTCCTCCACCTTCTCCTTCTTTTCCTTCTTCTGCTTCTTCTTGTCGCCGGCCTCCTCCTCAATCTTCTCGGTCTTCTCGGCCTTGTCAGGCTTCTCAGCAGCAGCAGCGCCAGCAACAGCAACAGCATCGACGCCAGTGATCTTGGCAGGAACATCGGCGGTGGTGTCACGATGAGTGCCGGCAGCGGCGGCGGCGGTGATGCAATTGGTTCCATTGCCCGCCGCATAGCCAGCGACACCACCGCCGATGATGACACGCACGGGCGTGCCAGTCAGGTGCAGGCTTTGGTCCATTCTCACCCAGGGGCAAAGCCAGTAGACCAGCAAGAGCAAGAGAAGAGCCGCAATAATGTGTGAGGGGCGGCGCGGGACGCAATGGATGAGCATTATGGGCCAGAGACGGCGCTAGGAGCACGACCAGCGTGCTAGGTCTGCATCTGTGTTAGAGAGGGCATGAAAAAGAAGAAATTGGGGTGGTAGATGGAGAGGAAATGGAGTCAGAGTGCACAGAATAGACCGGTGGGTTGGACAAAAATGACTGACCTGAAAGTTCTGAAAACCCTAGTGCCCTCTGCGGCAGAGCAAGGATAACGGACTTGGACTATTGGCCTCAATCAGATCCATGCCATATCTTGGCTAACGCCTGAACCAAGCTAGGCGGTGAGGTAGAGGACAGCGCCGCCGTCGACGAAGACAAGAGACTGGAACTAACCTTAGACGGCTTGGGAGCCGGGGAGCTGACGGAAGCACTCTGCACCTTTTGTTGGTGCAGGCAGGACTGGAAGGAGGAGGGAGGTGTCAGTACGAACTCAAAAGGATATGAGGACGAGCGGCACGGCCTGGTTGGAAGAGGAGGCAGGGAGAAATGACATACTCTTGACGCGTTCCCAGGTGGAACCCTCGACTGGTTGCAATTGTGGTGATTGTTGGGGGGGGGCGGAGAGACAATCTCTGCTGGTGCAGTTGACAGAGATGGTGAGGAAAGTTGTGGATGGAAGAGGAATGTGACGAAGAAGTGTGAGCGGAAGTATAGGAGATGTAGAAGAAGGAGAGAAGAAATGTAGGTAATCAGTCGAAGGAGGGAGAATTGTGGGCTCTCTCCGTCCGGCAAAAGATACTTCTAGACAAGTAAGGTACCTTTGCTTTCCTCTGGGCTGCGCCATTTGGACTGACCGAGAACGCACGTAGCCGTGATTGGAGGCTCTGCTCACTCCTTCCCCCTCCAACTCTCGGCTCACCCCCCAATGCTGAGTGACCGGCTCAGGTTCGGAGGACGGGCGACTTGCTGCGGACAAGGATCCGTCCTTTTTCGCCGTCGGGTGGTTCTGGTCTAGCCCCGTGTAATCTTGCACGCTGTGGCTCATCCTCTGTTGTGAGGAAGGAAGTGTGCTTTCCTCTTCAACTCGCGGCTCCCTCCTTACCTCTAGAGGTACATTCAAGGCTGAGTAACTGGTTCATGTGAACGGTTAAATTTCTCAAGACAGGGGTACGTCTTCTTCTGTTGCCTCGTCTGGCCCCACGTAGTGTCAGATACGGTGTAGCTTTTGGTCTGCTTCGAGGAAGGAAGTGTTCTTCGAGGAGGTTGACGCAACTTTTCAGGAGTCCAGACGGCGGGGTACTGCTCGCCAGCTGAACGTCTTTGCGGTGGTTCTGTTGTAGAGCAAGATGGTCATCAGGTCAATCGATCCACGCATGCACACGGCATTTATCGAGGATCCCCCACCACCTCTTCCTCTTGTCCTACTTGTTCTCTTCTCTTCTCTTCAGTCAACAAGTTCACCACCATTCTCGTTTACCCTGGTAATCATTTGCATACCGGCTACCCGCTAACTTTTGCCAGCCGTAGTTGGTTGGTTGGCTCTCGGACTTGAACCGAGGTACCTATCCTCGTGATCAATCGTTTCAATTCAACACCAGGTACTGGCTCCGGGGGCGTCTCGAGATCCCCCAGCCTTTCAAGTACTCTGCCTCTAGTGACGAGAAGCGCTGCATTCTCGGCCGCCTCATCTGGTCCTTCAGCTTCGAGTCCTTCCTCGCTACCAAGGACCCCAACGACAAACATCACAACAGTTTGTCCAACATCAAGCAGCCGAGGCGGCACACTGCGACCTTTGCGAACGAGGGCTTGCCGGCCACGTATCTGAGTGCCGGGGTTGGAAAGGGCAGGAAGGAGGCCTTGAACGTCATCAAGGGCAAGGATGACCGTCTCCTTGGCGTTGTTGAGGTACGCACAACGGTGGTATTCTTTCTACCTTGCGTTGTTCAAGTCCCTCAACTAACACTCCGCTTTCCTTACTACTAGCGGTGGCTCCATTGCCAACTCGCAGAGCATGCTGAACAGAAAGTCGGTAAAGCTCGAGGTGAGTTGATCCGAGTGTACCAAGTGGCTACCTCTATGTGGCACAAGCTGACCATTCTATTCGGAATCCGAAACAGAGAACACCACCTCGGAAGCAGGAGCCGGCCAAGCAGCTCAAGTCAAGATGACGATCGAGGAAGTGGAGGAGGAAGGTGGTGCCGCTTTGAACAAGTACTAGGCCACTGTTGCGATGAAGAAGCCTCGGGCGACAAGTAGACTGTATAATTTGGAACCAGATCCAACTGACTCAGTAATACAAACGTTAGAAGAACCTAAAGAATTGCGAGCGTCAACACATCCACGATGTGCAAAATGGTACACCCAGGGAGATTCTGTTGAGGTATCTAGACACAATGAAGTTGACTACATTTCTTACCTAGCAATCCATGTCATGTCACCAGTGAACAAGCAAGAAGTGGCTATGTGACATGCGCGAACTTACCTCGACCTACCTTACCCCTACCTATTGCCCAATAGATTGGATTCGGTTGTCAAGAAGCCCAAAGTGAAGTTACCTCCAACGAAGGCAAGAGAGGAGAAGGGAGGAAGACGGTGTGAGGGAGAACAAGCAAACCCGAAAACAAAGTTGGGAAATCCGGTGACATCCATCGAGTACCTAGGTAAGCAGATACTTTCCCTGATTCTTCTCTCATTTACCGCTGTGATAAGGAATGTTCCATCAGAATATGGCTGCTGTATACCTAAGTGCTGTGAGCAATTTTCACGTCCGTTCTCCTGCCAGTCATAACAGCAACGCCGAAAACAACCGAAAAGTTGGATATGAAGCACTCGTACCTACCTCTAGGTACCTTATTTGTTTTTGTCATCGTCGTCAAGAAACTGGACAGAGCCCGGGTTGGAGAGATCGGTGATTTGTTCACACTTATGGTTTGTTCTTGCGTATTACAAGGGACATTTTGTATACCGCGAGGTGGTCAGTGTACGCGAAGCCGCGTAAAATAGAAAAGAAGATGAAGAGGAGCACTTGAGTAAACACACAGGAGGACGCAAGGGAAGCAAAGTAATATAAACAAGCTGAAGAACTCCTGGTTGCCGCAAGCGACAGCTGATCTCACCGCAGACTCTAGATACCACCTGGATTACACGCAGCCGGGAGTTAGAAGTGGATAACAGGAAGTGATGGGCATGAGCAGGAATGTTTGCTCTGACGTAGACGGTCTGGAGGTAAAGGTTCACTCACAAAACAAAGGGAAGCATTCGGCTTACTTTGGCTGTTTAGAGTAATCTTGCGAGTTGCTGGCTTGTAACAGAAGAAACAAAAGTCAAAGAGGCATATACCATATCCATAGGTATAAAGGCATGTGCAGGTAGAGGTTGTTGGTAGTAGTAGTATGCCCAGTGACAGTGGACTTATCCGTCAACAACCACGGTTGTAAAGAGGTTATGGTAAGACAGAAGAGAATCAACATAAAGTCAACTTGATCTGACGTCGGGATATGCCTAGGTACTAGGTTCAAGATCCACATGCCACTACAGTGGATGTCTGTTCAACACAAAGGTTATATCAGGTGAATATAAGGTTTGGAAGGGGAGATGGTACAAGAAAACTTACCGAGATTGGTTCGAGCTCGCGGTTCACCTATCTGGCAGCCCATGAAGAACCACATGGCAGGTGTAGACAACGCCCATGTGATCTTGAAGCCTCGGTCTTGTTGACCGGCTCTGGCACCACACTCTGGCCAGCGTTCCGATCCCTGAATCCTTCAGTTTCTTTGATCATGTGGATTCATCCCTCCTTTCGAAGCATCGTGAGTTGCCCAGTCTTGAGGATGTGCATCGACCGTTCCAGGTACCTCTAGGGTTGGACACCAAAACCCTGTCGCCCATGACTCGTGGGAGGCCAGCTCCTTGTGGGTTAAACTGTATAAGGTAGGTGCTGGTTATGTTTGCTCAACTTGCTTTTCCCAGCCCTGGAAGTGTTAGCGATATCCGCTTGCTGTGGCAAAAAGGCCCGTTAACATTGAAAAGGAGTCCAGGCCGGCCAGGCCCGGTCTACGTCGAGCGGTAGCACTAGGGGAAAAAAAAAAAAGATTCCATGGCACCTAGAAACATCGCTGTCTAGGAGAAGCATCAGACTATCGAACCAAGGTATTGTAGCTGATTTCGTCGTGTATTTGGGGGTTCGTGGTGGTGTTGTGTTAGGTAGGAGGATATCACCCGTGTGTAGCCCGGGCCTGGCGTGCATGGGCGTTGTCAAGGCTCGAGGACAGGCCTACCTGACACTCATCTTTTCTGCATGTACGTACGCCAACACTGAAGTTGAAAGACATCAAAAGCAGAGGTTGACCGCGTGGAAGGATTGTTTTAGCTTGGACCTGGTGCACACAAGAGTAACATGTCGTTGATGAAGCTCTGCTGGCCATCGATGGAGGGGCAGAAGGAGGGGAGGCATGGAAACCAGAAGTGTCTGGGGAGGTGCGGGGACCGCCATTTCTCATGACGCACCTCCAGCTCTACAACCAGGAGGAGTGAAAACACCGCAAGCAAGGATTGCAGGAGGATCAGAAAGATAGAAGAGGTAGATACGTAATTATGATATTAGATTTTCGAGGCATTGAAGTTATTATCGAGGCGTACCCTTCTTTTGATATCACGGAACCAAAGGGCCGCCTCTTGGCACATGCAACTTCCAGGGCACTTACAGCGCTCAACACCCAGCGGCACCTGAATTTGGCCCACTTTTATGGACCGCGCCAACTTGGAAAAGAGCACTAACAAAGACCCTCCGATATCGACAATCAACCATTGACATTTTACCTTATTCCACCATATGAGTGCATTCGAGAACGTACGCAAGTTACAAGAAGTACTCCGAAAGCTTCAACTCCTCAGTCACCAGTTTTTCTCTTTTCTTTTCAATTGTACAGACATAGACCAGCGCCCCCTGATCGTCGACCAAACCCTGTTGTCCCTCTGATGAAATTATTAGCAAGACCTGTGCCACCACTGCTTCAGCCAGCAAGCCAGCGAGCCAGCGTGCATGGGCATTTGCGCTACCAACAACAACAACAACAACAACAACAACAACAACAACAACAACAACAACAACAACAACAACAACAACAACAACAACAACAACAACAACAACAACAACATGCCGCTCGCTCGCATGATAAGCGATAGAAGCTAAGAGAAGGAGTATCAACAAGCTTGAAGTCCCGGCTTCATACGAGCGTTGTATGTCCACAATGAGGCTCTGCCGTTTTTGGGGTATCCGTATTTTTACCTAGGTACCTACCTCAATCCCCAGGGACTGGAAGGGGAGGGTGCCAGCAGCTTAACAGCGTAATTAGACACCAAGCAACGAAACTCTACATCGATGGACCAGAAATTTCTAGCACACAACCAGTCACCGGGTTCAACATCAACTTGGGATGAAAAAACAGCAAGTGCATCAAAGAGAAAATGATTGATGGCTTCGCAATCACAATCATAAACAAAATCATTCCCGTTCGTTGGTGAGGTAATGGACACCTCTACCGCTCTGCGTCGAGACCAGACACCGGTCTCTCTGAATTCCGCCGGCGGGTCCCTGACTCCCGGCTTCCGTCTTCCGGAGCCGGGCAGCCGGGCAGTCTGGCCGGGCATGTCTCAACCAACCCCCACCTCCTCGCGCAACGCAGCATCTTCTACTAGCAACCATTTCTTCTTAGCTTCTCATTCCTTACTTCATGTAGCATGTGTAGCGCAAAGTCTTGTACCTGGAGGTATTGAAGTCTACCTATAACTCGTGTGCTGCTTATGCTTTATATCCATACATCTTTGCTAGGTGTAGTAGTAAGATACCTTGACATCATCCGTCGGACCGTCGGTCCAGTCCTCTACATAATGTAAGAGAAGTCTTGCAACACTTTATTTGTATCTTCCTACCACTTCTTTTTCCGTATTCCGTTTTTCGACTTTATCTATCCGATAGGTCATGATGGTCTTTTGAATCCATGAAATGTACATGCAAGGTTGACGAATGTAACAGATGCTTAGCTCCAACCCACCCATCTAGTACTACAAAAGGAAAACAATGCAAAGAAAGCAATTTCCTCCTCCTCACTCACCAAGTCTGCGCTTCGATATTATGCTCTTCTTACATTTCCTTGGAGGAGGCTCCGGGAGGCCCATAAGCGGGAGCAGAGCTATCGGGATCAGATATCAATCTCCCCATCAGCAATAGCCAACCTCTGCTTGGTCGTCTTGGCCTTCTTGCTTCCACCCGTCTTCCTCTTCTTCGCTGCTCCTTTTCCATCACCTCCCTCACCACCGACAGCACCATTAGGCGTAGCCGTCCCGCTACCCTTGACGTTATTTCCTCCATCATCAAAGTTGCCCTCACCTGTTGTCGTTTGCGTTAGCACCCCTTCATCATTTTGGTCACAGTCACAGACGAACAAAGACTTACCCTCATGATACATCTCATCCAAACTAACCTCCTTCCCTTCTCCCCCAGCACCTGCCCTCTTCCTCTTGTTTCCTCCCCTGCTCTTCTTCTGCAACTTATCCAACTCTCCACTCTCCAACAGCTCGCGCTCCCTCTTCTCGATCAACTCCGCCTGTTCGTCATCTGCTAGCCACATGGCAATATCGCGGTTCCTGTTCTCAGGCGCACGACGACCAGAAAAGTCCACACCGCCACCAGCAGCCGAAGAGCCACCCGTGATAACCACGCGCTGGACTTCCTCCTTCTGCATGGCGCGCTTGCGGATGCGTTCCTCGATCGTACCCCTGGTGATGAGACGGTAGACAGTAACCTGCTTGGTCTGACCCAGACGATGGGCGCGATCCATGGCTTGCGAATCGATGGTCGGGTTCCAGTCCGAGTCGTAGAAGATGACGGTGTCGGCAGAGGTAAGGTTGATGCCCAGACCACCGGCACGAGTAGACAGCAGGAAGATAAAGATCTCGGGACGAGTCTGGAAGTCGGCGACGGTGTCTCGACGGTCTTCGAGCTTGGTGGAACCGTCGAGTCGGCAGTACTTGTAGTTGCGGTAGGTGAGGTACTCCTCCATCAGATCGATCATGCGCGTCATTTGGAAGTAGAGGAGGACGCGGTGGCCGTTCTCCTTGAGCTCGCGCAGGAGTTCGTCAAGCTTGGCGAGCTTGCCCGAGTCGGTGACAAAGCGGCGCATCGAGGGGACGGTGATGTTGGTGAATTTTTGCTTCTCCTTGTCTGGTGCAGGGAGCAACGCTGGAGGCGGGTAGCATGATGGCGGCACCTTTTGTACGACGAGCGCCATCTCCTCGGCCAGGGTAGGTCCAAAGAGGACCTTGCGCATGGGAGCGTTGAACATGATGTTCTCCCGCTCAACCACTGCGCTACGGCTGTCGCAGACAACCTCGATAGGAGGAGCCGAGGCCTTGGGAGCCGCAGCCTGCTCGAGACGACCGAGGCCAGTCTCGGAGAACGTACTCCGAGAGACGTTCATCAGACTGCTCAAAATGCCTTGCGCCGTGATCTCAGCCAAAGGCTTCCGATCCTCACGTTCTCTGATCTGGAAGAGGGCATGCGTCGGAGTGAAGTTCAAGTCCTCCGGCTCATCGTAAGCGATCTTGATCTCCGCAAGACGGTTCTTCTTGGTGGACATCTCAATAGCCCGAGCAAAGATATCCTTGTGACTAGCCCGGTAGGCCTCCTCGTAGCTCGTGTCGGCAAAGCGCAACCACGAGAAGTTGTCAGTACCGGCTAGGCTCTCTCGAATATGCTCCGGAGTCCAGATGTTGAACTTCTCGTTTAGCCATTGGTTCCGCCATCCGGCAACCTGGTTGTCTTCGCCAGCCTTGTACAGCCGTCCTCCATCGCGCCAAAGCAGTCTAGGCAGCTCATACTGGATCAAGCTGCGCGTAGAGTAGCCGACAGTAACCTGGTTACCCTCACGGATGAACGAGGCTGTCTCGGCAAAGTAGCCGAACGAGTACGGCGAAGAGGTATCCGCCCGCTCAAAGAGGTCAGGGTGGTTGCACACCTTACGGAACTGCATGACGAGATTCATGAGGCTAGCAGAATCGTCGTCGCCCAGTGTCGCCTTCTCAATGAGGTCCATAATGCTGATCTGGTTGCGCAAGTTGGCATACATGGCACGCTGTCTGTAGGTGAGATCGCAGAAGACGTCCATCTCGATCTTGTCGCCAAGTTCCTTTTGGACATGTTTCTTGACACGACGCAGCATAAAGGGTTTGAGGATCATGTGCAAACGCTTTAGCTGGTCCTCGTTGAGCTTGGTATTACTCTGAGCATGAGACTCAATGTCCTTGGAGAACCACTCACTAAACTCGTCATGAGAATCGAACAGTGACGGCATGATGAAATGCAGCAGGGCCCAGAGTTCCTGCATGTTGTTCTGGATAGGCGTACCCGTCAAGAGGAGACGGTTACGGCAGTGGAAGCCCAACAGGCACTTCCAACGCGAACTCTGTGAACTCTTGATAGCCTGGGCTTCATCCAGGATCATGTACTGCCACTTCATCTTTTGGAAGTACGCAACATCAGAGACAACGAGTTGGTACGAGGTAATCATGACATGGAAGGGGGCGTCCTTCTTGTAAGTGGTGTGCTTGCGATCCCAGAACTTACGCAGCACCTTACGGTCGCCCGCAGTACCCCAGTAAGGGAGCACCTTGAACTGGGGAACGAACTTTGTGATTTCCTGCTGCCAGTTGTGTAGGGTAGATGCAGGCGCAACAACCAGGAAGGGGCCCCAGATATCGTACTTCTCGGCAAGGTAGGCCATGACGGAAATGGACTGCACCGTCTTTCCTAGACCCATTTCGTCGGCCAGGATACCGTTGATGCCTTGTTCGTACAGGTTGACGAGCCAGTTGAGGCCCTTGAGCTGGTACTCCTTGAGCTGGCAGTTGAGAAGCTTGGGCTGCTCGATCTCGACGTCGCCCATCATGGTTGGGTTCTGGAAGTTCATCTCGCCATCCTCATCAAGCTTGGACTCTTCCTTGTTGAACTCCCTAGCCTTCTTCTGGGCCTCGGCAATGGCATTCTGCGCATTCGCCATGGCGGCAGCCCGCAGCGTCGATTCATCTTCGGCGTCAAAGTCCAGGTTCTCAAAGTTGGTGACCTTGGCGCCGATGGGGCCAGTAGGTACCTCGATATCCATCTCGTTCTCCGGGATCTTGTCCTTCTCGGCCGCAATCTCATCGGGGTGATCCGTGCTGCGCTCCACCTCGTTGGTCTTGATCTTCTTGCCAATGAAATGGGAGTACAGTTCGGTCTGCGAGATGAGGAAGTTGAGCTTCCTCTTCTGGCGAGCGGCTTCGCGGTCCGCTTCCTCCTTGCGAGCGTTCTCCAGCTCTTGCTTTTCAGCTGCCTTCCGGAGATCACGCTCTTCACGCTCGTTGCGCTTCCAGAAGCCCATCATGTCACGCATGACGCGCTTGGCGCGAGCCTGCAGATCCTTGGTGCCTTTGTTGGTACGGAGTTGCCATCTCTTGGCCTCTTTCGACGCGAGGATGGCAGTCTTCTTAAGGTTCGATGACTTGGTGGAATACGAATCAATCGCCAATCTGAACACCTTGTTGACGTCCTTCCTGGCGAGATCGCGCCAAATCTGGTCATAGATCTGATTGAAGCCCTTGGACTGGAACTTGAGTTCCAACGGGTCCTTTGGTTCCTCCACAACCTTTTCCTTAACCGCCTTCTCCTTGGGCTCCTTAGGCTCCTTCGGCTCTGGAGGCTCCTTGTTGTCCTTATCCTTGTCCGCATCAGCCTCCTTGGGCGCCTTGGTCTTGGTAAGCTTGATGCGAATCTTGTTGGTTTCTTCCTTGGGCGGCAGCTCAAGGCCGGCATCAAGAGCGGCTTGGGCAGCTTCAGCGGCATCCTTCTCGGCCTGCTTCTGCTCCTTGGATTTCTTAGGTCTCGTGCCGGCACGACCCTTGCCCTTCGTCTTGCCAGGCTCCATGTTCTCGGCCTGGAACGTAGCCATAGTACCGCCTTCCAGGTTTGGCTCGATGGGACCGGTGGCGTTCCGCGACGGGCCCTTGATACCCTTCTGCAGGATGAGGCGGGTTTGTTGAACCTTCTTGTTGGCCCGTTCTGCTTCGCGCATGTACTTCTGCCTTTCTGCTTCATCCTGTGCTGCAGAGGCCCTGGCCAAGGCGGCTGCCTTTGCCTCCATGGTAGTGGCCATGGATTTCTCGCGCCGCCTCTTGCGCTGCATGTCCTTCTTGCGCTCCTTCTCGGCATAAAGCTCGCGCTCCCGGACCTCCTGCAACGCATCGTCATAGTTCAGGTCATCATATCGGCGCTTACCAAAGTCGGCATGCAGCTTGAGCTTTTGGGACTCGACTTCGGTGTAGTCGGCTCTCCTCTGTCGGCGCCGGCGAAGGTCGCGATCGTTCATCTCTTGCCTCTTCTCTTCACGCCGCTCCCTCCACAAGCGCAACTCCTCTTCGAATTCATCCTCGTCAGGAAGTTCTCGCGTTTCGATTTTATCCATCGCTTTCCTAATCTTCTCCTCATTCTCTGCCGAGAAGGTCTTTTGTTGCTTGGGGGCACCGTTGGCCATTCTCTTGGCCGGAATGCGAATGTTGGGCAGCGGGCTCTCTTGCTTGGTCGACCCTCGTCGCGCCTTGGGAGTGGCCTCGGAGTGCCTGATGTCGGAGATGCGTGGTTGCTTGGGCTGGCGCGGTTTCCTCTCCTTCTTCTCCTTAACAAGCTTCTCGGATGAGTCGGCGCGCTCGGCCTTCATGGGAATGTCGTCGTCGTCATCCATGTTGTTGGGTAAAGTCGCACGGGGTTTAGGAACGGGCTCGGAGCTCGAGAGGATATTGGAAAAGGACATGACACCAGCGGCACGGCTAGGGTTCTAGAAGCAATAACTGCTGTCAGTGACAGGGTTACGTGAAAGAAGGGGGAGGACAAAGGGAGGGAGGATGGACATTGCCGAATGGTACATGGGGACGAAGAGCGAAAGAGCTTACGGTTGATGTAGCGGAAGACATCTTGGAAGGTGGCGACTCGTTCCTGCCTAGGGCCGGTAGCGCAGTGGAAGGTGTGCCGTTTGTAGGATTAGCTAAGACGGCGCTTCGTATGGTGGGAGACGCCATGCTTGGTGGTCTGAGTGAAAGCCTGGGGCTGATGGATCCGGTGAGACTGCCGACACTCGCGGGTGCAGCTATGGATGCCGGATGGGAAAGCGCGGCTACAGGACTACGCGTCGCAACAGTCAAGTTGGACGGAGCTGCAATCGATGGAGACGATGTATTATCGACCGGGTAGTTTTCCTTTTTGCTAATGTTATAATAATCGGCCGAGGACTGGGAATAGTTGTAGGAATCGCGGGTCTAGTAATTGCAGAAGAGCAATGGTTGAGTTAGTGGATGTGGATGAAATAAAATGCCAGCAGCGCCTTGGCAAGGGATGGTGCAGCGGAAGAAGAGTTGTGTTGATCGGTGGTGGTGGTTGTGGTGGCGGCGTGCACTTGTGAATTTTTGGTTTTGGGGTGCTGACTTGTTTTTGGGTCACTGCATTGAGAACCTTGGGGGCAGGGCGGGTGAAGAGTGTGGATGTAATTATGGTATTAAGGGGAGGGATGAAGTTGGTGATTTGTGGATGGTGGTGTTGAAAGAGAGGAAACGGAATGGAATATGGCGGGCGGTGAATAAAGGACGACGTGACGGGGTTGTGGTGTTGGGACAAGAAAGTTTGTCATGGCCACTCGACCGTGTGCATATTGCAGTGTGGTGGTTTGGTGCTTGGTTCAATCAATGACTTTGGTGGTGATTGGTAGTGTGCTGATCCGGTGGATTCCATTTGCAGTACATAGAGGTAGTGAATGGATGGATTCTTGGCTTACCTTGTTGCTGGCCGAGCCCGAAGCCGAAGTCTGGGCCGTGTTTCGCCAGGAGCTTCCCGTGGAGAGATGGGAGGAGAAGCCCGTGTCCGAATGGCCCGAAATCCTGCGGCGCTGTGATTCCCTTGTTGTAGTACCCCGGTGGTCGCGGTCGCGATCTCGATCTTTTCGTGGACTCGGGCCGCGAATAATGCTGTTGCTGGCCTCGGCGGTTGGGTCGTAAAAGCTGCCGCCTGTCGATGATTTTTCGCGTGATGACGTCTCCCGATCGCGGAACGAATCCACTGGCGAATAGTAGGCCGACGGCGCGTGCAGTTGCGATGCTCGGGCTGGCGATTGGGAACTCGACGAGACCGTGATGGAGTTTCCGATGCCTCCAGCTGATAGAGGTAGCGAGCTCGATGCTGGGGCCGGAGCTGATAGGCCAGCGATGGGTGTAATGGCAGGTGGAGCTTGCAACGAGGACAGCGGCGGCGGCAGCGAGGGTGTGGATGCTGCGACAAAGGGATTGGGATGGGGGTGTTGTTGTTGTTGTTGTTGTTGGCTTGGTGTTGGAGGATTGAGAATTGAGCGCGGACCCGTGGGTGGTGGTGGTGGTGGTTGACTGCTCAGACTGCCGGCGGCACCTAGCGCGTTGTTGTTGGCATTGGTGGGAGGCGATGCCGCAAAGGGTCCTGGATGTGGTGGTGCAGTGTGTGCTGGAGTCGCCAGAGAGGAAAGTGGATGATGGTATTCCGATGGTTGCTGCGTGGGCGATCGCAGATTGAACGAGGACGAGCTGTGCGGCGTCGCGCGCATGGAATTCGTTGAGGAGGGCGGCGGCACTGGTCCTCCAATTCCATGGAGCGATGATGACGCTGCTGGTGGTGGTGCTTGGGATTGTACAGCGCTGTTGCTGCTCACTGGGTTGAGAATGTCGCGCAGACCTCCGCGTGGTGGTGGTGGTGGTGCTGCTGGACCTGGACCGGCGCCATTTCCTCGATCTCCTCCCCTTTCTGTTCCATCCTCGTCGAAATGAGCAGGTCGCTGCAGCACTGTCGAGAAGTGGTCCATGCCGGCTAATGTCTGGTATCTGGTGTCTGGTGTCTACCGTGTACCGGTCCCCCCTCAATTTCCAGTCCAACACGTACAAGTGTAATGCCCAAAACAACAAGGACTTGTTCTTTCCTCTGTCTCTCTGTCTCTTGTCTCTAGCTTGCTTGTATACCTAATCTCTACGTGTTATCGGTATCCCATCGGACGAGACGATTGCCGGCGAGTCCCTAGTACAACTGCCTTGCTTGTACTTGGGCGCGATCCAAACAAACTAAAGCGCGGCGCAACAAAGAGTGGCAAGCTTGCTGTGTTATGCTCTAGTGCATTGGTGGAGGTATGTTTCGATGCTTGCCCACTGCGTTGCTCTAGAATTCCGTCGATTCGGGGTCCGACTCAATGACTTTGTCTTTGCTGTTGCGGCTGATCGGTCGGGGGTGGCGGTGGTGAGCGGTTGTTGCGACTTGCGGATCGGACAGAATGGCGGCGACCTGTGTGATTCGAGATGACGAGCTGGAGGGGCAGAAGCTATTCGGAAGCTTGTCGGAAACTATCGCTGTCACAACGCGGTTGTCGCTAGGCGGTAGTTGCAGTCGTCACGGAAAAGACTGGGAGCAACCGTCCAAAAATCGCAATGACAGCGGAGACACTACTAGATGATGACTGGTCTTGATGGGCAGCAAGTAACGCCTGTGGTGGTGGTGGTTGTGTTGTTGTTGGTGATGTGGGATCGTTGGATGACGGGGGGGGAGGGAGTCTGGATGGAAGCCAGATTGCAAGGTGGTTGAGATGGCACAGCACGGAAGAGGAGAAGTGGCCGATGGAGACTCGGACAGGAACGGTGTGGTGGTGGTGGAAGCGGTGGTGATAGCACGGAAGGGCAAGAGGTACTTCGTGATGGTCAGTTGTTGTTGACAGCCTTCCACTTGACGATGATGGTTGCCCGGCTGGTCCGTTCTATTCCGGCTGTTGGCCACATCTACTAGTAGGTACTTGTCTGTTTTTTCGGGTCTGTCTGCGTTGTGGTGCGCGCCTGTGAAAATGCAGACTCTTCACGCTTTCTCTTTCTCTCTCACCGGAGACGTGCCCCTTTCGTAAGGCCGCGCTGCTGCTGGTCTTCCACAGTTGCCCTGCTCTCTCACCAGGCTCTCGTGAAGGAGGGGGGGGGGGGGGGGGGGGGGGGGGCCGGTCTGCCCATACCCCAGTCCACCACCACATTGGATGCATCCCATTCCCGTTGCAGCAGATCCATTTTCAGGCTTCTGATTGGTCTTGTACCTCCACTACCCGCTGCACGCACCTGCCCTGTGCCCTATATGTACTTTGTACTGCCCTGTGCCCTGCAACTCTGCGCTCCGCGAAAGACGTCAGCCCACCGCGCTAGACCCACCGACTTGGTCCCTGTTTAGGCCCGCGTCTGCTTCTTAGCCTGTCCGCCTGTTACCCGAGGCTTGAGTTGGACAGAAGGGAACCATTACGAGATGGCATTTTGAGCATCATCACCATGTTGTCGTCGTGGATGGTTTGGGATTGCCACTTTGCTCTTTTGAGCAGTGAAGCCATACTCCCTGTTTATCGAGTATCTCTACTTCAACATTGATACGCTGATAGGTAAATGAATACAAGCTGAACGCACATGGATGTCTCACCCCCCGGACGCTCGGGTCGTGTCCGGTCAGAGTCAGAGCTGAGGGTCAGGGCCAACAAAAACAACGCCAAGGCAAGGCACGATTTCTCATCTGAACCACTCCAACGTTGTGGACGAAAACTGCCGAAGTGCCATGACAGCCCGCGAAAAGAAAAGGAACAATCAACGCCGAACAATCAACCTTACCAATCTGTCTGTTGCATAAAAACCCATCCCCCTTAACCATAACTATAGAACAACATCTAAATTTGGCATCACGAACTCCAATGTCGGCTGTTACAGAAATTTTCCATCGTGCTTCGAACGAAAAACCTCCAGCCTTGGCGCGATCGAAGAACGGACGGGGTGCACGCGCGGAACGCGGCCGGCTAGGGCGGGCCTTATGGTACGTACCCCTGCGACGGGCGGGACTTCAATGATCTGGGGCCTGGAGAAAAAGCCCGAGGCCACATCGCCCAATGTTGTTCCAACCTCGCATTACCCATTTCGCGTTTCACCTCCTTGTTTCCGACAAAGGTTACTCCATTCTTTAAGCTTTGGGTTCAACATATTCATCCTTCAGAGAAGAAATGCCAGGGCAGCGGCTTAGAGACTTGTGGTTTTCTCGAATGTCGTGCAGTCACCCTGCCGCCTACCCTGTTGGTGGCTGGCTTACCCTGCTTACGTTCGCCCAGTCAAGAAAATGGGAAATCAGAAAATCGATGGCCCTTCTTTCTTCTGCTTGCCGCTACCAGCACTCCAGCAGAGCTAACTGATTACTGGTCTGTGCATGGTGGCACGTACCTTGCTAGCTTGATGGCAGGGAACCAATAAAGTTGCGAGGAATCCATTGCCTGCCGGCCCCGCCCGCCGCCGGCAGTGCAGACCCAAACCGAAGCCGCCCTTCAGTGCAAACACGAGGACTGACTGATGTTCCTGATCAAATCACATAACCTGAGAATTTGGTTCAGCGTGTTTCACTTCGCTAAGCATCTTCGAACTCACGACTTCCTCGCGGGACTCCGTGAGACGATGGCACGCATGTAACAGACGGACGGAAAAACAGCAGCAGCATCAGGAATATATACAGGTCTGAACAGTGAGTGCCCTGCTGCCTGGCCTCAAATGCCAACAGATCGGGACTTCACTTAGGTCGACGAACTGAACCGCGTGACACGGCGGCGGACAACCTTGAAGTTTGTTGTTCAAGTTAAGGCACACGTAGAACGCTTTGAACAAGGCACGTAAGGCCAGGTTTCCTTCTAGATGTACATACATTGTACCGGCAGGGCAGGGCAGGACAACCTCAAAGCAAGTAAGATGAGACCAGCCAGCACGAGACCAAGACAGCATGAAGCAAGTATGGAAGTTGATACAAGAGGCCCAGAGATGCGTATCTCAAGCCACCCCGGATGGAGGAAAATGGTAGAGGCAGATGTCTTTAGCATTAGGAAGTTTGTGTGGTGCTGGAACAGACCTGGATAAAATCACCTAGATAGGAAAAGCGATAGCAAAAAGGGAAAGGCGAAGACATGTGTAGCTTGATTGATTGTAAGCCTCACGTCCGCTTCGACGAAGTCTTCCAAGCCAAGAATACCAGTACGAGAAAATGCATCAACCAATTTGACTGGAAGCCTGTATGTACATCTCACCAATCTGATTTTCTGCCCGGCTCGATTGCGAACATATCCCATACAGACGCTCAACTGGTCGCAACGGGAAATCATGAGTCTACTCAACCAATGCCAACCTGCCAATATGACAACAGCTCACCAGGCATCCGACATGTGATTACAGTTCTGCTGGATATGTCGCTGAAAAACAGGTGTCTCGTAGTATGAGTGAGGATTCATGTCTTGCCTAGGTTGAGAGCGCAAGTGTAGATGATAAGTTACAACACTGTCCAATCGAAGTGAGCTAGTGCTCAGTTGGACTTTCGGGGAACAAAAGTCGGAGCTGGCGCTGGAGCCGGAGCCGGAGCCGGAACTGAGCCCGGGACCTGAACGGGAATTGTGTGTACGTTTCGGATGAAGCCCCGCCAATACTCGGGTCATCCGTTTTTTTGAGTTCCAAGAAAATCAGGCGAAGGCTGTAAGCATACTCGCCTGAAGCTGTAGTGTATGCAAGACGGTGGTTAAGGATATCCCCGCCCTCCGGCAGCTTTGAAAAGATGAAGATGGGGCACCTGAAGTATTCAATCTACAGTCCTCCGGGGTGGCAACGTGTTTGCGTCTCGAGGCGTCGAGGGCCTTAGGGTGCAGCTCTGCGTTTCGGCCAAGCGTCGCACCAACGGTCATAACCCTAACCCCATAAATGGCCAACATCATGTATCAGGGCACAATTGAACCACGGTGGCGTCCCATCGACAAAGCAGTGATTTACAAAAGCGTTGGTAATTGAAAGACTCTGAGACTCGAATGCCCTAAGCTGACATATTTCTGTGCGATTCATCATGACGATGCCTGATACTAAATCCAAATTGCCAAACCACGTGCTGCGGTGAGCAACGAACCCAAAAGCTCAACGGTCGGTTGGTTCAGCCACCAAAGTGTTGATGAGGTAAGCGATACAAACCGAAGGCCATATGCAGTGGTGGGTGATGGAGTGTGACGTCAACCGAGAACGAGCCCCTACTGCGTCTGCCCCAACACGTGTAGCGATTCGACAAGTGCAAGTCGCTGATGGAAAAGTGTTTGCTGGATGATGTGCATGAACATAATGAAATGGATGTGGGAGAGCAAGACGGTGAGGGCGGATCATTCATTCGACTTGTCTTATGAGTGCGGCAAACCGAATCGTCTCTCATCTTTGCCATTGTTCTTTGCGGGGGCTCAGCCAACTTGGAGCCAACACTCCAAAATTGAACAACAAAAAAAGGTCCAAAAAGTTATCGAATGCAGCTGGTCGTCGCATCGCCGACCAACCGATAAGGATAAGGATAAGCCAGCCATTGCTGCCTTGTGGCCTTACCTCTAGAGCTACCTTCAATTGCCAAGGATGCTTATCAGGGTGGCTCGCGGCGGGCAGTAGGTACCTACCTACCTATCAGCAAGTCGTTATCAAAGAATTCGGTTTGTGAAAATTCAAAGCCCCACCATACTTTCTAGGTTTGCCCGCCTGGCACAGCAGAGGCACACTCAGTGACCTAAGGAAGGCCGGGGAGGCTCGAGTCCTTGTTGCCCGCCCCGCCGCTTTGAAGTTTTGGCAGTGACAGTGCAATCGCCCCCCCACCTTTTCTGCCCTGGCAGGCCTGGTTGGGTACTAAGCAAAATCGCAACAA
Organism: Neurospora discreta FGSC 8579; assembly: GCA_009805215.1. Taxonomy (NCBI): domain Eukaryota; kingdom Fungi; phylum Ascomycota; class Sordariomycetes; order Sordariales; family Sordariaceae; genus Neurospora; species Neurospora discreta. The sequence goes on along the minus strand of RANX01000091.1, from coordinate 43,463 downwards.
GCCAAGAGCGCTGCATGCCTGTACCGAACCAGACTGGACCCCCAATCATTCTTTGCCTTCGACCGAACCCGACATTTGACTTTGACTGTCCCCGTCTTCTTGCTTGCACTCTTTTTTCCTTTCCACTTCCCCTTGTGCTCGACGGTCGGTTTTTTTTTGTCTGTCCAGAGTGTGTGTGTTTTCGATCGGATTCCTCCTTAGTCCGTCCACCACTCCCTCCAGTCCCCATCACTATTTGTTTAGTGATTCTGTTTAGAGAGAACTAGTTTCTTTCGACACCTTCTTTTTTTTTTTCCAAACCCCCCCAAAGGTTTCCCATTGTGTTTGTGCATTCGTCACCAACACAACTCAAACCAAACCACATCAACCACAGAATCATCACACAAGATGCCGCCCTCCGCCTCCAAGCAGAAGCGCCTCGCCGAGAAGGCCGCCAAGGCCAACAAGGGCAAGGCCACCAAGGAAGTCGAGCTCGATGCTTTCGGCAAGCCCGTCGTTGAGGATGAGCCCGCTACCAAGACCGAGCAGATGGACGAGGTCAAGCGCCTTGCCCAGCAGATGGACAAGCATGGTCTCTCGGATCGTGTCACCACCGGTGTCCTGGCCTCCACCAAGGCCTCCAAGGACGTCAAGATTACCTCTGTCTCTCTCGTCTTCCACGGTCGCGTCCTGATCAAGGATGCCACTCTCGAGCTTACCCTCGGCCGCAGGTACGGTCTTTTGGGTGAGAACGGTTGCGGCAAGTCCACCCTTCTCAAGGCCATCGCCGCCCGCGAGTACCCCATTCCCGAGCACGTCGACATCTACCTTCTCAACGAGGGTGCTCCTCCCAGCGAACTCGGCGCCCTTGACTGGGTCGTCACCGAGGCCAAGAACGAGTTGGCGCGCCTCGAGAGCGTCGCCGAGAAGATTCTTGAGGAAGATGGCCCCGATTCGCCCCTCCTCGAGGACCTCTACGATGTATGTATTCCCGTCCCATGATTACAGCGAACTGGGGCGCTTTCACGATACTAACTCTGCCATCACAGCACATTGACAAGATGGATCCCTCCACCTTCGAGACCCGCGCTTCCCTCATCTTGACCGGTCTCGGTTTCAACAAGCAGACCATTCAGAAGAAGACCAAGGACATGTCCGGTGGTTGGCGTATGCGTGTCGCCCTCGCCAAGGCCCTCTTCGTCAAGCCCACCCTCCTCCTTCTCGACGACCCTACTGCCCATTTGGATCTCGAGGCCTGCGTGTGGCTGGAAGAATACCTCAAGAAGTGGGACCGCACCCTCGTCCTGGTTTCTCACTCCGAGGATTTCCTCAACGGTGTCTGCACAAGCATGATCGACATGCGCCTCCAGACCCTCATCTACTATGGTGGTAACTACGACACTTACCACAAGACCCGTGCCGAGCAGGAGACCAACCAGATGAAGGCCTACCAGAAGCAGCAGGATGAAATTGCCCACATCAAGAAGTTCATTGCTAGCGCTGGTACCTACGCCAACTTGGTCCGTCAGGCCAAGTCTCGCCAGAAGATTCTCGACAAGATGGAGGCCGACGGCTTCATCCAGCCTGTCAAGCAAGACAGAGTCTTCTCTTTCCGCTTTGCCGATGTCGAGAAGCTCCCTCCTCCCGTTCTGTCCTTCGACAATGTCACCTTCTCGTACTCTGGCGACCCCAAGGACGACTTGTACCGCCACATCGATCTCGGTTTCGACATGGACTCCCGTACCGCTCTTGTCGGCCCCAACGGTGTTGGCAAGTCCACTCTGCTCCGTCTCATGACCGGCAAGCTCTCCCCCACCGACGGTGTCGTCCAGCGCCACACCCACTTGAAGCTCGGTCTCTACTCCCAGCACTCTGCTGAGCAGCTCGACCTGACCAAGTCGGCTCTCGATTTCGTGCGTGACAAGTACCCCGACAAGTCTCAGGACTACCAGTACTGGCGCCAGCAGCTGGGCAAGTACGGTCTTTCCGGTGAGGCTCAGACCTCGCTCATCGGTACTCTTTCCGACGGCCAAAAGTCCCGTATCGTCTTCGCTCTCCTTGCCATCGAGTCTCCCAACATGCTCTTGCTCGATGAGCCTACCAACGGTCTCGATATCCCCACCATCGACTCGCTTGCTGATGCCATCAACGCTTTTACCGGTGGTGTTATCGTCGTTTCTCACGATTTCAGGTTAGTTTTGTTCCCACCCTTGTCACCTGCATACCTGCATGATATGGTTGCTAACATGATGCAAAAAAAACAGACTTTTGGACAAGATTGCCAAGCAGATTCTCGTGTGCGAGAACAAGACCATCAAGCAGTGGGAGGGCAGCATCTCGGATTACAAGAACTACCTGCGCAAGAAGATGATCAGCGCCGGTGCTGTCTAGAGGAATTGAAAGTCTCTGGAAAAGCGCGGGATGATGTCAGGTTGTTAGTTCATGTAATTTCGGCGTTCTTTTTTTAAATTTACCCGGGCACGTCTTTTCTTCTTTTCATCTACTCTATAGACTGGAAATTGATCGTGGGGCTGGATGGGATTCTTGTGTGATCAAAAAGGTGGTGGCTTGAAGGCCGATTGGGATATGGCCATGATGACTCTCTCTGTTCATATGGGAATGAACACAAAAGCTAGTAGAGATTTGAGCACGAACATTTGCGTCCAAGTGTTGTGATCGAAGTGGTTTATGGATTGTTGGTTGGACAAGGATGAGGCGATGTGTTTGTTGAATGATCGCGTCACTGGATTATTGCCCTGGATTAGGATGAGGTACCTGCCGTACGTATATAGACTATAAGTTCATCAGGTAGGCGGGTATTTCTAGGGTATATGGAATTCTGATTAGACTTGTCATTGTCTCTACACAGTAACCTGCTGTCTCAATCTGGTGAACCATGCTCTCGAGGTCCGAGGACGTAATGCTGCTGTCCGCGCGTGGGCAACCAACCCCGACGACCCATACCATAACTCCTGTCACCATCAAGCCGAATTCCCATCCCCTCCCTCAAAACAACTCAGACCGGGCAGTCAGCCACTTGAAACAGCTGGGAAGGCTTGTTGAGTGGACGACCGTTCGTACTTTACTGGTCCGTCAATCCCTTTCCACAGAGGTATCCTTGCCGAAACGATCTTTGGCACCTCATACTGACCTGACCTGACCTATGTTGTTCACCTCTCGTGCCTAAGGTACCTATCCAGTTCGAATCTGCACATGGCATGAAGATCAGATAGCTCAGGTAGCTCAGCTCGTTTATAATAAAATTGATGAGAACTTTGTAGTAGTCCGATACTGCTCGTTGTAGTCAAGCTGGAAAGGCTATTGCAAAATTCGGTAGGTGTGATAGGGATTACGACAATGCAAAAACAACACATCGGTTGGAGTCTCTTTGGGATAATTTCTACCTCTTTCTATAAGTCGCCTCAAAGTTCAAGGCAAAGGTGTCTTAAAGACGCTTGGATGCGTTGTGAGGGTTTACCTATGGTATAATGTTAGTGTAGAGGTCTCAACTATTTCGTCTAGGACGAGCTCAGGCAGAGGTATATATATTTCAACGCTACCATGTCCGATGAACAATTCCGCTACAAGCTTTACCAAAATGAACAAAAAGAACTCTAGAGAAACGAATACATCTTAACATCCCTTTCCCTTCACCTTCCCTCTTTCGCACTGGGTCCGGCGCAGTTACAGGCCTCGCAGTCGTGACGCTCTGGTCCCTCTCGCCTCTCATCCAGCTTTTGTTGCTTTTCCAATGCCTCTATTCTGTTCTCTATATCCTGCTCCACAAGGGCAGCACTAATGCTTTTCAGGTTGAGATCCACGAATGAGAGTTCTTCTCGTTCTTGAGATGTGAGCGTATCCCCCTTCTCTCTCAGCCGAACCTGCCTCGCCTTGTAAACCCGTTCCAACATTTCCACCCTACTTCTCGGGATCTCCGAGACCACATTGAAATTTTTATGGTGACAGAGTTCAAAGGTGACTCTGACGTTGCCCTGCCGAAACTGGAGACACTGGGGCTGCTGATCCTCATCGTCACCCTCCAACTGAGCCTTCATGGCCGCAAAGGCATCGCCTAGAGTGAAATTTGGCTTTGGTATGGAGTTTTTCGTAACGTTGGAGGTGGCATCATCCTTATTTTTGCCTTTATCCTGTGATTGGGAAGCGGAAGCGGAAGCGGCAGCTGGAATGAAACACAAGATATCACGCTTGATCATCAGCTCCTCGCTCAAACCCTTCTCTGGTACAGTGTCGGCCGTGATCTCGTCATCAGCAGCCAGAGAAGAAAGGTATGCATAAACTCGCTTTATCACGGCTTTCATCTGGGCTTTGGCTTGTTTCCCGTGGCTTGGTGGTTTTCTTTTGTACGTCATCCAAACGAACCGGTGTCCACCGGTTTCAGGATCATCTGATTTACCACGATATACAACGAAGCCTTCAGACTTTAGGGGGCCTGTTTCGCGATGGTCAAGGAGTTGCAGAACCTCATCCGTTGTAAGAGTTTCCCCATTTTCTGGAGTTGATGCGGTTGTATCTGAGACAGCCTCATTGTCAGTTCCGCGTATGGCCGCATGCTCTGAATGTCCCTTATTGCGCCAATTGAGGTATTCCGTTGGGTCAAGATCACCGAGTAACTGCAGCAAACACTTTTCAATGCTGAAGACTGGCCCATTGTGGTTCGGTGTATCGTTACCTTCAGTTTTGGCAACCTTCGTTGGACGATGCGTGTCCTTTTGTTTTGGCATCTCATCTCCATATATCAGGTGTTATAAATCGGCGACGAGTGACCACAATGGCCTGTAGTAACTGTATTTGTTGACGTGCCCATTGTTCGTCGTAGTCGGAGGATTGGCATCTTCAGTATCAAATCCTTCACGAAGTATGTGAAGGTGATGTTTGAACGCAGGGGCGATGTATTTGATACAGTTCATGAGTTCTATATCCCCACCTTGTCCTGTATATGAAGGGGTATATAGAAGTGGGAATGAAACCGAGAATGGGACGAGACCTTGCACATCACGACCACAAATGACATTGATCAAGTCCTCCGCGCACGCGAGCGCCCCTGCAGCGCTTGAAGTAAGAGGGCGCGATCTGTAGCGCAGTAGAATCGGTATGGTCCACCATACGTGCGGGTTGGCCTCTGCCTTTGCTGCCTTCACGACATCGCTTAGCTTGTTGGTTTTGTCCCGAAGCACTGTTTCACCGATACACTGATAAGTTTCGATCCATTCCTTGTCAATTTTCACCAGGCGCGAGGCCTATTCGTTCCTGATGGCTAACATGTCCGCCATCTTGGTGTTGGAAAGTGCCACCAGTCTATCGGCGAGTTTGTTGCCGACTCCGGGGATTATCAAGCCGCCGATAATGATGCTGTTCACGCGTATTCTGCCCAATTCACGCTTGGAAGTCTCGCCCCATTTCTCGTTAGATTCCGGTATCGGCGACCGTTGGAGTGGTGGCGGCAGGGGAGGAGACCCCCCGAGGGTTGTCGAAGAAAGAGACTTCAGGGAGTCCTTGGGAGGTGGTGGATGAGTGGTCTCCTCCGTTTCCTTGGAAGAAGGCTCATCCAGGCCGCCACCTCTGAGACTCGCAATGTAAGGCACGGCCGGATTGACATAAAACCCACAAGGAGAATAAGTAGAGGTAAGATTGACCAGATCACGGGTATTAAGGGGCCCGTCATGCGTCTTGTCGTTCTCGATAGTCATTGCAGGTAAAATGTTGCCTGCGTTGATGAGGGAAAATTGGTGCAAGTCTTCAATATCGTCAACCTCATATTGTATTATTGCTACAGCAGGCTTTTTCAGGTCCTTGACTTCTTCTTCTTCACCAGTGGTCGCATATTTATGTACCGTGAGAGGCGGCGTGTCACCTCCATTAAGCCCAGAAAGAGGTTCCTATAACTCCTTGTCGCGGTTGACATCCTCCTCCTGTGTGCCGTTTTGCATGTGCCCGTCCTCCTGCTTGACATCCACAATGCGGAGAATCTTCTCGGCCTTGGGAAGAGGCTGCTCATGTTCCTCGTGCTTCTGGGAGGGTCGGGCGCCTTGTGAAAGGGTCGAGGTCAATGTGTTGAGCAGGTGGACGGCGCGCTGAAAGACAATGAAGCTGATGAACAAGAAGACGCCGATGGCGCCCGTAGCGAGGAGGGCGCAGCTGAAGAAGAAGAGGCCAATGCCCGTCCAGAAGAGCGAAAAGATTAGGGCGCCGCCGAGAGCAATGAGGACGGTGGAGGCGACATATCCGAGGAATAGCAGAGAAGGGATAAAAGTGAGAGCAATTTGAATTGCGAGGAATATCTAAACGACGGGTGATTATTAGTTGAATGCTATCAAACCGCCAAGGAACATTGAAGTTCCCCGGGAACGGGGAAAGCAGAAACGCACAGTCAAAAGGGGACGTTCGTTGTGGAAGCGTCTGACGTTGTCGTGGGTTCTCGTGCGGTATTCGGACGAGGTGACATACTGGCAGGTGGTGTCGACGGCAGCGGCAGTTTGATGGGTCACGAAGTTGCGAGCGCGGATCAAGTTGGAGAAGACGGTTCCCAGAAAGGACTCGTCTTGGGCCGGCTGGATCTTGGGCATGTCTGCGGCTTGGATGTAGGAAGAAATGGTTGATGCGGTGGTAGTAGCAATTAAAAGAATGTCAACATGAAGATATCCGACGAAGACTCGTAGACTGGAGAGAGGGGGGGGATAGTCTTGTAGAGCGAAGGATGGACGGGAAGTGGAAGAGAATGCAAAAGCTGAGAGACGATTGTGGTTCGATTCAACAGGGCAAACAAAACGGCCGACGGAGGATTTGTAATTGAGCAAAGCCCAACTAACGCGACTGCCGAGCACTTTCCAGACACTCAGTCGCAAGGTGTTGTTTCTGGTGGTGGGATGGTAGTGGTTCAATTGCAACCCAGAAAAAGGCCGTTGTAGGCGCCAAGAGCCCAAAACAGAGCAATCACTTGCGTGACGTAAACCCAGCCTGCAGCAAGCACACAAAGTGGAATGAATGGTTGTAAGAATGAGCCGGACGCGTCACAGCCAGTACGTTACACCTCGGTAAGTTCCTACACGGCACTCTGATCACGCATCCAAATGTACTTTATACCAAGGCACGGTTGAATCTAAACTCTAGAGCAGGTACATAGGCATTTCTCTTAAAGGAAGGGATCCCCAAGTGACCCTAGCCGATGCATTTTCAGATGATCATAACCCCTATCACTGTTTTGTAATGGCCTTGCTTAACCAAAGCGAGCCGTATTGGAATTTCCATAACGCTAGGGTTACAGGTACCTTATGTTATGCCCACTCCAGCATTTCCCCTCTATCACATGCATGCGGGGAAGCCTCTGGGCGCGGTCGGGGGTTCTCCTCATCAGCAGCTGCCCATCATGTGCGACGCACAAGGCAACGAAATGAAGCAATTGATGTGTATATTGAGTTGCTGGAAAGAGAAAGAATCTGTAGGGAGGTCTGGAGGGCTAAAACTAGCTAGGGGAGGCCGTGCATAGGTATGGGTGAATAGCCTAGAGTACACGTGCCTCCAATACACCCCCATAGACCGAAAGACCCTAATGGTCGTAATATCTACATATATTGTTTACTATATAATATATAATATAGTATTATAATACCTTAAGCCTAAGGAACCTTCTTCTAATAAAGACCAATTAACTTAACGAATTTTACATACTTATCCGCCTTAAACGGTTTAATCAAACCGTCTACAGGCATTTCTTCTCTAGAGATATAAATAACTTTAATAATCTATTATTCTATTTATTCAATCAACTATTTATACTGTATATCGATATATTAATTACAAGCGGGGATATTTTTATTAAATGCCCTATCCCTAGTATTTATAATATTAATATATAAAGTATTTCTAATATTATTAATATTATTAATAATACCTAAATTATTAAATATACTAGTAATCTAACCCAATAATTTTACCGTTAGTATAAAATTAACGAACTCTACCTCTATTGTACTCGTAGTAATAAACTCCTACTTCTTTAATTTCTATAAAATAAGTCCTAATATAAAGAATACTATATACCCTATAGTATTATACTTTATTAGTATATTATCTATATATAAGGTATCTATATATACCTTAAATTATAAGTCTACTATTAGTAAAGGCTTTCCTCTTAAAATAATACCTAAATTAAGAAAGCCAGTTAAATATCGTTAGAAATACTTTATAATAACAACATACCTATCTATTAATTTAGTATTTCCTTCGGCTAACTTCCTAATAATATATATAATATCGGGTCTCGTACTTAGCGATACCCAATTTAATAATCTAATGCGTTTAATATATAGCTTTAATTCGCCTAAAAGTAGTTCACCCCTATAAATCTTAAAGTCCGGTAGCTATAGGGTCTTAACCGGATATAGAAATTCGTTAGAGGGGTTGAATTTAGCAATAATCAATTGGGTATATCGTTTTCATAATACAAATACAATATATTCTTCTCTATTTCTAATAATATCAAGGCCTAAGAAGGTACGTACCAAACTAATATATTTAATAGTAAAATACTTCTATAATTGAAGGTAGAAATTATTAATAATTTTCCTATTAGGTACTATAATAAGGAAATTATTAATATAAAAGATAAATAATATATTCAAACCTTTACAAATTAAAAAGTATATATCGCTTCCGATAGGAAAGAAGCTTAATTTTTTAAAAATAAATAGAACTGTTTTAAATTAGTATAATAGATTATAACGAAGGCTATAAAGAGCTTTAATTAATTAGTAAACTAATTTATTTCGAGGACCTTTTTCAAAACCTATAGGTTATTTAATATAGTAATTACAATCGGTAGGAATAATAGCGTTCAAAAAAGTAGTACTAATATTAAATTATTTATAATCCAAATTATAAGTAACTATAATAGCTAGGAAGAATCTTATACTAACCATATTAGCTATAGTAGTATAAATATCCTATATTACTTAATTATTTTTATTCTTATAGTTACCGTACACTACCTATCTAATACGTACCAAGTATTCTTTATTATCGATATTATATTTTTCGTTAAAGACCTATTTTCCTAATAAAATAATTATATTTAGGGTTCTTTCAATTAAATAATATACTCCTTAATCTTTAAATACTTTAATTTACTTCTCTATTACTAGCAATTAATAAGTTTTAAAATTGTAGAATTTCTTCGCTTACTAATAGTTCTTTAGGATAAAGCGGTTATTATTAATATTAATTTAAAGGTCGTAAATAGCCTTCATCGCTATAAAATAATATTAAATTAGTTTTATAATATATTTAGCCTCAGCTATACCGTAAAATAACCTAATATTACGTTTAATAATATTATTATTATTATTAACAACCGATTAGGTACCGTATTTGAAATTAAGTAGTTTAACTATAGTAGATTTACGAAGTTTACTTTTATATACCTCTAGAATTGTAAACTCTACTACTTCTTTAAAGGGTTAGTTTTCCTTTGTAATTTATTAGGTCGTCTATACCTATTATTATTTTATTATAGGTAATAAGGAATCCAAAGTTAGATTCGTAATATTTAATTAATTTAATTCTTATTTTGTAAAGGTATAATTTAGTATAGGGTTTTTTTTATTAAGGTTCTTAAAATCGACTAAATCGCCTTATCGTTATTAATCTTCCTCCTCTTCCTCTATTAATTATATTAATTCGTTACTATATTAAATTAAATGAATTTTATTCGGTTAAGGAGGTAGGGAAGGCCGTATCGAGGCGATCTCTCCCGGTGCTAATATTACCTTTAATATTAAGTAATTTAAATTAGGGTAGAAGGGTATAAATAGTACTTTCTTTTACTAGTCTTTACTATTATTAGTATTCTAATTAGGAATTAATTAATTTAAGGACTCAATTAGAGATAGCCGGTATAAACTAATCGTAATAACCTAAACGGTTATACCGCTATTTACCACTTCTTTAATCTTTTAAATAGATTAATCTAAAAAAAATACTCTATAGGGAATAGCTTCAATCGCTAAATCCTTTGGCTTGTCGTTATCCTCAATAAATTTAACCGTACTAGTACGAATAATTGTATTAGTTTTTAAATCCCAAATCTAGTAGATTCTACTATAATTATCGTTATAACCTATAGATTTACTATAGCGGGCGTATTCTTAGAACTTATTTCCTTTAATACGCTTTTTTGATTTAATAAAATAATATACTATATAGAAGAAAATTCTAAAGTAGTTAAAACGAAGTTTAATCTAATCCGTTAGGAAACTTAGGATCGTTCGTATAAATACTTTATAGGAAGTCTTATTATTTAAGTTAGATTTCGTTAGTATAATATTAAATATTATTATAACCGTTTAAATTATAAATAGCTATAAATATTCTAGTATACCTAAATCAAATATTAATACTCTAGCCCTAATTATAATAATATAACTAGCTTATTCAAATTTACCGTTCATCTATAGTATATATATTAGGGTTTTATATAATTAAACCCCTTTATTACGGGCCTATTCTACTAATTTACTATTCTAAAACTCTATTATATTAAAGCTAAATTTAGGACTTCTATCGAAGTTAATAATTTTAATTTTAAGTCTAATCTATAATTCAATCTATTTCTTAAATTAAATAATAATAATATAAGCATTTCCCTTATTAATACAAAACTTTACCTAATAATAGCCGGATACATCGTAAATGAAATATACTACGTATTAAATTCCTATATATCCCGGCTTATTATATAAAATTATATTAATTTATATAAATTGAAGTAAGGTCGTTGTAATTAGGTAAATACCTTTAGGAATATAGTCTATTACCTTCGAGCATAAATATATATTATAAATATAATTATTAACGTTATTAAATTTAATGCCCGCTTATTCGCAAGCTCTAAGAACTTAATTCTTACCTACGTATATTATTCTTTTATATATCGTTATATAATTAATTAAAACAAATATTATATACCGTAACGTAATAATTATCTAATCGAAATTATTTAATTGAAATACTAGTAAGGCTACTAAATTATTAATAAATCTATATTAAATAAATACTTTACTAGCCAACGAAGTTTAATTCGTTTTTATATTCTATTCTTTTTTAATTAAAATAGTTTAAGTTAATAGAAGGTTAGCCGGTATAGATAGGTCGAATATAATATTAAATATATAGATTTTAACATTAATATTTATTATTATTAGTATTATTAATTTAACAATACCAATATAGTATACGTAAATTATAGTACTATTACCAATAATATATTTTAAGGGATAAGTTAGAGGATATAGTTCAATAAACTACTTCTAATAATTAAAAATATACAAATTACAATTAGAGTTATAAATTATTAGATTCTTAATTAGGTTATTTATATTGTATAGTATTTTGAAAGCTTATTAATCTTTGGTGAAATTACAATTCGAATACTAAAATTAATACGAATTAAGATATTTTAAATAGATTAATTTAATATTAAATACTCTACGGATCGACTTCGTTACAAACTTTAATAAAAACTTGAATTATTACTAAGGGAGGTGAAGTTGAAATTGGTATTAAAGTTAGCGCTATTAAATAATAAAGCTGAATTAGTAGTAGTAGGGTTGGCTAACGTAGTATTAATATTTCCTAGCGCAGCGGTAATACCTATATTATACTTACAAACCTCCTCCTTATTAGGCTATATATCGGGTACTTTATCGGATTCACACTACCAACAAATAGTAATCTTACCTAAACAATAGCGGCCACAGATGCAATAAATATAATCCTTCTAAATAGTATTATTATAGGTAAAACAAATAAACTTATTCTTATTCCTCTTACCTCTACTAGAATTACTACTATTATTATTACTATTATTAGTGCCGGATTTATTAAAGTCCTTATTTACTTTAGTAATAATTTTAATTTGAATAATTAAATTAAATTAACGGGCTTCTATATTACTAAGGGTAGATAAATAAATTAATAATTTATTAGTAGTGAGGGTATTTTTAATTATATCGTTAGCCTATAATTTAATATTAGTAGGATAATTATATTTGACTATATTATAGAAGTTAAGATACTTAATAGTATCGTCGATAACTAAACTACTATCAACAATTCGTCTACGGGTAAATTTATACTAATTTAGAAAGTTAGCTATAAAATTAAAGTTAAAACGATGAAGTCCTTAATATTATTTAAGGATTTTATTACGTACCTTATTAATAATTTTACTAATTATAATTTTAATAAAGTTAAAAAAATATTTAAGGTCCCTATTAAATTAATCCTAACTATTAATATAAAGGGTAGTCAAAACCTTATCGTTCTTAAGGGTAATATTAATAATTTTAAACGTATAGATATAATCAAACTTCTACTTCTTATACTCGTTAGGCTTATCTTCCTTACTAGGTTCGGCTACGGTTTTATAAACGTAATTGTCGACTTCGGCGAACTCGAATTCGATACGCAAAATACGCTCCTAGTTATCGATATTATTTTCGCTACGAAGAACGATAAACGATCCGCTATCGATAGTAGGTACTATAATTATAATTATTTATATAGCGACTCGAAGGCCGGTTATTAATAATTCGAAGGTAAATTATTAACGATTTGAAGGTCGGTTATTAACGATTCGAAGGTCGGTTATTAACGATTCGAAGGTTGGTTGTTGACGATTCGAAGGTCGGTTGTTAATAATACGAAGGTCGGTTATTAATAAAGAGGTTAACTCCTAGGATAGCCAATAGGTCTCTTATTGGTTTAATTGATCGGCTAATCAATTACAATAGCTTTAGAGGGCTCATAACCTATGCGACGTATAAGGTAACGAAATAAAGCAATTGATATGTATATTGAGTTGCTGGAAAGAGAAAGAATCTGTAGGGAGGTCTAGAGGGCTAAAACTAGCTAGGGGAGGCCGTGCATAGGTATGGGTGAATGGCCCAGAGTGCACGTGCCTCCAACACATCAACTGCCCGCCGTCAGGGATAATTAATTGTGCATGCGTCGACCCCACTGAATGAACCCGCCAAGACAATGCACAATCCATCGGTCAATGCACCAAAACCAGTTCCGAGATGGTACACTACGATGGAAACAACACAACTCCATTGCAAACACAAAACACCTGCCATTCACAGTAGTTTGCTGTATACATACACATGAATGTGACCTGCCCTCATATTTAGAGGTATCTTTTGCATCTGTTGACTAGAGGTGGTATCTGAGACAGCAGTGGCATTCAACATACCCTGAGAAAGAAAGAGCTGTCTATCCGTAGGGAAATGGATCGACAGAGCAAGTGAACAGGAGGTACAGAATCTCGAACGTTGCAACTGTCGCGATGAAGCTTTACTTTCCCGCCGATTTACGAGCAGAAGCAAGAGACCTCCCGTTCCTCTCATCGACTGGCGTGGGCCGCAATTGCCATTCCATTCCCAAGCTCGAGACCAGGAGAGGTATATCTGGGAAAGGAGCAGGCCATTGGATGGAAGCTGTACACTACTGCTAGAGGAGGTACCTATCGGGATAGATGTAACAGTGTGCTGGACCAGGCGCAGATCGATCGATTTTGATCATGGAAAGGGCCGAGACGCCAACCACACTCGGGACTGACCAGAGAAGAGAAACACCTTACTCTTGGGAGGGAAGCATCGACAGGGCACAAGTCCAAGCAGCCAGCCACTGCTCAAGGCTCATCAGGACTCAAATGTCATGCAAGACCGCCATCACCATGGAATGGATGTGCCGAAAACCGAGCCCTGAACTCCCGGTAGGGCTTGACGGCCAGGGCCTTTTGCCTGTCGTGTTCCAGGGCACTTCGGCCGTCCTGAGATGGAAGTGACAACCAAGAACACACAGCGAACGGCTGAAACAGCCAACAACCGAACCGAACCCTGGTCGACGAGAGCCAGTTATGTACACGGAGAGAAGGGTGAGCCATGTAACGGAGCCGCCCAATGAGAAGTTCCTGGCAGGAATCCAGACTTTCACCGTCTCACTTCCACTTCCCTACCCCTGGATGTTGCTGGTGCCCAGTGTCTCGCATGCCCATTTTTCAGCTCTCCCTGTAGGGCCGTTACTTACGAGAAAGACAGGGGTTCCAATTCGGTGCCTAGAACTAATACCCACTGTCTTAGGTTGTCAAGATTCTCCACACTGGCTCCCACGCTTGCTTCTCGACAAGCTTGGCCTCTCGTGTTCACTGACCGAATGGCAGGAAGACTTTCTTCTCCATATCATGTTCCTCTGCCGCCATGCGACTTGCCAAAGTCCTCATTTTATGCCTACCAGCGCCCTCGACACTCGCGCCTGGGCCCTAACTGGTTCTTTCCCCATCTGTTATAGATTTCCCATACCCGGCAGCACCATGGCTCAGAGCTAAACATCTTGTTCGAGGCATTCTCAACGACAAGTCTGACCTTGGCAAGTTGGCTGTCCAACAAGCACAAACATTACGTACCAGGAGCCCGGAAGAACTGTGGATTGGAAGCGTGGAGGGCGCGACAGGCATCGAGGATCATCACACCACAACCCGATAGCAACGAACACGCATCTCAAAGGAACAACTCGATAGTTTTCCTGCGCCGCTACTTTCTTCTGCCAAAGTTCAAGTTGGATGAGCCATAGAGACCATTGAAACCGGCAATCAGTCTTCAAAAACCCAGGAACCCGGTCATCTTATCGGCTCGTCTAAGCGATACTTGAGATGCTCAGTTCATAACCTTGAGCCACAAACACACCAGACATTACGCCGCCCAGCCCATCCAGAGCCAACGGCTTAATGCTGCGGGATGACCCCCCTGCGGCACCCGCCGCCCGCCCGTGTTATCGACCAACCCACCAACGCTGTCGTCGAGTCCTGGCTAGACACCCTTCCGCCCTTAGCCAAGAAGCCCTGCCGCCGGGACATCCAACAATGGCGCCGCGCGCAAGGCCGCCACTTGCCAGGCCACAGGGCGTGGTTCTTCTTCTCCGTTATCATTCGCGCCATTTCAACGGTTGTTGCGATCATCGCATGGAGTCTGAACGTGACGGTGTTTGTTGAAAGTCGACCGTACTGGGGTGGAGTACCGGGGAGGATGATTGCTGTGCTCGTGGCGGTAGGTCGCTCGAGTCTCTGGAGGGAACCTTGGGAGAGGACTGCGATGCTAACTGATGTTTGGCGAAAGGCACCCATTATCATTACATGGAACACCGCGGAGTTCATCTCAGTTTGTGTCCGCAAATCGAGCGGGATACCAGCCGTGTATCATGTCTGGGCTGATGGGATCTTGTTTGTGGGCATCGCTATCACCACGGGAATTGTACTGGTCGATTTGATCATTGGGAACGTGACATTTGGGTCGGCGTATGATGATCCTTTGGCGAAGGGCATTGTGGAGGTTGCGATGCTACTTTTACTGATGTGAGTGTACGCTACTTGAGCCTCCAGCCTCCAGAAGCTACTAACTGTACGCAACAGGCTACTCCATTCCTTCCTCTTCTTCAACTACTTCTGCCACAAGTTGGACAGACACGACCTGAGACTATTCTCAAAAACGACGGATCCCCCGCAGAGAGACCTGGAAGCTGCAAAACTTGAAAGGGGCCCGCCTACAACACAATTGGAGCCGCCGTTTCGCTATAAACCTTACGAACATTACGCCAAGCAGGACATGGAGATTACGAGTGTCGCACAAAGGCCGGACGGAGAATCTGTGATCGACAAGGGTGTAGAAGACATGGAACACACTGTCGGGGGGAGTCCGACACTAGCAGCGGGACAGTCAGAGGGCCAGATACGGTGTGAGGTACCGATGCTGCCAATGATGGTTTCTCCGCAAAAGTGCGAAACAAGCATATGAGGCGGGACATTTGCTGCATGGCCATGGATTGAGAGAAAGGACAAGAATTGGATATATACCACAATGATGCCCATGATGATAAATGCCGTTCGGAACAATGAAAGACTGCAACAACGATAGAGGCAAGGCTTGAAAGAGAAAGTCAAAGATTTAACCTCATACATCATAGCCCGATCCTTGAACACAAAGTTGAGGGTGGCACACCTGACTGTCCTGGTTGGATATTGGATAGCAGATGAGAATTGATTAACCATGCCAGTAAAGATAACAAAAAAAGACCACATTAATATGACTACACGGTGTATTCCTGTCCGCGGTTTATACCCACGTCGTCAACTCTGCTTATACCAGTGCCACGTAGAGGTATGTCCCAGACCATCCCTCTTGCCTTTTTCCCTCCCCATGAAAGGGCCACGCTCAAACTTCGAAGACTGACAGCTTACAGTACACACTTGAGGTAGGTAGCCCTGCTATGGCCATCATCAACATCAAGCCGACAAACAGTTGAAATGGACGGCTAATTGAACCACACCCGAGCGGTGTATATGCTCTGATGCTTCGACTTATTCGAGAATGTGCACAACTTGTAGAGGTTCATCTAGCTATTGCTTCTTGCCTTATCGGCTTTTACGCCATGTCTACTGTACCTGGGCTACCTAAGGTACCTACTTAGTAAGGAGCCAAACTCCGAATCCAAGACCACAGCTCGAACCGCTTTCACTGACGATGCGGTCGCACACGTAGGGGCAGGTTTGGTTCCAAGTGTACCTACCACTTCCAATTTTCCGGGCTCTCTTTCAAACAACAGAGACAGGATACCTACCTAACTCTATAGGTAGATACCTACACTATAGAGGCGAAGACTGGAGCTATAAGTACCAGATGAATGGGCTTGAGGTGGGACACTTGACGACTTGACGCTTGGATGTCGAAATAGAGTTTATTCGGCCCTGGCGTCGCAGCAAGATTGGGGACCTGGCGTTGGAATCGAGTTCCATTCTGGAGCGGCTAGGTATACTTGTAAGAGATGGAGAGTTGAGGCTTGACCTTGGTCCTTGAAGTAGATCTTCGATGGAGGATCAAGGCTTGGCCGCTTAGATACCAGCTTCAGGTTCAAGATCGGGGATCAGATTCCAGGTTCAGTCAGATTTTAGTCCAGGTCTAGAGGTAAGTTTAGGTTCAGATTCAGGTTCAGGTTCAGTCCAGGATCTAGTCCAGCCCTCAAACCAGGTTCAGGTCCAGGTCCAGGTCCAGGTACAAATCCTGGGAAGGTTCCAGAACAGATTGTCAATGGTAGGGACCTACCTAGGTAGAGTTGGGTACAACTACACTAGCCATTGGAAGGTGGAAGTTACCTAGAAGGATGATCGGGACACAGGGCGAAGTGGTTCTCCAAAGGCCGGCAGTGGGCATCTTCAACGGCCTTTCGAGATGCCAGTGACATTGCGAAAGATGGAACTATCAGCGTGGTATGTAATGGAATGATGCCGCTACGTTAGGAGGTGCGTAAAGCTGAACGTGAAAAATGTTGTCATTCATGAAAGCGTTGGCAGGGTACCCAAACAGCTGTCATTGTCCACGCAGTTCATCCATGGTCTTGCGAAAATGTGACAGATTGCCGGCCTTTATAGCAAAGCTAATGTCTATGGAATCCAACATATACTTGCTTCCAAGCCTAAGATACGTGTTGTTCGTCTCAGCCTGTGAAGCAGCTCTATATTCCATCGTACCGCAGAACGCCATCCCTGTATGATTTCCACTTCACAACGCCATATTCCAATACTCCTCCAGCCTCCAACGCCGTCTACCCCTCCACAACCTCCCCAATCCAAACCCTCACCTTCTCAGCAACCTGCTCGCTATGATTAATGC
Source organism: Neurospora discreta FGSC 8579 (assembly GCA_009805215.1). Classification (NCBI taxonomy): domain Eukaryota; kingdom Fungi; phylum Ascomycota; class Sordariomycetes; order Sordariales; family Sordariaceae; genus Neurospora; species Neurospora discreta. The sequence continues at coordinate 25,746 of RANX01000091.1, read as the reverse complement.
AAAATGCATGCGGAATCCGATCCTCATCAATCACAATCTTCGTCCCTCCCTCTTTCCCTGTATGCCCATCCCGTTTCCTTCGCTCAATGAACTCATCCCGATACTGATCGGCCACCCAATGATCGTTTTGTCCAAAGTATAGAAAGAACTTTGGCTTCTTTGTTCCTTCCTGCCCCTCCCTTCTCGGCGCCTGCTCCTCATGCTCCTGACGGATCTGGGCATCAACTTGAACCCGCTCCCAATCCTCCTCCACCGTTTCAATCTCTTTAGCCACCACCTCTTCGTCCGCATTGGCATTACTCTGCTCAAAGGCAGCCGGAGAAGTCGAAGTCGGAGAAGCCCACCACCCCCACCTCCCCTCCCCATCCCTAATCACCCCCATCTCATCCTTCCCTAAATGAATCGCCTGCCAAATCCCATCCCTGCTCTGCAAAAACCGCGTGGTGACCTCGCTTCCGTGCTCCGACATGCCTAGCACCTTGCGTGTGATCCACCGCAGCGCAAACCGCGGCACGAAATCGACAACGGACTTGGCTAGCACGTGCGCATAGTTGTTAAGGAACGGAATGGACCGGATTCGCGATAGATGCAGACCGGAGGGGGAGAGGTGCATTTGGTGAATGGTGGGGAAGAGGAGGAGCGCCGTGGTTATTGGTAGAGATGGGGAGGGTTGAGATGAGGAAAGGGAGCGGTGCAAGATCTCGAGAGACAAAAAGCTGCCGACTGAGTGGCCGGCTAGAATGATTTCGTCGAATGGTCCTTTGCTTTCGTTCAGAGAGATGAGAGAGTCGTAAAGGTGGGAGATCTGTTCTTCCAACACGAAGGGTTCCGTGTCTGGGGAGCCTGGCACGAATGGTTGGTGATCGGAGTCCGAAAAGCCAATAAGGTTTTGTCCGTAGATGTGGAAGGTGATGGGTTGTTGTCCTGGAGAGCTGGAGGCGGACTTGGATTCGAGTTCGTTGAGGAGGGAGCGTAGGTGCGTGAAGAAGGGGGTGTAGTAGTCGATCAGGCCGGGATTACCGGAGATGAAGAAGAGGAGATAGCGCTTCGGCTTTGTTGTGGTGTTGCTGTTGGTGCTGGAACTTGTGGAGTTGGGTGATGGGTATTCGAGAAAAGGAACGGGGCCTCTTGGATGGCGCGTTGTGGTCGGCGCTGGTGGTGGTTGAAGCTGGACGGAGGGGGAAGAGGAGGACATTTTGCGAAATCTATAGCATAGAATGGGCAGACCTGTTGATGTGAAAGCGATAGTGGAAGATAAGAAAGAATCTCCAAAGGCTTGAAAGAGGGTGGAAGCGTTGCGTCGAAAATGAAGTTGAATGAGACTGCAGAGCATGGCCGTGATGTGCTCGTGGACTTGAGATCGGGGCGAACCGACGTTGATAGCGGGCCTGAATTGCACTGAACGGAGCCAATCATCGTGCTCCGCGGAACAAGAGGACCCCAACGCCAAGAACACGATTCCCGGAAATCACATATCCGACCCTAACCCTCGCCCCTTTCTGATATCAAATGGCCCAGAGTGCCACACGTCCTGAGTGTCGATATTCCGCTCGTCCTCTTATGTAGAGGTAGGTACCCACATCCGATGAGATTGCCCTTCTTGCTAGACCTATTTAAACCCTAAATCGATGGACTAACTCACGCGCTAAAGCCAGTAGCGGTAGTAGGGCCTCAACGGGAGCTACACCCTGCTGTTGGCCTCGTTCAACGAGTTCCGCTCCCAATTACCACCGTTGAAGGACGTACGTGATGTTCCATACCATTGCTTCAGCGAGCGGAAACCAAAGCACTTCATCGAATACCGCATCTAAAACTTCCACATCCATATCTCTAAGATTCATTTCAAAGATGAAACCGAAGCGCCTGTGCGCATGCAAAACCAACACCAACGCCCACAAGATGGCCGTCAGGGTAGGTACAAGCTTCGACAAAATGTTGAGAGCTTCGTACATTATGTGGCTCTTTACAGGCGGAATGGCGTTCTGGTATAGGTGTAGACGGGTTTGGATGTGAAGAAAGGAAAACTGGGCGGATGTTGCGAAAGGTTGTTTTGGGCAAAGAGATGGAACATAAACCTCCTTTGAAGATTTTCAAGTAGGAAAAAAAACGTGGAAAGCAAAAGAGCAGAAGAATGGAGGTGAGTTTTGTACTTCCGGTTCCTTCCACTTGTCTTGAGTGCCTTCGCCTTCCCTTGACTTGACGCATTCGTCCAGTCGATGCCCGGACATGCATGCATGTCTGGTAGAGGTAACAATGGAGTAAAATATGTCAGACCACATTCATATTTTATCTTGCAGCCTGCATATATCCAGGAATCCCCGGAAATTTGTGTACCTCTACCTAGAGGTGTCTAATTGTAGATCCATGCACCATTAGCGTAGAAATATTCCGATGCAGCTGCCGGGGGTGAGTATCGAGCATCTTGAGGGCCTGGCCACAAAGCGCCGGACTTTTGGGCCCTGACCTTTCACAAATTTCAAGTCCCAGGCTCACTGCAACAAACATTTCCACCTTCACCGTAACTCAACATATAGGTAAGGAAGCTACCTGATATCTTCAACGAAAATATATGATATCGGCCTTCGCCTAGCTAGAGGCAGACGGACTATTATGGTATTGAAAATTCCCCTTGGCTACCTATAAGAGGGCGTGACCTCAGGCTCATTGACCTCTGGATGGCCTCAATCTCTCATGACATATGGTTGGCTGTGGCTTACGCCATGCGCAATTGAACTAAGGACAGGCACTCTCCTCACTGTGGCTACACTGTACCGCTTGGGCTGCATTTGTTTTGGTACGATTTTCGTATAGGTAAGTGGCTGTATATCTTAGCAAGGAACTTTTTCATTCCGGCCTCAACTTGAAGGCCCCCGAATGTGGTCAAAACATCGAAGCAAGTAAAAAATCAAGGTATCGAACACCGTCGATTCCAAGACTAACTCTACCTATGTAGGTACCTCTATACTGGACGATTAAAAAGAGAAAGTGACCACTGGGAAACATCGAATCCTTCAGGTCCAGGTCCGAAGAAGAAGAAGAAGAAGAAGAGGAAGACGAACAGACCGCTGGATGATATCCAACTCCAACGTTCCAAACCGCCGGAAGATACCGATATCCAACGCCAACGTTCAATCCCAGACCGCTGGACGTTTTCCAGCTCCAGCGTTTTCAAAACGCGCGGGAGGATGTCCAGCTCAAACGTTCCTAGGTATTCATTAAGCCAATGATGGCCTTCTCGCCCTCACGAATCTGGTCAACAGCAACATTGGAGAACTATCAAACCGGAAATGTCTCTAGAGCTGTTCGGTCTCAAAACACTCTTGTTGCCCACGATACAGATGGGTACGTTGTCGGTTTCTAACAATCTAATAGAGTCGCAAGGCCAGATCAGCATTATTTAGGTGCAAGACGGTGATCTGAGGAGAAACTGAGGACACATTGAACTTACCCTGCCGACGGTTATGTGTTGTGCTGCTGCCACGAGAGGCAGCAGGGTCGAGTAGAGACCCTCGAAACCCTCGTCACGAATGACTTTTCTGAAGCAGTCATTTGACATGGAGTTGTCGATCTGCTTGCTAGGCTGTGCACCTGGAGGAGGGAATAATGGAAGTGGTCGCAACGAAAGGGGTCTGGTGATGGCAGTGGCGGCGGAGCCACGGGCAAGCAAAGAGAGTCTGCTACCGGGAGAAGCACCTTTCTGGATCTGAATTTTGCTGTTCTTGTTTGCATTGTGTTAGAAGAACAGCAAACGGAAATCAGACTGGAACATCGTGATGGAAGTACTCACAAACGTCGCTACTCGCCTGGAGGGAGCAAACGAGGTAAAGACTTGGCCCTTGGATGTCCAAGCCATGAGCAACAGAGACTGGATTATCTGTCCGGATTGACTTGGAGAAGACATGGAGGCACACCCAGATCGAAGAAGTAGTCGAGCTTGTTCTGGGGAGTTTGTGGGGGGAGGAGCGGTGGAGGATCGTGAATTGAGCAAGGAGCAGACCCCCATGACGCAAGGGAGCCTTGGAGAAGAAGAAGACTTGTGTCAGTGTGTGTCAGTGTGGGCGTGCATCATTGTGAGAGATATTGTTTGCGTGACAACTCTCAAGTTGTGAACTGATTGTGTGAGAAAAGAAAGAGTGCACGTTGGGCGAGAATCAGAGTAGACACTAGTGACAGCACGGCGATGGCTGCCTTTTTTTTTTTTTTTTTTTTTTTTTTTTTTTTTTTTTTTTTTTTTTTTTTGTAGGAAGGATATGCGGGACTGCAACATAATCGTGCGGGGTACGCCCACTGCTGTCTTCCAGGTTGGCAAGAGCTTTGGTCGAGCGAGAGACGAAGGAGAGGTAAACTCCCGTCCATCTTCCACTTCGGTTCCATGTCACGTCGCAGAGTACGACGGAAAGCAAGGCGGAAGGTACATGTACCTCTAGATATCGCTACGGCGGAAGGCAAGTTGCGACGGAATCGCCGGAGAGCAAGATGAAAGCCAAATTATCAGATTAGAGGTACGGCGGAAAGCACATGAGAGGCAAGTCACGGTGAAAGGCAAAGCACAACGGAAATCACATCATGGAGGAAGCCCAAATGGCGCTCATTACTCGAACCAGGCGCCCCTTGTCCACCTGTTATAGTCCAAGCCCCCTCCTCCACCCCCGCTGCTGCTCTTGCTGTTGTTGCTGTTGCTGGTGGTGATGTTGCTGGTGCTGGGGCTGGTGCCCCTGGTAGTGGTAGTGGTGCTGCTGCTGTTGTTCTTGCTGCAGCTGCTGTTGCTGCTGCTGCTGCTGCTGCTGCTGCTGCTGCTGCCGGTGGTGGAGGCGGCGGCGGCGCCAACCCTTCCGCCGTTGGTCTTTTCAGTCATCGTGCTGGCGAAAAGACATGGAAGTCAGAATGGAAGGAGATGGAGACGGTGAATATTGGTGGGTGGACTCACAGTTCTTGGGGGCACCGGGGCAATGGGGGCCTTGGGAGGAGAGATGGAGGCACTGTGTGATGGGTGAAACTGGTTGGGGGATCTGGTGTCAGTAGAGTAGGTAAAGAAACCTAGAGGCAATAACAATGGACCATTTTGTTTTCACTCACAGTTCTTGAGAGGGAGTGGCTTTGGGGGTACTGTGGGCACTGGGGTTGCAGATGTGCTTCGTGTGTGACTGGAGTGGGAAAGATGAAGTCTGGAAGATGTGAGCAGTGACGGCCCTTTATGCTTTTTCGGGGAGGCACAGAGACGTGGGAGTTACTCGGTAGTCGGCATCCATCAGAACTTCTTCTCTCCGAGTAGAGGTAGTCGAGGCAGGTGCCTACCACGAAAGAGATCACGTCTTCATTCTCAAGGGGACGTGACTCGAAAAGTTCACTTCTTCTTATCACATGCACTTGATGATTAGTCTTGAGCTCGTTGGTGACTTCCTTTCTATACCAGGCGAGAACTGGCCGGAGGTTTCATATCGCGATGACAGCGGAACACTCGAGCATCAAATTCGAACGGGAAGTCGTGAGAGCTCTCTCGAGTCACAACAAGCAAGTAGACGGGAAGTTACAGGTTGATAAGCCCTCAGAAGTGGAGAATATGAGCCGTAAAGGTGCCCGGTGACGGGAACATGCGTTCAGGCAGTCACTAGCAGTCACAGTCACGAGAATGTGAAGCTACCGTGGTCATGAATTCTAGGATCGAGCGATGGCAGATTGCACAAGAATGTCAGGAAAGTGCGGACCAAGATTTGACAAAGGGAGCAGGAAGACGGCGGCTATTGACGCGCCTGAGTTTTACGTCAGAGGGAAAGAGGAGAACCGCATCTAGAGGTGAAGGTGCCCAAAAAACCACAACTCAATGTCTTCTACTACAAGGCAGGTACCTAGGTAAATAAGGGGCAGCAAAGGACTTAGGGAAATCACCCAATGTCCATGGAAAATGGAAGAATGGGAAGGCAAGAAGCAAGAATGGGAAATCTCGAAGCTTGAGAGATCGAGGATACATACCTCTAGGTACACGCTTGGATGACAGTTCGCAACGCATTTCTTCCACATCTGCAGGCAGAAGAGTGCCCGATGCGATCCAGCACGACTTGTAGGTACCTACCTAGAGGTCATCACGGGAGCCTGAGCAGTGATCGCGAGCAGGGGACATGGAGCGAACCAGGAAGGCGCGAGTTCTGGGAGCCCGGTTGGGTCTCAAGAGGCAGGCAGACGGAGAATGGAAGTTTCAGTTGTCAATGGTGAGAAAGATCGAAAACCTCAAGAGGAAGGTGCGCAACCAAAGATTCCTGGCCTGATGAGTACATGAACTCTAGAGGTAGCGGTGGGCAAGCTCAAGACACAGGAGCCATCGTGAAATTTCCAACAAGATGTTGATCACCCTTCAGCTCGACGAGGAAAGCCAGATCCGCTCGCGCAGAGTACCAGAAGCGAGTGCGCCAGGAACGAGCCCTCTTTAGGTCGACCGTGAACGACATAGGGCATGAACGAAGAGCCAGTGCAAGCAGCGGTGAAATAGCTGGAGGTTCATGGAATGCGTCATGCGTCCCTTGTGCGGTTGAGTCCCAGCGCCTCCAGTTCCAGAGAGTTGGAAAGAGCCATCTCTGCCTCCTGGCTGGCAATTTCACACTCCTCCGCAATTTCCAGAGCCGCCCTGGCTTCTTCATATTGGTTCCAGCTTCGGCCTCTCGTGGCCTCAGTATCCCTTTCAACTCCAGTTTCCTTTAGCCGGAACACGGCCGTGAGGACTTGCCCGTGCCTTGATGACTGCTGGTAAACTGTTCCGAATTCTTGAGTGTTTTACTGGTCTGGATGAAGAGAAAACATGAAGCACTTCCAGCCTTCCTCGTGGAGTTGACTGGATCACAATCTCTTGACGACGAAACACTGAATTTCCACCTTGAATCACTTCCTCCTCTCTCAACAAGAGAAGGAAAGCTCGAAATGGGCGAGTACCTACCCAACCGCGATCGATGAGCCTGGCCGATCACATTGCTTCCATCATCGCGTCATGTCACAAGAACCCCCTCTCTGGCCCTGTAGGCGCCCATTCCAGACCCCACCACCTTCGGATTCCTCTTCTCGGTCCCGCCGAGAGCGCAATCAAGGCGAGTAGAAAAGGCAAGAACCATCAATGTCCTGGGGATTGTAACGAAATAAACGGTGACAGACAAGGTATAGGAACCAAGTGACAGTGGTCTTCACTTTGCTGCCAGCACCTTGTGCACCCGAAATAATCATCTGCTGTTGCTTCACAAAGAAAACACAATCAACTATGCGATTGTGGCCTATTTGTACAAAGGTGCTGCCTATTCCTGTCCGCATACCGGCAGTTCATGCTGGGGAGAAGAGACCGGACTTCCGTTTTGACAGGTTCCAAACTGGAGAAATCGGACATGCCAAGCGCACACCATGCCCGAATTTGTGCACAAAAAGGATTACAGGTAGGTGGGTGAAACGTACAAATATTGCTACCTCTACCTAAGTAGGTACCTTAGTGGTAGGTACTCCAAAGCACTGTAAATCCGATTTTTCCAGTGTCTTGTCTTTTCCCCGATCTTTCCAACGACGCTGGAGGGTGGAAAATCCAACTATGTTGACATCCAACATCAATTTGCATACCATGGAACTTTTGGCCGGCATAAACCTTGCAGTACGTCTACCTTCTTGCTTGATATCCATAGAACAAAATCAATGCCCTGAGTCTTTTCGGTACGGCTAGGCGGTGCACGGTGCTTGCATCGTAAGTCCGTCGTAAATGACTGGAGGTGCATTGCATCTTTCTGCACCACGGCACCGCAAAATCCGTGAACTACCTCTACAGTGCAGTATAAACCAATAAAAATTTACCACTTCTCTACTTCTTTTCTGCACATGATGTTGCAGTTTCAAGATCTGCTCGGTAATTCCCGCTGTGCTCCAATATGAAGTACGGTGGTTGATGATAACGGGAATAACAGAGTTCCTCTTGATAACACATGGAAAATGAAGCGTGTAAAAAGCAGCTGGGTGTTGCCCATCAAGCACATTACCGGTCCTATCTTCTCTCCTTATCCTTTGCTTGGTTGTTACCTCAACAAGGCCAGTTGTTCAACGAGTGTACACCTATATCTCTTGATCGAGTCGAATCTGACCCTCACATGCTGCCGAAAGAACACAGCAAGAAGGCATCGTCGCCTAGCCTTATTGGCTCCAGCAGAGGACTCATTAGCGGTAGTGATGCCTCCACCATCTCTGAGTCGAGGCTTCAGTTAGCCAAAGATTTTGATGAGAACTCCACCCAGAGACACGCATCAATTACAAAGAAGGAGGCTACCAGCCTCAGTTTAACAACCCAAGTCCAGCCCGCTCCTTTCCCTACCTCCAGCAACTCTAGGAACTCCAGCAGATCCTGTCGATTAAGTGCTTCTCTGGCGGTGCCTAGCGACTTGACTGACAGCCAGATCTTGGATCTCGGGTGTACTGATGAAGATGACGAGGGCGACAAGGACGACGAAAACAACGATGACGACGAGAGAAAAACGGAGCATACCGGAAATATGCCCCCGGGCAACATTTGCTGGAGGAACCAAAACTTGTTTCCCGCAAGGAAAATGAGGAATCCGGACTACGATCTGGACCCTAGGCATTTCAATAGGCGGTTTGGGGACCAGGCCCGGGCCGCAAAGCGAGCTGAGGAGGAGGCAGCAAAGCGAGCTGATGAGCTGCTAGCCTTTGAGATGCTTCTTGCCAAAGAGCACCTGAAGCTACAGCGTTCTCATGCAAAAGAGCTATCCACGACACACTCATGGCCGGCAAAAACAAAGTCGTACTTCTGTACCACCTTTGCTTCAAGAAAGAACCAAAGAGCCTACAAAAGAGGCTATACAAAGCGCCAAAACGTGGCCTGCTAGAAACATGTTCACTGCGAAGAAGAAAGTGGAAGGTCTGGAATCGCACTTGGAATCCAAACACGAGGTTTTCAGGGGATTGGTCAGGGGATTTACGTTCGGATCGAGGGATCCGTACCTCTAGCCGTTCATCTCTAGATGTGAATCGTGCTTGCGGTTTGCAACAAGGGTCATCTGTAATCCTTTGGTCGGTTAAAATGGCCGCCTTCATGTTTGGCATCACTGGGAAAGGCCATAGAGGTAGACAAATGGCTCTGTGTTCCATGTATTGCATTGTTCGTTGGTTGCTCACAAGAGTTTCGTTGTCGCTAAATCGACATCCGTCCTCCAACACCAGGCTAGATCTACATACAGGAAGTATGATGTGCAGTCTCAGCTTCGTTATCTCCCCAAGTATTCTCAGTGTCCCTGATAACCCTGACCAACCAAACAACAGAACAGACAAACTCCACCCATGATACCTCTACAGGTACATGTACAAGGTACCTTTACCCTAGAGGTAGAAGAGGTTCTCAGGCCCCGGATGGGGAACCTGTGGCGGATGTCGAGGAGTATGTTGAGTTGCAGGAACTTGGGCACGGTCGCACAAGTCCTCCTTTCTTCTTGACGGGTTCGGTGTATTGCGACCTAGAGCAAGAGGAACAGCGGTATTAGCAACGTGATAACAGATTGAAGAGAAGGGAACATGAAGACCAATGGAATGGAGTAAAAGAAACAGTGAGCGCTTAGGTACTAAGGAACGCCCTCAGGAGCCACGGCATCAATAAACTGATCGGGTCCAAGAGAAGTTCGCCCGTCTCGGAGTCTTAGACGACGAAGGAAGAACGAACAACTCGAACAAATCAAGTCGGCTGCGCCGGGGCTACAGCCTGGAGGCTTGGTCAGGCGCGATACCAACTTGAGATTACGGGAGGGGATGTATAAACTTACGGGCTCCCACAAAAACACCGGAGATTCTAGGGTCTTCTAAGCCACCAGGACGGCCCGGCGGGGGGCATCTTCATGCGGAAGGTGAAGCCGTCTCCGCGGTCTTCGTCTTCATTGGCTTTGGAAATGCGTGTTTGCCCCTGTATTTGAGGATCAAGGAGACGATCACCAAAAGCCAGCAAATAAGCACTGCGAAGCCCGGGAGCAGCTTCAAGTAAGGTACCTTAGGTTTTGGTAACGCGGTACAAGCGGCAAAACATTGTGAACACTTGAATTGGGATGAAATTCAAGTGAAAGTTCACGTTGATGTTGGGTGAAAGAGGAAGAGGGATGGAAGAAAGGCGATGGTTTTAAAGAATTTGGTAGGGTCCCGGGTTATGATTACAAGCAGGCTTCTCCAGCCTTGTAACTACAGGTAGGTACCTCCAGGTAGAGGTGCAGGTAGGTGTGACTGTTGCCTCAGGTCTTTTGGAAACGGACGGCTGGTCATCAAGTTCGATCTCTGTTTGCTCTACGTGCCTGCCCCTGATTCTGGAAGATTTGCTCCGGGACCGAAATTCTACTGGATATACCCCACTTCCCGTCTCTATGCCATCCCCGCTGGTAGAGTAGGGCATACATTCAGGCTGTCCTTGAAGGGTTTCATGAAAGACCGGATGGGAAGGAGGGGGTCACTTGGCGAGGTACCTCTACCTCCAGGTCTGTACGGTAACGACTTGGTTGGGCGGGTTCTTCCCTCTTCGTGCCCTTGGGCTTCCAGCTCTTGAGAGGCTATGCTGGCAGATAGAAAACCCCTCTCTTCCAGCCCATCTGCTCACCCCGCGTTTTCCTTCATCATTTGCTTTCCTTATTTTCAATCCTTCAAAACCATCCTCGCATGAGAACCTCCTCTCATCTTCGTCTGATGGGTTGCCGAAATCATCTCCGGCTTTGCAAGTGTCCCGTGGGCAACCCATCAGGCAGAATCAGTTTCGAGGTACAACATCCTAGATGCTTTCCTCTGCTGCTTCTGCGCCTGCGGTAGGTATTATTGGTTCTTCATCAAGCTTCCGAAATACCGTCCTTTTCCTCTCTGCAATTACAGACTTTGTCAACTTTCTTGCAATTGGACAACACTCTTTCGTCCTGATAGTTGTGCATTTCTGACCAGATACACATTTGAGCAGCGCCAAAAGAAAAACACGCCTGCCTCAAAGGCGCCACTACTACTCTCGAGCACTATATTGGCCGAAACCATTTGGCATCACAAGGTACGCTCAACCGGCTCCGCCCCTACAACCTTTTGCCCAGACTCAACTTTAGCTGACTGCCCTGTCAAGAAAACGAACCCAAAGCAGGATATGGAGAAAGTGAAATGCACATGCAGCCCGCCAACCAGGGGCACCTTGATGGTGGTCCTGTAGCCACTGCTGAGTTTAAAGACGGTAGAGGTATGTAGGTAGGTACTGCAAAGACCAATGCCTCACCTTACGATGTCCACACACTCACTGACAAGTTCAATGCAATGCAGGCTCTCTTGACATTGGATCCGGAAATGGCAATCTCGTCCTGTTCTCAACCTTCCCGAGAAGATTACCCTGGAGACGGGAGTCCTGAAGAAAGACCTTCAGCAACTTGATGCGCCGCCCAGAAAGTCAACGAGCAATACACCGACCCAGTCAACAAGATCAGTCTGAGCACCTGCGGAGTGGCTCCCAGAACACGCACTTCTAGCGGTTGAGCACTGGCTCCCGCGATTTCTTTTTGGGTCTCTTTTGTCTGAAACTATCCGCTTCCGGATTCGATGGCAGAGGTACTGAGCGGAGGAGAATGGGTGGCGTAGTGGTGGAGAAGTACGAGGGGGTTTACTGTCCTGTCCTGTGAATAGGGGTACTTACTCGTGTGGGCTTTTTTCGTTTTCATTTTCTCTGTTTTCATTTCTAGGTTTCTTTTTCTCTTGTTTTGCTGTTGTAGATATACCTAGAGGTATCCATTCAATCACAAGTTCTTTCCAATCTCTCGGTCTTGTTGTGTCCGTCTGCTACAAACACGTGTGACTTCGGGAGTATAGGTAGGACGCGTATGGTATCCGTTGACATAATGTGGCTCTATGTAAATCCGTGGTCCACTGGAGGCCATTTACTTCCCCACCTCTAGAGGCACACTCTCGATGTGGAGGTCCAGGCAATTCCATGAAGGAAACCCAGCACTCGGACTACTACCGAGCGTGGTCAGAGACATGTCTCTGTCTCAGCAATCAAAAAACAAAGTGCGTTGAGTCCCGCTGAATGGCGAGCAGGAAGGACACGTTGACATACCTGTAGAGGTAGCTTTCATCCCGTCCTTTTCTCACAGCAAAGCCAAGGTCACTTGAGCAAACACGGCGATCCCACTCGGAGGATAACAATCAGTCATAATCCAAAAGGCAGGAGAATTGTTTGCTCTCAGTTTGAGCAGCAGATGGAGGCGTGACAGAAGAAACAAGACTCCAAGACTCCAGACGATTTACGAGGACATATGGAAGTTGGGACAACAAGTCGTCTGAAGACGAAGAGAAAAGTCTTTTGTTCCGTTTTGTGTTCGAAGAAAGGGTTCCATTAAGGCTTGTAGATGTGATGAAACGTGAAGTGAGGATGTATAGGATGTGTGTGGGGAGGTACACAGTCCGGAGAAGTCAGCTTGGAATATGGAGCACAACCTCCAGACTCTTCAAAGAAAAGGAGCCCCGGACATTGTGTTGAGGAGACTCAGCCGTATAATTGTGGTCACTTGAATTGGAGGTACGGTGGTCAATCTTGGATGCATGGAATGATCCACCTCCATCGTACGTGATATATTGTGTCGACGAAGAACTTTTAAGTGCTCCCTGTGCTTAGATTCCCGCTCGTGCCAGCCTTCGTTACCAAGCATCAAGCGTCAGGCGCCCAGCCGCACAAATCAACACCTGAAGGCTGCCCAAAGAAGTACAGACGAAAGACTAACTTGAACCAAGCTTCCAGCCTGCAGTGGTTTGTACATTCACACCCCGCCTCTGCTACACTCCTTTGTCCTCTGCACATGACCTTGTGCGTTGTTCCTATCCCAGATGAGTGTGTCAGCAGAAGTCCCGGAAGAGAAGCTCGTGGAATGATCGCAAGTACCTACCTCAGGTACGGATGAAAGTTCCACCCTTTATTCGGAGCTATTCAGAATAATGTGTTCCACAGTGATTCTTAAGTACAATTCAAGTAGGGCAAATTATCGATTGTCCGTCTCGCTCGGTTAGTATGCGGAGGCAGCAATGCTGGTCCAAAGTTGAAACTGTTATCGGATGCTTGCTTTTCTCAGCCTCAACGAATAGGACCTGTATTTGCACATCTCGTGAAACTTGGATGGCCGGGATATTTTGAGAGTTGAGACGAAAGTCGGGACACAAAGCCACAGTGTCTTCCATGCCCGCTTTTAGGAAAGAGGGGTGGAAGCCAGCACAAAATCAGCGCAAGTCACGATGAGTTGCGAAGCCCAAAAACACGCAATAGTGATATGGCTGGTTCAGATACCTCTACACATTGTTCTAAGCAATACGTGCCAAAGACTGCCCCTGCTTTAGCTCACAGGATTAACAACGTTGACGTATGCCCAAGTTTGGAACTCTAGTAAAATAGCAGCAATAGTGTATGGACTTGGGCTATTCAGTTCGGGCTCTTCGCCAGAAGGTTGAGGTTGTCTGCGCAGTGCTTCCAAAAGTTTATGAAGCGGTTCAAGAAATAAAGGGTAATGACCATGGGCATCTGCGTACGAGTCCCGAAGCCCCGCGGTCCGGGGCCGAGATCTAATAATCTAAACCACCCTGTCATCCCGTAGCCGCTCCTTCCAACTTCAAGACGGCGTTTGTTCTGCAGGGACACTAGGCCGTAGCTTCTCCATTCCCCGTTATCTCGTCGCGTCATTCGTCTCGTCTCCCAGTTCGAGATCCAGATATGCCAAGGGCTAGTGACTCGACTTTTTCTTTCTGTTGTCCTGGTGACGTCCATTTCGTACAAATCCCAAGGCAACCAGCCGTCAAAAGACGGGATGGTTTTGAAGTAGTGCAGTCTCGTTCCAGAGCTCTCACAATAGGACCGTGGATCATCCCCAACCTGCCCCTCCATAAAATCTTGCCCGAGCCCAGGATTTCCTTCCCTCTTCTTCCTTCTTTTTGCTCCAGGTATCATCCCGCCAGCAAGCTCTGAGTGAAGAAGTCCCAAGTCAAAGCCATCGCCAACAGTAACAGTACGCTCTCTTTGACATCATTTTAGTTGAAGATCCTCCAAAGCTACGAGTCACTGCTCGTCAGATCGCTACGACTTTGTCCCCTCTCCGGGTTCTCTGGTTGCCCCCCTCTGATCAAGACAGAACTTCCCCGGGCTTACCTCTCTGAGCTCGTCTCTCGGCGGAAGACGCCAAGCCACAAAAGTAAGATTCCCAGCTTCTTTGCTCTTCTTGTCAGATCACTAACGCCTCACAGCCACCTCGCTTTTCCCTCTTACTCCCAGAGGGAGCTTCCTTGACGACCTTACCTTCAGCAAGGGCGTCAACCTTCCCTAGCACCCGAAGTCCTTCTCGCGCTCGTCTTCGACTGCTACTCCTGACTCTCCGTCAGTCTCTCCTGACGCCAGACCCAAGCTCGATACCCGGCCCGAGTTTTGTTTTGCCCGCTTCCTCCTCTCCGACGGACACAAGGACTGTCCGGTCTCTCCACAACTGCTGCTCCCCAGACTCCTCAACAGGAAGTGAGCCCCTCCCACTCCCAAGCTCAACCTCCTCCGCCTCCTCATCGACAACCAGGATGTGCTACCGCATTGAACAGCACTGGCACTGCCACCACCAGCACGGTGGTTGCAAGGGCAAGATCACCAAGCTCACCAACGACGACCCCATTCCCCCCCAATGGGCGCCGTGTCAGCGCGCCAAACGGACCGGCAAGATGTGCGAAGAAGTCATGGTCATCCCCCAGCACCTGGCCATGTGCTGCCCGATGCACCACACGCGGCGGATTCGGCAGCTGGAGGAGCTGTGGCAGAATGAGTGGAAGAACCAGGTGTTCGACCACTTCTCCCAGAGGCAGAAACACCTGTCAGACCGCGAGAAGGCAGACTGGCGCCGGGCCCGTGATCTGGAGAAGAAGCGGTGGGACGAGTTCCAGCGCAAGCTGGAGCCTGTGTACGCTCAGCTGGGCAACCGGCTCAACACCGCCGTCGTCGGCGCCTTCGGCATGACCTTCTACGAGCGCATCGAGCAGATCATGCTGGCGTTCGTCGCCGTGGTGCGTCGCCAGTGCGTCCTCGGCCCGGACAACTTCGAGCGCGCTAAGAGGCAGGAGGCTCGCGAGTCTCTGCTTGAGCTTGAGGAAAGAGACCGCCAGGCTGCTGCCGCCGCTGATGGCCCCCCGCCGCCCATCCCGCCCAAGAGCAGCAAGAGAAGACAGAGGTCTTTGACCTCAGTCAGCCAGTGTGATTTGAAGAAGGCCCAGGATGCCCTGATAAAAATGTCATTGTCTGGCCCTTCTGGTGGTTCAGCCCCAGCCCAGGCTCGTCCTCTTCCTCCGGCTCCAGCTCCGGCTCAATCTGGCAGCACCGTTACTGGCCCCTCTTCTCCCCCGTCTGCATTTGGACCTGACGATGACGCTGCAATCGCAGCTGCTGCGTCCGTCGAGCAAGCCTTTCGCCCTCCCTCGCGAGGTTCCTCCACTGCCTCGTCTTCGGATGAGGATAGTGAGAGCGAAGACGAAATGCCGTTGCTTAGCAGGGACTTGTAGAAATCAAGCGTCGGTTGGGTCTACAAGAATCGCCCCCATCGTCCCGGGACCAGCGATACAAGGGCAACCACAGTGCTCCTCAAGACCTTGGATTCAAGTGCTGCAAACAGGCAACTATCGCCCCCAAAGACCTGGGACTCGTGCGTATAACGGGCTGAAAAAACGACTCCTCAAGACCTGGAGCAACGTGAAGAGGCAACTTTAGCACTTCCCAAAGACCCAGGGCGAGGAAGTGTACGGGCAAAGTCATCGATTCCCGCTCCCAGAAATATCCCGGGTGAAGCGAAGTATGGGTTGAAAAAGCGTTCCCAAAGACCTGGGGTAGACGTGATGGGCACCTTGGTCCTTCCAGTCGTTGAGGGTCCCGGTTGGGATAGGGTAGGGGCGATGAGGCACAGGATGCGGAACTTCGATGGCGTCAGATGAAGAGGTGGAGAGTCTTGAGATGGTGGTGACTATGGAAAGTGTTGCTTGTGTGGACAGAAAATCTGGGACTGTCCGGTGTTTACTGGAGAGGGCAGGATGTCGGTCGCTTCTAGATTCGAAGGGAAAAGGCGATTGCGTGGTTTTGGGAGCTCTTCAAAAAGGTCGACGGGCTGGATCTTGCCAGGCTTTATGTCATGACGCGTTGGGAGGCGCTAATGATATTCTGGGATTTGCTAGTGATCTTTGTTTTGAAGTTTGCTCACTGGGATGAAGGATCTGTGTTCGGGATGAACGACTTTTTCCGAAGTTCAAGGTTGATACCCTGGGTAATTAATTGATCTGGTTCTGGGCTGCGCTTGAATGTTCCACTTGGTGATTTGATGCTCGTGAATATGAATGCTCTTGTAAATAAAGGTACCCTGTGAATGTGATTGAATGTGTGCCCTTCACTCGGAGGATGAGCCTGGTTCTAGTTTGCTTTTACTTTGGATCTATCTGCTGAATCACTTACACAGATTGCGAAGGATAAAAGAAGAAAGAGTGTCCAAGAGCCTGGCCGTGGAGAGAAAGACGTTGGATGGCGCTTTTATGTCTGTATGACGAACATACCCGTGCATAAAGAAAGCGAAAAAACTAACGCAACTTTGAGTCAAGTACCATCGCATCTCTGCCCTCAACTGGCTTTGACTCAATCTTTGTGCTTCATAGAGGTACCTACCTACCTAGGTACCTACCTAGAGGTAGTTACCCAGGTAGGAGGCACCTCTAGGTACCTCTATATTCTAGAGACCTCCGCAACAGCGGCCATCCTTTGATAGCCCTATCGCAGTTCAAGGAATCAACAACGATGGCAGGCAAAGCATTACCATGGGCTATCTACAAGACATACAAATCCATAGCAGTATGGCTGAACCATTTGTTGGCCAATATAAGGGGAGAAGAACAAGGTATTAGCCCGTATTCGGTCCCGCTGTATAGCTGTAAAGATAATTTTGCCTTGCCGTACATAGCCCGCAGCTGCACTCCTACACAGTAATACAACCGTTAATGTAGGCTTATACCTTTTTTAACAATTGTATGTTCGTTAAGACCGGGAGTATTGGCTGTAAAAATTGGAGCGTTATATTATAAGAAGTATAAGTGCTTCTTACAGTTTTAATCATGGGGTTATAGGCCTTTAAAAATGTCAGAAATCTAGTATATGGCTGTAAAGATCCTAGCCCTCTAATTAGTTAAATAGAGGATTTGGGGAAAGTGCAGGTAGTTATAGCAATTTACAGATTTTTACTGAAATCTAAACGAATACGAAAAGTGTAGCTGTAAGACTACATTTTACAGCCACCAAAATTGGGTTTTCTCTACAGCTGTACAGCGGGACCGAATACGGCCTTACATAATACGATGCTGGCTGGCCAGGATTCTTCAAGTCAACTCGACCCGGGTACCTTACCTATAGATAGGTAACAAAGGACAAGTCGTCGTGATCCAATCAAAGAGACCGAAAGCATCTGGCTGCTAGCTCATTTCAGCCAAAAGTTAGCCCAGTCCCTCATCCACCGCACCTCGTGTTTAGCTCCCAAGCCGGAGAAGGAATTCTTGATCTGAAGCTGACACAGAGGGAAACTGAGAATCACAAAACAAGAACTGCACGATCGTGTTTTGGAAAGTACCTCTAGGTACCTACCCAGCAAGAGCTCTTTCCAAAGTTCTTTGCGTTGAGAGATGGATGAAGCCGCGAGGCGAGGATAGAGGTATCTCAAGAGTTCTTGATACGAGGAGCGAGGTAGTAAGTGCCAAAGATTACCGTACACAGAGGCAAGTGGAAGTCTTGTGCTTGGAGTATGGATACCTCTAGGTCGTTGGATGGCAGCAGATTGAAATCGAAATATTGACTCTCTTAAAGAGGTTGGGCGGGGGAGGAATTGGAAGTTCTGTATCCGTTTGGAGGAAAGCTGTTCAACAGGTGGGGTCATGTTTTTATGGCAGAGACCATGGAAAATCCAGAACGAGGACCTAGAGGGTGCTGTCAGAATTGATGGGAAAGTTTGAATGTGGAAGTCTGCGAGTTAGCAAACATGGTCGAAGACTTCGGATGAGGAGCCAGGACTCATCTGGTGGAGCCTTGTACTTTGACCGAATCGTCTCATCGAGAATAGGACAAGTTGTTCACTTCGTTCACGTGTTGGAATTAAGGTCCCGTCAAGACTCAAGAGCCATCCACCAAAGACGGGAGGTCTGTCTTGACTGCGTGGGGAAGAAATCCGCGTTAAAGACGTGCGGCGATGTCCTCCAGGTACGAGAGACTCGGACAGACAAATAACCAAGTGCGGTCAGACCTGATGTTGGATGGGGCCCACGATTGGAAACAACTGAGGGAGATTACAGCAACTATGCCAGAGAGCAAGCTCCAGGAGCTACCTAGTAGGAATGTTTTCAACGATATATGTAACGTGCTGATGAATTGAAAAGGCTGGGCATTGAGACTGCCGATTTTTTCTATCTGTACCTAGAGGTAGGTATTCTACCTCTACCTCTATGCTACAAAGCTTGAGGTTTACATGCCCGTCATCCGCATCATCAACTCGCAAAATTATCTCTACCTCTTCGATCATCAAAGGAAACCAAGTTCCAGTTCATGAGTGTTGTTATCGCGTAGCTCCCTACAGTCTGCCACCGTAACAAGACAGACCAACGTTGAATGTTCTGGCCATGGAATTTCGCTCGAAGATCATATTGGATGACATCCTGCTGGGAGCCCGTGCCTTGGGCCGCCCATTCACCGGCACTCCCTTCCAGAAAGGTATCTGGTATGTAGGCTGCCCATTCCATTTCTCCTCGTTCGCTAGACAAATCCAGAATAAAATCCTTTTCGTTGTCGCCTTTTTCAGCCCCCCAATCAGGTATATAATTCCCGAAACCGGTACTCGTACTGTTTCAGACCCCAGGCGACCAAATCGGCGTTGAGGATGGACTGTACAATGGCTCTAGAACTGACCAATGGGGCAAACTCAGAGACGCTGGCCTCGTTAGGCTCCGGAGGGGATGTTCCCTGCGGTTCCAGGGTCATTATTAGCTTCTCACTAAAGAAAAATGATGGATGAAGGCATGGTACCTTTGGTTGCGTGAACGGAGAAGGTGCTTGACTCTCCAAAGAGAATGAGAGCTTCTGTAGAGGTGGAGGTATGTGGCATGAGATCGAAACGAGAATCAACTGTGTCAAGTGACACAAGGAGCGGTAGAGGTAAGTACCGAGTTGCAGAGACAGAAGCCGGGCTTGTTGAGGTACTCGGGCGTTTTCTTCAGTCGAGGACAATGGGGAGCGGGCGCAGAGGCCGTGCCGTGGTAGGCAGAACCTTCATGGCCGCCGGCCCTCTCCGTGTGCTGAACTGTTGTTAGCACACATTCTACGAAGAATAAAGATCAGAATCACCCAGTGCCTTGAGCAGGTGGAGGGTTGTGTCGAAGTGATGGAAGGGAACAGAGTGGGCGCAGACAGCGAGATACGGAAGTGGTGATGAACTTGTTGATTGAAGAAGAAGATGATGGCGATGACGACGACGACGACGACGAAGACGTAGACAAAGACAAAGATGACTGGAAGAGTAGAAGGTGGAAAGAATTCAGGGAGAGGACCGCCAATTACAAGTACCAGAATTTATGTGTGGCTTGGATGCCAACTTGGGTGGTTGACAAGCGCTGTTGGGGTCCGGAGGCAAGTGTCGAATGAACACGTTCTTTCTTGATTCAATTTTGGTCGAGGACTGGTGGAAATGTGACATAGAATCGACGAGGCGACATGAACAGACGGGAAGTCGACGGAACGAGGGGACAGAGACACCCGGCCACCCCCTTCTAACGAACTTAGTGTTACTACCAGGCACCTCGGCACTCCTGGCGCCTCAAGAATCCAGATATCGAGACTTATCTCCCTTCTCCTTCCTTGTTCCTTCCTCCCAAGCCTCGTCTCTTCATGTCACGCCCTCTTCTTAGTTGCCAAGCGTTTGAGGTCATGCAATAACTCCGATCTCAACTCTCTGCCAAACCTGTCACTACCAGGCAATAAGGGTACGCCTGGCAATCTAAAGTCGATAGCTGCGAGAACTTTCTCCGCCATTATCCTGATTCCTTCCTTCACGGACTTACCTCTTGTGAAGCCCTCCTCTGGCTCGCCAGCCTCAAGCGCTCGAGGCCATGGGTGTCGCGGGGGCTCGGACTACCTCCCCCAATTTGAAGCCTCCACGTTAGTAGCAGGCACCGGGGCACATCAACTGGCAATCTGAGGTCCTGGCTGCGAGGCCAATGTCCCATCCTTTTTCTCGTTCCTTCCTCCCCAAACTCCTCCGCCTCGCCTTTTTATGTTGACAAGCTTTCCACTCAGGGTTCCCTTCTTTGAGGGCAAGCGTTTGATGTCATGCGCCCAGTACTGGCCTTCCGTTCGAACACAAGCGAGAGGCAGAAAGAATATTTGTCCCGTGCTCCTCTTCACCCCATGTATTTAAACCCCGTCTCCTCCCCCTTCTCCTCTCTTCCAAATTTCCCCTTCCATCAACCCATGACTCATCTCTCAATTCTTCCATCCCAAGCACAGCTGTGTCATCAGCGGGACCAAACAACGACATTCTCCATGTCCTCCTTGATCAACCTTGATCTGGCCATCGTCACTGATAGAAGTCAGAGGTAAGCCAGGTTGACGTTTCCATAATTCAATCTCCTTTGGTCCCTGTTTTTACGTTCCACTCACCCACTTGCAACGATGGTCCCAACTAGTTCATGTCCACCCTCTTCCACTGCGATCATCAATCAAAGAGGTGCTGACACACCATTGAAACCGTGAAGAGCATTTTTCAACACGCTCATCATCGAGTTCACTATTCCGTTTTGAGTGTCTACTAGACCACCACAACAACAACAACGAATCCGACATGAAGTGAGTAAACCCACCATTCGATCCAAAGTTGAGGCAGTACACCGCACCAACAATGGTTGTGATCCCATGTCCTCCAACGGAGCGCGGCTCTCCGTTGGAGACAACGCCACCACATACCTGATATTAGCCTGACCGAGAGCTTGACTTGACTGTCAAGCTTGGTTGCTCAAAAGGCCACTTCTCCAACCTCCCAGTCCAGCCCAGTGGCCCACCACTACACCAAACCCTGTCCATCAGGTTTTCCACCACCCTACATCAAGACACAAATGCTAACCGATGCTGCTTTTCCCCCTTCCAGGATGACGGCCGACGTAGCGCGTCGCCTTGTCGACAACTTCAAACGCCGGGCCCGGCCAGCGCCTTCGCCGACCTTCCGGCAAGGCAGCTGATGTGCCACAAGCTGCTGCCGGGCCCAAGGCGCCAGAACAGCACGAATACTACAGCAAGTTGCTTCTTGTCCACTCCGATAGGGGCGGACAGAAATGGTTCGCTCGCTAGAAAATGATCACATTTGTGCGCCAGCTAACTCGGTTTCGACTTCCGCTTGACCGCTGTAGAAGATTCGCCTTCGCTGCCTCTAGAGGCACCATACACCGTGATTCACAATGGGAGGTGATGCTAGCCTCAACGAGGCGGGGGTCCAAGGATACGACCACATGCCATGGTGAGCGGTTCTACGTTTCCTTGCTTTTGTTCTGTCTTCGCCTCACGTTGCTGTCGGATTTCTAGGTGTCATGTTTGATGGGATGTCAGGCTAACACATGGTCGTACTTCCTTTTAGGTCGGCGCCGTATTCCGCGCTATCAATGATGGCCTTGGGGGTTATGACAGTTGGGCTCGCGACCATCCAGTTGCCCTAGATCTGGGGATTTGCAGTTTCTGGGTGGGAGCCAAAGGATGCGCAAAGAGACGGACGCCGTTTCGGGTGAAGGACGAAATAGCCGCCAGACGGTGGTGTCCCAAACCCCGAGCAGGCTGGTGACCCGAAGTCAACTCGACCCAGTTCGAACTGATCTATCGCTGCCAGGACTGTCTCTTCTGGAACCAAGGAGGAACAAGCATGGAGTACGAGAACACAAAACACACCGAAAAAAGATAAAACAAAAAAGAAAAAAAAAAACCTGACAAAAACAAAACACCAAAAAAATCAAGAAAATAAAACCCAAAAAAGAAAGAAAGAAAGAAAATAATTCACCACGAACAGACAAACAAAAACTCCAGAGAGGAAATCTTGCGCTGGGTTCGTGGTCGTGGGTTTGATCGTCTGTGGTCATGTGTTGGTTCATGGTGGTGGTGGTGGTGGTGGTGTTGGACATGTTTGACAGGAGGAACTCGACGGCCAGGCAAAGAACTGGGGCAATGTACATGTAGCTGCACGTAGAACTTTTTTAAGATAAACCTTCATAACTGATGTGTCATATTTTTGTGGAGAAGCACTGCAGCAGCCACTTGCCCTTGTTCCTCTTCTTTTGCTTCCATTCATTTTGCTGGTAGGTAGGTACCTAGGTATCCAACACCTTTTTGATTCTTTCCTCCACTTTCCCCCAATAGCGAAGACTGACTGACTTCAATCCCCCGTCTGAGGATTCCACAAGCTCTCCCCCAACTTCTCTGGTTCCGTCCTCATAATCTCGGTCCACGCCTCCTTGAGCGCCATCTTCTCAAACGCAACATCATGATGATGCCCCTTGGTCTGCCAAATGCTCGCCGTCTCCTGAACATCCTTCCACCCCGGCATATCCGCATTCTCGGGCGTATCGCTATGTTTCCCCCCATTGATATCCGACTGCGCGCCTCTTTCCGTCATGCCTATGCCTTTGATATACTCCCACTGCGCAATCACGGGCGGAAACAGACTATACGCCACCAAATCCCGACTCATCACCATTCTCCGAATCAACAAATCCACGGGATTGTCCAAATCCAAGGCACTCCTCAACAACAATTTCGCCGCGCCGGTATGACTGATGGCGTACGCAGTCGTGCACGTAAACCCTCCACTCTTCCTAATAACTCTTTCCTTGCCCATTTTCTTACCCCAGTACTCCTTTCCGGCGGGGACACTTTCGTCTTCATAGACTAGCTTGATTTCGCGGTCCTGGGAATACTCAAAGCATTGGCCGAGACTGAACAAGTCCCAGTGTTCTGACAACCAAGGGTCGTCGGGGTTGGGTTGGATGGGATTGGCATCGGAATAGGAAGGTGGGCCGTGGGTGTTGTGGTTGTTGGGTGACTGGTAGGAAGGATCGTGGACGGCGGTGGAGTTGATTTGGTTGAGGAAATCGAGGAAGTGCGTGTTGAGACGGGACATGATGGCGCGGATATCAATGTCCCAGGCGGCGTCGGATTCGAGAATCAGGATGGGGGGAAGGCGGTCGCGGGTCATTTGGGACCAGATCTGGGGGGGCGGTGTTAGCTTGTTTGTGCGGGGATAGATTTGGGTGTGAAAGGATTGAAGGGTAGAGGTACGGTAGGTGGTGAGATTGAAGGTCATGGGCGGGTTGTGAGCAGCAGATGGGGTTGTCGGGTTGAAGTGGTTGAAAGGAACGGGAGTTCAAGGCAGGTGGTTAACAGCTTCTTGGAGACACTCGGAAGAAGCGTAAGGTCAATCAGGCTAGGTAGGTAGGTAGTTGAGGGTGCTGGATGGGAGTAGACAAATGGGAAAGGTACCTAGGTACGGGCAACAGGAACAAAAAAAAAAAAACAAAAAAAAACAAAAAAAAACATACATTAGCATGAGCCCTCCAACACCCCTTCTCCCCCGTCCTGAGCCTCCCCGGCCGATGCGTGGGCGGCATCCCGACAGGGTCAATCATATCCGCCTCCACGGCCGGGGAATCCTCAATCTTCAGGCCGGACATGTACGCCTGCAGCGCCATGGCGTCCTCGCGGTCATAGCGGGCCTTCATGTTGATGTACTTGATGGCGTGGAAGCCGAGGGTGCTGTTGCCCGCGTTTTTCTGGGACAACTTGAGGAGTTGTTCTGGAGTCATCTGTTCGTGCTTGTTGGATCCACCCTCATGTTTCCCTCCAGCTCCTTGATTGGCGTCCGGGTAAGGTTCATAATGATTCTCCTGGTGTCCGCCAGGAACGGCAATGGGATCGGTCGACGTCTGAAACGCACTGGCCAGTGCTGACCGGAACCTTTCCAGCACAAAGATGGTCAAGAGAACAAAGATGACTAGGGTGATGCGGTGGATGTGGCGGTAGGAACGCCAGTGGGCGATGATTGCTGAGATGGACGACGAGATGGTCGAGAAGTGACCCGCCGCCGTCCCGGTCTGCTCGCCCAGCAACATGATGATGTTGTTGGAGGGGGGGCGCACTGGGCGACCTGCACTGTTCGGATGTGCACCGAATTTAGTCCTAGGTTACCTAGACGGTTGACAGCCGCCTCTGCTTGAGGCCTCGGCGATTGATGGAACTGATGGGGAAGTCGGGAGGAGCGAGGGCGGGAAAAGGAATTGGCGTCAGTTATACTATCTGCATGATCGTCGGTCCGTGCCGGGGAAGTAATCGAGGGTTGAGATGATGGCAGATGTCACCGAGTAGCCCGATAGGGTAGGTCTGCTGGATGAAGCAAGTGAAGTGATCAGATGCAAGAGAAGGTAAGGTAAGGTAGGTATGAAAGAAACTGCAATGTGGTATTGACCCAAGAACTGTTTGTTTCGAAGACCCGGCCGGTTACCCCGGAGTGGCCAAGAAATTCCTGAAATCGGGGCTGTCGATACGCGGATGATCCCAGTATATCGCGTGGGTTTCCTGTATGGTGGATCGCCGTCGTCTCGTGTAAGTGAAAGTGGAGAGTGGACCCCTTTTTTTTTATGGGTCGTCTGAACTTGGTCTGACTGGATCTTGGAAATCAAGATGTCAAGGTGATGATGGGAGGCATCAACGTTCCAAGAAAGGGGCAGAAGAAGAGAAGCACAGATGACAAGGCAAACTGTGGAGGGCATTGGCAACTACATAAACCTCTCTCTTTGCGAAAGAAAGACATGACGGGAAGGCATGCAACAAACATGGTGCTTACGTTTTGAACCCACCCACCCCTTTCTTTTTTCACACAAGGGTCTGGCCGTGGGAAGTGGAAAAGCACCGCGAGCAGGGAAAAAAAAAAGAGGATATGAGGCTGGAACTGGCAGTTGAGTGACCTTCTGAGACATCCACATGCAGATTCAAAAGACGATTCCGTCGCAATGTAAGGCATTCGATAGGAGGACTTTCAGGCCTATCCCAATTCCGATGAAGAAGTTTCAGGCAGCCTCCAAAGCCAAATGAGGTAAAAGCATAGCAAGGTGTCAGTACCTACACACGCGTACATATGAGTGCCTGTACATATATGTAGGGGTCTTTCTTGTTGGATGGCTTGCCTGGCTCGCCTGGCAGGCTCCGGGAAGCTCCCGTCCCTTGTTTAATACGAGGTAGTGTCAAGTACACAGCAATTGCCCTCCACGCAGATGGTGGGTGGGTGGTGCACTGCCCTTCACACCCTATTCAGTACAGGACCAAAAAAAAGATTGGTCAGGGGATTTGAGGGTAATTGAGATAAGCAAGCATGGGGCGAATGCTACCATACTTGCTTGACCCCGGAGGAAAATCCGCTCATAGAGGTATGTAGTGTACAGGAAAAAACCAAGAAAGACCCCCAAGAAAAAAGGGGACCTGGGCGATCTGGAACGATTGCAGTGACGTCCACTCTAAAATAGTCATTCCTTGGCCGGAGCTGGATGTAGCCAACGAAGACAGTGAAACGCCCAKTATTCCAACTAAGCTGAAGTTAAAGTAATAGAGGGTATTTGAAACGGCTAGAACTAAATAGTATAATAATTAATAAAGGCCTCGCCGGCCCCCCCCCC
>RANX01000090.1:0-110047 GCA_009805215.1 Neurospora discreta FGSC 8579 | reverse complement strand
AAATATTAGGAGGTAAAAAACATTTATTAAAAAGTTACGAAGGTTACAATGTAACAGTTAATACCACTAAATTATCTCCTATTGTACAATATTTTAATTCTGCGATTGTTGGACGACCTCCCATCTCGACGACTGCCTCGAGAGATCTGTTGGCCCGTCAACACGGCCGCACAAAGATGATAGGCTTACACGACCAACAGCAACAAAGGGTAAAAGCTAAACCCAGCAGAAGAAAGGACCATTGCGACTGCCCCACGCGGTCCGGAGCAAAACCATGGAGTGGCCGCGACGACAACGTCGCTTGTTGGTAACCGGAGCGATGTGTGGGAGCGGTGCCATTTTGCCATTCTGCCCATCCACATGGAGCCATGGACCGCGGGCATAGACAGACGTGAAGGGATCGGAGGAGGACTCGAGGAAACCCCCCGGAAGCCTCGGGATGTTCTTACGGTAACAACGCTGAATGTTACCTCGCTGGGGAACGCTTCCGCTTGAGGCCTTCTTTGGTTGCTCCCTTTCCATGTCTTGCTGGAGATATTAGGCCATGGTATCTTGGGGCTTGGCGCGGCTTGAGTCCTGGAACACTTGACGCGATCAGGTATCGCATCTCGCGGCATCGTTCGTGAGTGTTCAGTCGCGGGTTGTAGGTTCGTATTGGACCCCGTTGATGAATATCGCCCCTGTCCCACATGACATGGGCCTTTTTTTTCTTTTTTTTTTTTTTTTTTTTTTTTTTTTTTTTTTTTTTCTTTTTCTTGGTAATTATCAACGATTAAGATATTGAAATGCTCCTCCCCGTGGTGGCAGTGACTGACAATGACTGGCCGTTGACCAAGCTAAAGTCCTTAATTCCGGGTCCTTATTAACTGTCAATAATAATAATTATCGACTCTCCCCCTCCCAGTTTGGTAGTTGGCGGTTCACGGCTGTCATAATATCGAATTTTCGCGGCGGCGGCGGTCCAGTTCTTCCAACTTCAACGGGCTCTTCTGTTTCTTCTGCCTTGCGCTATGCAATCTCTTGGGAGAGTTACCATAGTGTAGCATCCATAGCGTCGGCCAGAAAGAAAAGGATCGACCCGATATTGTAACGAGGAGAGTGCCAGATGGAGATAGAGACACACATGGAGAAGGGGCATCAAAATTTTTGCGGGGAAATCATCCATTGTTTGGTAGGATAATCAGCGATCGATAAGGGAGCCAGTGGCACCTGACGAATACAAATTCGGAAAGGCTGCTAGCCAACTCCTTTGAACGATGGTGAGCCTGAGGACCTGATCGTGACGGGTAACTGCCAGTCTAACCTGGCAGGTACTACGATCCAACTGATGGCTCGATGGCTTGATCCAGAGACAGACAAGGAAGGAACTCTGCGTGGCCAAGCCGGGCTGGCAGTGTAGCTGGGAAAGAAGCTGGGAAGAAGCTGGGAAGCTACGAGCTGCGGCCTGGGAGCTCCCGCGGTCTCCAGTTTCCAACTCTCCATGGACTGTACAGTTAGAGTGATTTCCCTTCAGGAGCCGGCAGGGGACAGTCCATTCCAGTTGCATTGGACTCCATAACTCAAGAGGAGCTTGGGCGCAGTCGGGTGGTAGCATTTGGGTCAATGGGAATGCCTGGTCATGGGCCGCCATTGGGGTTTGGCGGTTTTTTGGCGGCTTGGGTGTTCTATTCCCAGCAACCTAATGCACGTTTTGCTTTTAAACTCAGAGCTGGGGCGACCCCCTGCTGCAGCTGAAATCTCCTGGCGTCTGCTTTTGATCTGAACACATAGCAACTTCAAAGTGAGGTCCATGAAGAACATTTTCTCGCTCGATGGGAATGAATGTGGGTTATGCAGCCAGCCGTCCGTCCATCTGTTGCCGGCTGTCGTGTAAGCGTCACTGCCTTGCCCAGGAGCCGTTGATAACGACAAGCCTGAAGGGTAGGGCAGGAGACAGTCCCAGGAAGTGGGAAAAGGGTCAAAATGAACTGCAATCAGCCGTTCCATGTCATTCGGGTACTGGTGGTGAGAAGTGAGGCCCTTTCCACCTGCAAGCCTCAAATCCGCCGCCCACCTAATCAGCCAAGAGTCAAAGAAAAAAAAAAAAAAAGAGTAGGGTGTGTGGGTGTGGGCGGTGCTCTTTGCCGTGGGATTGAACAATGCCATTGTTTCATCGCGTAGACGAGACAAGCAGACAAGACAAGGAAAAACTCCGGCGTGCGACCCGGTTCCGTCCACGCACTTCATGTCCATCAGCTGAACAAACCAACAATTCCACTACCCACGTAGGCAATTTCTTGCAAGCGTGGCCTAGGTGGCCCTAGATCCGCGGGTTCGCACCCTCGCCTTGTCGATAGCCTCAATCCCGAAATGACTTGGAAACTGAATGCTTGCTGATGCTGACGAGCAGCATGCTTGCGGGAAAGATCAGCATATCCCGGCGTCTCTAGCCTAGCGGCCGTCCGGCCACGGTGGAGTCGACAAGAATCCATTTCCGATCTTGACGTTGCAGACTGGAGGTTGCGGGTCTATCAGTCGAGAATGTGAGTTTGGTACAGTAGTCTTGGTCTGGATAACTTGGAGCAGTTCCCATGATGAAGACGAAAAATGAGATGCGACTGAAATGTTGCACTTGACATTTCTGTACCTGAACTCGGAGTCCCGTCCGGGTGTAGTCAGGAACCGCCTTACGGGAGAGCTTGGTCGTCCCCAATCGTCTGTTCCTGCTCGCTTTGACAAGGTTCCAACGGGCCCTTTGAAGCGACCGCCCTTGTACCGGGAGGCATGATGTGTACATACGTACCTGTGAAAAAAGGTACTTGCACTCGTGCTTGTGTGCTGCAGTGGCCGATGTAGGTTACATAGTACAGTATACGCTACATAGGTACCTGTAGGTAGTGTAGCGTAGTCCCTGCTCGCTCCACATTTAGCAGACTCCACTCTCGCTCCGGTGGCCTATCCTTGCTCAGCAGGGCAAGGCAGGCCAATGCAGGCAGGAACGGCTCGCAGGTCGCAGTACAGTCCGCAGTCGGCACACAGACTTTTGGGCCTACCCGAGCTTTCACAACCACTCGCTCGTTTGTTACCACAACAGGCACGGGCTGGAGCCAGGAATGGCATTCATTACCTCCGTCTGGTGGTATTGAGTGGTATCGTCCAGATGACATTACACTATCCATACACGCCATACACCACGATCCCGGAATTCAGCCAAGCATCGTCGAGATGGCTCATTCACGACTCTGATTCGCACCTCTGGAGCGCGACTTTGTCCCGCATACCTACACCTGAGCCCTGGTAGGTTTGCTAGCTCGGTACATGAGAGGATTTTGACAGGGAAGGCGACAGGGTAC
Organism: Neurospora discreta FGSC 8579; assembly: GCA_009805215.1. Taxonomy (NCBI): domain Eukaryota; kingdom Fungi; phylum Ascomycota; class Sordariomycetes; order Sordariales; family Sordariaceae; genus Neurospora; species Neurospora discreta. Next base: position 106,715 of record RANX01000090.1, on the reverse strand, counting down.
GAAGCCAATTAAGTTACGTGTACGAAGCCCACAGGCTAACATGTGTTAGTATAAGCGGGTTTGGGTGTGTGTGCTTGAATCCCTTCTACTAATTAACGGGATTCTCGCTTTGAGACTTAGCAAATTCAACCAATTAGAGCTTGTGTGAAATCCTACCTGTCTCCCCCTCGTAGGAAAATATGGGGCAAGAACCACGCTAACAGACCTACAAGGACTAATATGTACTACGTAGTCGAAGTTGTGGAGGTATTACCTGCACACGAGGTCGCTGGTCCGTCAAGTGGAATTTGTGACAGCACGACAACGAGGTATACTAGAAATGATCTTCTCGAGTTCTGCTCCACGCTAAGTCAAAAGGCGTTGACCGGGCTCTTCCAAACGGATTGTCTCACTGCAGCGCCATTGGCTGGGAACCCATTTGGAGCCATTGAGAGCCACTGGAGCCATTGTGGTGGACGGTTCGCCTATCAAGGAAAGCATCGAATGTCTCTAAATTTCTTGTGGTCCAGAAATCATAGGTACCTACACCTACCATCATATTGTTCACTCCCTTTTCGCCCGTGCCTTACCTACATTAGGTTGTCAGTTGCTTCCATGCCGGTCTGGAGAGAACATACATCCCCGGCCGCTACCTACAATTACCGTAACGAGCCGGTGTGACAATGGGTGTGGTGGTACCGAGTACCTTGGCCGTCTATCCAATGTTACCGACTTGTGAATTGCCCGTTGCTGCCATGCGACTGCCTATTACAGACGTTTGAAAGTACCTAGTACAATGATCAGGAGGCTTGCGCTGGTGGACCGTGGTGGTGGTGCCTTCCACTTGCAATTTTCCTAGCACGCGGCCCTTTCCTTTCCACTCGGCCACCGCCGTGTCTCAGTCTTTTGAGGAATAGCTCATGCTGAACCGAAAGACATTGGATCGATCTTCCCCGTCTTTGGGTAGGTTTGGCCTCGTTCTTCTTCTTCTTCTTCTTCTGCTTTGCTTCACTGCAGCAGCTTCTGGTGCCCGGCCGCCTTCCCATCCGGGCAGTTCCCGCCATCCCCGTCGAGGTTGTCTACCACTTCGTCGCCTGTCAAGTGCGTGACCGAGACCGGCAGCTGGTAGGGACCTCCAGAAACCTGTCTTTGCTTCCCGCTCCATGAAGCGTCACGGAAGTCCAGGTCTACAAGTCGGGCAGTTTCAACACAAGCGCTGCCTACTCCACTACCTACACTAAGCTCGGCAGAGGGACTAGCGGGAATTTCGCGGCCCATGCTTGTCGACTCCCATTCGTCATGTGTGCTCGAAAAGGCAACTTGTTATCATTGCCGTTATTATTCTGAAACCCTCCTTCAACGATCATCTCCAGGGCTTCCAGGGCTTCAAGGGCTGCTCACGATAGGGTAAAGCCAGGCCCACGGCGTGTCTTGCTGGTGGTATTGGTATGGTGTCCATCGATGGACCACTCTCTACAAGCTTCCATCCGGCTGATGAGGTTACGTTTGGCTCTCTCCATCGGCCCTTGTCGCCCTTGTCGATAATAGTCTGGATTCGGCATGGTATGGATGGCTCTTTCTTTTTTTATTTTTTTTATTTTTTATTTTTTCTGTTTTTTTTTTTATTCTACACAATGGCCCCATGCCCCTGTCCATATCCGTCATTTCTCTGCCCATGTCGAGCCCATCCCCGATGAGTCCCTCTCGCTCCCGTCCAATCTGGACATGGGGAGCAGGCTTGTGGACAAGACAACCTGGAAGCCCTCGTTCTCTGCCGCAAAGCACCACCACTCAAGCACTCGACAGCCCTTTTTAAAAAAAAAAAAGACAGGGTAGCCTTCAGGTAGATGTGGTTCAGCACTGGAACTTGAGCAACCAACTGAACACCGACCTCATCAACGTTGCAGGTGCTGATAGTTCTTTCTTCTACCTTTCCGCAATTTAGCCCTCTTTGTTTTGTGGCCAGTGGCTTGCTGCTTGGCTCTTACGCTATCTGTAGCTCATGATCTCTGAGATTATTTTTCTCCATAGGTATCCTCAATATCCTCAACATCATCACTCGAGCCATCGACACTGGGGATATCCGTCCGTCCAGGGTTCATACGCTACTGTATCTAACCCACCCCCCTACCTGTCGTCGTTGAGCTCACACGGTACGATACACCCCCCCCCCCCCCCCACCCCCCCCCCCCCCCTCTCTCTCTCTCTCTCTCTCTCTCTCTCCGAATTTTTCTTAGCTTCTTTTCAGGCTGCCTGGTAGGTCCCCGTCCTTTCTCCCCATGGTGCCCCCAATCCACTCATCTGCACCCCTGCTCGAGTATACAAACATTCTTCGCCTACATAACTAGTAGATGTAGCCCCAGGTTGCCCTCCACCACCCACATGCCTGTCTCATGTGCGTCTGGTCTCTCCGACTTACCCTATCTCAACCCAGCCCAGTCCTCTTCCAGAGTCTCGATTGCTTCGGCGGACGTAGCGGCGTCTGTCTTGCAGCCGACCTCTCTCTCTACTGGCACAGCTCCCCTTGTTGGCTGCTGTTGATGTAACTGCTGCTGCTGTTGCCCGCTCTGGATACCACGGATTCCTCGATTCCTATTCATCCACCCGTCCATCCATCCCAGTCATCCAGTTCTCTAGCTAAAGCAAACACCGGGCGTCCCAAGCATTCGAACCTCCACACATAGGGCAGTTTACGCCGCCCAAAGAAGCAACTGATCCGCCTTTTGTCTCATCGGCTACCGGACGGTCACGCTGCTTTGCCCGCTACGGCACTGTCTCGCGGCAGGAATCTGGACAGAGCTTACACAGTACACACATACATACCTCGACTGCTTCTCCTAGCCTCCAGCTACCTGTTGGATACCAGGCCTGACATTAGCAGGTTGGGGGCCATCCAGCCGACTCTGCCGACTACGCTGAGCTCATTCATTAGCCTGACAAGAGGCACTGCTGCCCGCGCCTTTTTCGTCCAGCCAGCCCACTTCAAGACCTAGCCGGTGCGGTAGATCTACTCAACGGCCACCTCGACGGTCTCATACCCGGCTATCCCACCCCAAAACGCTTCTGCAGCCCCGGCATAACAGCATCGCTCAGGCGTTTTTGGGGCTTGCAACCCCTCTCCAGCCAGCCCATTACGGACCCGTTCTGGAAACCATTGGCTCGTCATATCATGCACCGCGACTCCTAGAGATCCCGACCAGCTCCCTCATATTGACGGACCACCTTCTACTCCTGCTAGAAAGAGAGAGTATACTCGGTCCCTCCAACCGAGCGGCTCGTCTCAGAAAGCTGCTCTCAACACCTACCAACGACATTGCTTCGGCTCATCACATCTATCGCCAGCATGCACGATCAAATCATTGGCACGATAGGCATGGACCAAGGAAGTCACATCGCTCATGACAACCACACATATGGAAACAACAATTGGGTAGATATGAACCCATTTCACCACCAGACCACCATGCCAGACTACGGCGGCAGCTACGGTGGTTATATGCCACCCATCTCTCATGGGCTGCCCTCTGAGTCATTAGGCAGGATGCCTCCTCCCCCGCCTCCTCAACATCATGTACCTCAACCTCATCAACATTCTCACCCCCCTCTACCAATGTTGATGATGCCCCAAACGACGACGACTTGGCCGAGCATGTTGACGAATCCAACTTACGGTTCACACCCTGTCCCACCCGTCGCCATCCCCCCCGTAACAACGCCGCTCAAGAACTCCAAACTGCCAGCTATCCAGACAACATCACAGCCCAGGAAAACACTCACCGACGAGGACCGTCGGCGTATGTGCCAGTACGCTATGGATCATCCGACGGCCAAGCAAACGGATATCGGGGCTCAGTTCGGTGTTGAGAGAAGGTAGGTCATGATCTGTGAGAGTTCTCGTGTTGGTTGCGGGATCTAGTCAAGCTGACAACCTGTAATTAGCACCGTGTCCAAGGTACTGCGCCACAGGGATAAGTATCTGAACCTCGAGGACCGCAGCAGTTCTCCGATTAAGCGTAACAAAGTCAAGGGCGCGGATGTCGAAAAGGCTCTGACCAACTTCTTCCGAAAGTCTCAGGGCAAAGGCGTTCCAATAACTGCCGAATTGATCAAAGAGAAGGCGCACTTGTTTGCGAGTACCATGGGTGTTACGGAAGATGATTTTCTCAAGTCAGGAAGCACTGCATGGCTGGACAAGTTTATGCTCAAACACAACATTGGACCGAATAGGTTACTTCGTCGTGCCTCCGAAGCCAACATCATTAGCAGCATGCGAGGATCGCCCTCCTTAAGCACATCACAACCGTCAAGCGCCATTTCCCCTCTCTCCCCTTCGGGACACACGTCTCCATCTACACTATCGGCAAATAGAAGCGAAGGGGAGAAGGATAACATGGCGAGCTACATGGACTATTCGACTGAAAGCAGCTACAAGCACTCGGGCTCACACAGCACAACCTCGTTACATAGTGCATTTACTGACGCGGGAACTTCAACGTTCTCTGGGAGCACCCTTAGCCCAACAGCATCGTTCAGCTTTTCGCCTGATCCTAATGCCGGAGCATTTCTCACAGTAGATCAAGCCAGGCAGCTCCCGCCGGGAAGCGGTGTCGGGTCCAACTTCCAAAGACCAAGAAGCCAGACATTCCCAACCTTGGACCTCGAATATCTGAATCAACAAGAATCAGGAGACTCGTTGACGCCAAAGTATCATATGTCATCCACGGGACCTTCTTCGGCCCTTGAGTCGCCTGCCAATGAAGTAGGCGCCTCGCACTTTGGTATGGATCACATAATCACCTCACCACGACTCCGTCACAGTAGCAGCAGTGGAAGTCTCGCTGGAGGGCCGATCGCTACACCGCTTAGCGCAAACCCCACGTCTCCCATCTCTCCTACTCAGGAGGACGCAAGAAGGGCTGCAGACACCCTACTTTCATTCATGCAGCATTCAGGTGGATTTGTGGACCACGATGAATACATGACGGTCGTTAAACTCACCGAGAAATTGCGGCTTCATCAGGCACAACTTGCCAAGAATGCAGCAGTGGGAATGGGTGGGCTTTCTCGGATACCAGAGGGCGATAGTGAGATGCAGAACGCTGAATCAGCTTCGATACCCAAAGTGGAACAGGCCATGGGGACGTAAAGCTGGATCGGACGTTCAGAGATAGCATATCGCCGTCTCAAAACCGCCTGTACCTCAAAACTCTGTAGCTTCAGAAGGATTGCCGAACAAGCTACAGACAGACCGCTTTCGATGCCATCCATCACCGGGGCATAAATCAAGAGGAACACCAGGAGATTAAGGAGTCTGGCTTGGCTTTCTTTTTTTGTTTTTTTCTTCTTTTTTTTTTCCCCCAAAGGAGATGACCGGTTCAAAATCGGTCTTTCTATACTCACCTGCACGTTGCATTCCTCTCTTCTTCCATAAAGATCATCTCATACCCCCTTTTTTTTCTGCAATTATTTTGATCGACGGAGTTGCCAATAACCTCGCACGCTGCGATAAGAACCAACGCTCACGCGAATAAGGAGTCAAAGATCCTCTTCCCAGCTATTCGGCTGTCGTTTAACTCCTTTTTCTTCTTTTCTTTCATATGCCTTATCGTCCCATCTTGCTCACCTTGAAGAGCATGCCTCCAGTCCCACTCACAACTCTGTTTGGTCTCTCTTGTCTTGTTTGACCGCGGGCCTCTCTGTTTCGAAACATCTCCTAGAAAAACCATGCCGTCACCTGCAACCTTTCCCATACTTGTCCTGGCTTACCATGTTTCATCATGTTCACTATATCAATCTTTGTCCGCAACTCTTCTATGTAAATCTGACGGGTCTCTTGTTCTGGGTAACACCATTCATATTTCATGTTTGATCGCCTCAGCTGTGACCCCCTTTACCGAGCTGTCACACATTCGTTACATGTATTTTTTTTTTGCACACCCTCTGCCCCCCTTCGAGTGTAAGAAACCTCGTTGTCTGGGAGAAACCAGAAAAAAAAACTCCTCGACTGTCCTGGTAATAAGGATGATTGTGAGGACCCTGGGATAGAGGGAAAAATACGATTTCGGTGACTAGCGACGGTAAAGATTCAGTATGGACGCAGCGACACTATCCACGCGCGAAAAGAAAGAAAAAGGCAAGCACTGCTTTGGGCAAGCCTTCAAGGAGGTGTGCAGTGTAGCATAGGGCGTGTCATCTGTACCTACTTGTTCGCTTGTCTTTCCCCCTACCCTTTGCTTTCGAAAGTAGGGGAAATCCGGGAAGCTTCAAGTCTCGGGTTGTGTGCGAATATCTTTGGTACCTCTATGGCTCTGTTAAGTGGGTAGAACTTCAGTTCTTTGGTTCATATGCTTCCTTGTCCACCTTCCACTCTTTGCTTTTGGCTTCGTTTAAGGACTTCTCTCACATTTCCCTTACTTATACTTCCCCGAACTAGCATGGTTGTTTGATGGAGGATAATGCAAACGACGGAGCGTGGGGTCAGGCAGATGGAGGAACGGACGGAAACCTAGGCGTAGAAATGAAATGAAATAACGGATGAAATTGGGGCTTCTCCGATGAGGAAGAACCATGCATAGCCACCGTTAGCATATGTTTAACATATGTTGGTATATAGATCAACCCTTCGAGGTTTGTTGGTGAGACTTACAACGTCTTCGAACAAAAGAGAGAACAGGGACTTCCGATCCCCCTATTGGCCCAAGCCTCAACAAAACCAGGGTAAGAACAACAATTGATTGTGTCCCAGCAAGTGTCGCATACATGCACCAAAACTTGACCCCATTCACAGCGGTCAACAACGAACCAGGTGCTGTACAGGTCAGTAATGCTACCCGACCAGCCCAAAAGTGGTAAAATAGCTCTCTGCAAGTACCACGTTAACGAACTTTCCAGGGGTGATGTGTAACACTCCCACATCTGAGTTGCCTGTGCATCGCTCCTTCTCAAGCAAACTACCGTGTTTTGTTGCTATTGACATGGTGAGCACCCATGAACCCCCCCCCCCTTCTCGCCCGCCAGATCTAAACTGCTGATGTTACGAGCACACAGACAAACCCATCGACAGACACAACACTCTTCATAACAGCGATCAAGCCCTAATCAATACTCTTATTCGATCCCCATTTCAAACAAGCCTCTCTTCCCAAAGCTCACTAACCGTCTTCTCCGCCACCTCAGGCATCAATCGCACCAGGATCAACTCCAGTATCGAGTAGATCAGATGCTTGTTTAGATAGGCATCGCTAAACACATCCAGGATTCCGTGTTCGATTTCTGTCAAAATCGTCTCTTCATCTTGGTCTCCATTGTTAACATCATCGCCAGCATCATCAACGTGAGCTTGACCGCCTGCGGCAGCGAAAGCAGAAGCGGCGTATACATCACCTTCCTCTGCATCTGCAGTCGCAGCGTCCGCGTCTAGCTCTTGCTGCCGATGGGCTTCAACGACGTAAGCGTGTTGGTCCTTCACCCTCTTGGCTAGTTTGGTCTTGGTAGCTGAGGTTGCTGCGCGGATAGCGGCATCGTTAGTGCCACCACCACCATTACCACCACCAGTAAGAGTCAGCCTGCTACTGCTCCGACTATCCCCCATACTAGAGCTGCTGCTACTGCCTGACCGGGGATCGGAACTGGTGGTGGTGGTTGCTGTTCCCACGGTTGCTGTTGCCGAGGGTGTTGAACCTCTGCGGCCAAACCCAAGGCTAAGGCCTGACCCAGGCCCAGCTCTAAATCCAGGGACAGGGGCAACGGACGATAACGAAGAAAGCGATCCAGACGATCCTGGCCCCTGTTGATGTGTTGGGATTGAGCCGCCAGTAGTGCTAGCATAATCAGGAACCACTGCCTGCTGGCCCTGATGTAGGCCACTTTTCCTCGGTCCGCTCCCGCTCCGCATCTGTTCCATTTGTGTTTGATCCTGCTTCTGCGTCTGTGATGAGTTTTGAGGAGCAGCAGGCTGGACAGTGGCAGAACCGGCGTTGCTTGCTCCCCGGCTGGTCGTAGCACGAGGAGCACCGGCTAGTGCTACTCCCTTTTCGGCATCCTCTTCACTTATTACCCTGGGCGCGCTTGTACTACCGGTGCTGACAGTAGCAGTGGGCCTGGTCTTTAGGCTCGCGCCCGTGGCTTTGGAACTAGGATTGCCGCCAAACCCACTACGGCCACTGAAATAAACGGACCCAAAGAGCTTTGCCATATATCCAGGCGAGATTAGCGCCCATATATCTCTGGCACACCTGCGCCTTAGCGCAAGCAGCTCGTCTTCAGTCGAGGGTGCCGTCAGGCTCGAGATCCCTGGCAAGTTGTTGGGGAAGAGTGCGCCTCGCACACTCCGGAGAAGTGGGGGTACACCTGATGGGTCAAGGATGTACTTGTGGATTGCGTAAGACAGGAGCCTATGTTGAATCGTCATGGTAAGTAAAACGGCTTGTCTGCTCGTTATTGGCCGGTCCGGTTTTCTTTGCCTGAACGGGACATGTGCATCTTTGCGCTTCTTTGCTTCTTTCCGGTTCACATTGTGTGTGTAACCCTCGGAAGATAGCTCGCTTCTATACTCTGGGGGACTTGGAAGGGGAAAGGGGTGTGTAATGGAGGTATGGTGTTTCATCAAGTGGGGGAACAGAACACTCGAGAGCGAGAACTGAGTGGGAGCAATACGGCGGTGTGCATGGTGCGCACAAACCAGTGTTTGTGTCCCTTTTGAGTGTGTTCATGCGCGTGCAGCGACTGCTTGAAGCACAACGGGCTCTGGCATGTTCTAAGGGTGAGAGTAACTGCCAGTATTCCATGGACAGAATTTTTGCTGTCAAGAACAATGTCTCACATCGTATGTATGGACTGTGTATCTCATGGTATGGGGGGGATGAGTCGAAGGCCGCAGTTGCTGATGAACCAGGGCAGCTCGTATCAACAAACCACCATGACACCGCCGTGAAGGACCGAGATGGGAAAACGACCATAACACCATGTTCGTGAGCTCAACCCCTGGTAATAACATGATCCGCTGGTCCTAGCCATGGATAGTAGCATGAGGACGAGCTCCTCACTTCCACAGTGAATGTGGAGAACAGGAAGACCAAAGCTCGGTGGGGAGATGCTGACAATGGTGACAAGGTCCATCGGCCATGGGTCGTGGAGAATGTGCTTGGACAAGAACCCTGCTCTACACCAATTTCCTTTCCCGAGATCCATGGAAACTGGACCGCCGCACAGTGCAAGCGACAGTGAGAGTCCCAGTTGGGGTGAACGGTAGGCTCGTGAGCGCGAGGAGGGATGGTCGAGAAGCAAGCTCTCCGTGCCAAAGCATCGTGGTGCCCAGCGTGCCGCAAAAAGCGCTCAGGCGCGATACACCTTGCGGAATATCGCAGATATATGATCAGCAGATCCTCCACCTTGGATTTTGGGTCGCAGATTGCGCGCCAATTGAGCAGTCCAGAAGAAGGATGGATTGGCAGTAAGATGCTGAGACGAGATGACTGGTCATGGGGACGGCTGTTTTCTTCGAATTACCGAGATGCCGAAGACTTCGAGGCTGGGAACAAAGACGAGTCCATCCAGAAAAGGGCAAGTTCCATGTGAATATCGCAGCGTATGGTAGAATGCCGCTGTATGATTGCGCCTGGCGAAGGACACGGCAAACGGAGGGGTGTGGTATGAAGCGGACTTCTGACGGAAAGTGATCTCGATGCCGGATGCTTTTGGTAGTCTGTCTCATGAACCTGGATGATGAGAATGGGTCGAGGAGGGGTGTCGGATCCTTGTCAATACTCCCATCCGGCGCGTAAACAAGGCTCGTCGATGGTCCGTCTAGTAAGCCCCACGAAGCCCATGGTGCAATGGGACATGGCTTAGGCCACATCCCACCCCGATTGGCTGGCTGCAGTTGGACGTTCCGAATGCAGGCATCGTGGGATTGGAACACTTGGGGTTTAGCGGTCGCCGATTCGGCCGCAGGGCCTTCTAGGGGTGTGTTCCACAACACCCGCCTTTACCCAAAGGCCTTGCAACAGCTTGGCCTTGGCAGATGCATCGCGCCCGCTGACCTCGTCTCTGTGGCCCAAGCTCCGGCACTCGGTCGATATGCCTTGGTTGGCCGCTCCCTTCCAGTTCTTGTGATGGTGGCCAGTTTCTTGCGTGCACTTGCACCAGTCTCGATATGGTGGGTACGCCTCCAGATCCAGTGACTTGACAATCATGCGGTGCAACAGTCAAATGTGCAGAGGGAAGTAGGTTGAGGGAGGGAAAAGGGCAAGGAAAGAGGCTGACCTACCTGTCAATGCTCCCATCAACACCACCCAGCCTTCCTGGGCTTCTCATCAAGATCCATTGCAACATGGCCACTGTACCGCTTAGCCACGGCATCCGGTCGTCCATCTCGACCAAGTCGGATATTGCTGTCCAGCATCTGAATGCCAAAACGGGTGTCCTGAAGCGTTCGGGCTCCACATCGGACGAACCGGCATGCTTTTCGAGGTCCATTCGAGTCGTATGGTGAGCCGCCACTTTCTCGTATGCGGTCGCGCTGCGCGACAAACGAGGTGGTAGGGAGTGGGAGGTGACCAAGATAGTGATCGCCACCCTCGTAAACGAAATCGCGAGGAGGATCCAATGAACGATGGTCCAGAACAGTGCCTGGATCGACTGGACCGAAAACGAAGCGTGAGCGTGTAGCGGTACTTTGCTCTTCCTTCGGGCCAGAGGCTCATTCTCGGGAGATCTGCGCCGTGTAATAACATTGGACGCTGTTGAGATACATTCCCAGATGAACCAAGGCTCTGACAGCTTGTTGGCCAAAACATTCCCGATTATCAGCTCCGACAGTATCTGGCCAACCAGGGCCACGAGACAGTTGTTTTGGAGATCCTCAGTGGGCAAGAGCACGGCAAGAACAGCATGAACCAGCAGCTGACGATAGGCCGCCTCATTTTCGGCTTGCTCAGCTACGCTCTCCGGACTTCCTGAGCACGGGACGGGAGACAGAGCGGGCAGGGGACATAGAGCGTGATAGATCTCGCGTGCATCCGTCCGAAGGGGAGACTGCGTGATGGGGTTGTGCGCTGCTCGATAGGCTGATCGGATGGAACATATTAGCCTCGAACCCAGATTTCATTGGTGGGGCTACAACACACCAGTGACATGCCTGTCGAGAAGATCGGGCAGCTCGTCTAGGAGCAAGCTCTCGAGGTCGACATTGCGAAGGCGCTGCTCAAGCGCTCTAGTGACATGGGCAATAAGCTGGACAATCTCGGTGACAAACGACTCGTCGGGAGTGATCTTGTTGTACCAGTTCTGGACATATTCCCGGAGGATGATGGCAATCAGTGCGTACAGCTGCAGGTCGACATCGTTCCGACTGGTCAGAGGCGGCAGCACATCCTCGATCGATATCGGCGGGGTCTTGCCCTTGTCCTGGTGTTGAGGACACAAGATGCGCCTGATCAGATAAACGGTAGCCTTGTCAGAAAGGGGGTCTGTCCGCTGCGAGTTGGATTGGGGCGACGGCGATCCCCGTTTGGTCCGTGACCTGGTGCTGGCCTTCAGGTTGTTTGTCGACGACGATGGTTCTGAGCTCGTCCTGGGCGAATTTGGTCGTGGGGTCGAGAGACGAGTGGGAGCGGGGCCCTGACTCTGCGCAGTGACAGTGACAGCAGGGGACGACGCAGAGGGCGCAGAAGGCGCAGAGGAAGTGGGAGCAGCAGCAGCAGCAGCAGCAGTCGAGGCAGTTGTCATGACGGGCCAACTAGCGGTGTCCAAACATTGTGCCCCGCGCACACCCGTTCATATCATAGCGCCGTCCACTCTTTATGACAATTCAGAGCCTGGCAGCCCTTTGAGCGCGGGAGGCGGAAGACAAGAGAAATTCGTCTGAGGTGTGATTTGCGTGTTGCGCGGTGCAGTGGTTGTTGAACAGGTGGTGCTGGGTGCATGCCTTGTTAATAGCGAGTGGTCCGGTCTGGTCCACGCACACTAGGTGGACGTCCGTCCCGCACCTTGTGGTGGATGGTGACCCCAGCCAGCCCAGCAGCGGCAGTGGCCCAGGTGATAAGGAAGCACCTGCCGCTTATCAGCTGCTACCTGTCCAAAAGGGGTAGGCGGTGAGATTAGCCAAGACCAAGCATGGTCTTCGCCCGTAGCATGGAACCGATAACCCCTTGAAGTCGTCGAGCTTCCCCTGAATGAATGTCAACAAAGCACACTTGTAATTTATGCAGCTGAGGGCCGAACCACATCCCCGACCGCTTCCGAATGCCCTTGATTCGATTCAGGTGTGATTCGTCTTCTAGCGGCATATAGTAATTTTCGTTTCTAGCCAAGGGTTTATACTGTTTGCGGGTTGCAACTTCCAAATCTGAAAATTGTTATCGTTGCACTTCGCTTGACAAACGTTGGCCGGAACCTACTGCGCGGTGGATGGTGCTGGGCGAGACGGACGAAAAGACCTTCAGAACAAAGACCGTCTGTCGTCAATGAGGCTCAAGCTGACATTACCCTTGCCACCGCAGACTGCCGTAACACAAGGCACTTGCTGCATGCGGCCCGAGCCTGACCGTTGCAGATCAGTGCCTGCCTAGGCCCACAACTACAAGACTATCAGACTGTGCCGTCCATAAGATGTTAAACACACACCTTAGATCCGACACCCATAACATCCAGCCCGTCCCGTTAGTTACGGAAACGATAATATAAAGTCTTGAGGCGTAAATAGCCGATGTGGTCGTGACAATGCGTTTGTTCGATATCCCTATTATACAGTCTGGGCTCCTTACAGCCTGGTTGCCAACACCTACTACATCTTACAGGGTACAACGACCAGCATGCACATGGCTCACTTATACAGCAATGACGTTGTCTTTGACGGTAGCCTCGTACCTGAATAACTGTTAGCACTCGAACCATATCCAGCCGTGCGGGAAAAAGAAAAAACAAATTTGAGAGCACCAACCTCTTTCCGCGGAAAGCCCAAACACCCCAGTTACCGGCACTGACGTCCTGAGGGTCAAGATCATTCAGATCCCACCGGAGACTGCGGAAGATGTTCTCGCCAGGCTCCATGAGAATGTCGAATTCACCCTTGGCCTTCTTGTTGACCCACTCGACATCACGCTCCATGTCAGCCTGCGTGTAGCCCGTAGCAATGATAGGAGCTTTGGTCTCGAGAAGCATAGGCAGCGTTTCCTCCCATTCGTGGGAGCTTGCCGGGTGGCCCAAGCCAGGGTGGAAGAGGACGAAGCAGTCAAAGTAAGGGTCGTGAGGAGCGAAATAACCCGTCTTGTGGATGGTGTGGTAATAGTCCACAATGGTGCTGATCTTCATGGTAGGCCATACACGGTCCTCCACGAGCGCGCCGTAAGGGTTCTCGGGAGTACGAGGCGGGAGGGGGAATTCGTCATCGCGGTTCATCATGCTCTCGGGTCCGATGAAGATCAGATGGAGTCTCGACAGGGGGAAGAGATGGGCCAACTGCACCCAAGCATCTCTGGGCAGCGACGACTCAGCACGAGCACCAAGAATAAAGACACGCACGGGGGGGGCCTCAGGCCGGAGACCCTTGATAGATTCGTTGCCTCCAGTCTTGGGGGGATGCAGGGTATAGCGAAGAGCCGTGAAACTCTTCAAGCCCTCCACGGTGAGACGATTCCGGATGTGGTACGGGCTCAACTCGTGAAGAACGCTGCCGATCGTGAGAGGATAGGTCAACAACCTAGTCGCCTGTCTCATGCACCGATCGTCGTTGACAGCTTCAAACTGACGGGTATACATAAACGTGTCCCAGTTGGTCATGTTAACCATGGCATCGTCCATTTGCGGACCGGCGTAGTTGAACTCGTAGAAGTGGCGGCCTGAATGGAGGTCGTGGTCATCTTCATTGATTTGTCGCAGAGTGTCGCATATCTCAAGATGTTTCTCGTAGTCGTCCATCCAATGCTGCTCGCTGCAATATACCGGGATGCCACAGTCGGGGCACTCGAAATCGACATGCTTCGGCGGCTGGGAGCCAGACTCGGTATCGACTTGGCGATGGGTCTCGGAGAACTGCCCTGGGCGGTGGCTGTGGTGGGGACAGCTGGCGTGCTGTCTTATGAAGGCCGCGCGCTGGCGAATCTTGGGGATGGGCGAGTTGGTGAAGGAGTGGAAGAGGTTGTCCTGCTCGAGAATCGGCTTCGAGGGGATGCCACTACCGGCCAGATCCTCGTTGGTGGCAAACGATGTCGAGCTGCTGGCCTTGGTTCTGGACTGGGCAGCAACAGAAGGAAGCTTGCTCGTGATGGAAGCCTGGGTCGGACGCGAGATGGTTCTGGTGATGCCGCCGACTTGTGACGAAGACGAGGAAGAGCTTTGTGCCCCGCGGATGGAGCTGACGGAGCGCTGCTGGGCCGACTGCAAAAAAGCAGCACTTTGCCTGCTCTGTCTAGCTGTGAAAGTCGAGCATTGCGAGCAGAGCTTGGACAAGGCCGGGCGCACGGCGCGGTCTGCTGGGCGGGCCATTGGGATTTGAAGAGGTCGGATGGATGATTCGATCGGAAATCTGGATCGCCGGGACTCGATGTGACTTTCCAATTGACTTTTTGGCAGCAGCTCTCCCAGCAATCCGGGGTCCTCTTCATCGAATGACCCACTTTGTGCTTGCTTCACCAGCCACAATTGTGCCTTAAGCTCTGACGTTATGTATGCGGATCATTCAGAGAGCTACGAGCGAGCCACAGCCCGTCGCGGGGCCAGCAGGAGCAAGTACACGTCGTAGGTACCGTGGACCGACGTACTGTACCGCTGTAACCTGAGTGACTGGACTGCACCAATTGGCTAGAAGTCCCGTCGACGGCGACCGACTCCATCTACCTAGTGTACAGCCAGAACACAGGACCGTGGTTCATTTTTTTTTGGCCGTGTTACAAGTTCCTACCTCCATTATCAACTCCATATTCAAATCCAGATTCTCGACCATCTGGCTGACTTTCGCGCATTGGTCTTCTCAGCATAACGACGGCAGCATCGAAAGAGCACGGTCGAAGCCTACCCACTTGCAAAAACACGCTCGAGAAAGCAGAGCCGCGCCGGCTATCTGCGCCCAGTTGCAGCCATGGCGACCACGTCGAACATGTTCCTGTATTCCTTGACCATCCAGCCACCCACCGCTGTCACGCAGGCTCTGCTTGGTCAGTTCTCGGGAACCAAGGAACAGCAGATTCTTACGGCGTCTGGATCGCGTCTAACCCTCCTTCAGCCTGATCCCCGCCAGGGCAAGGTCAACACCCTGTTGTCTCATGACATCTTCGGCATCGTACGCGCCATCGCGTCGTTTCGTCTGGCCGGCAGCCACAAGGGTGAGTACACACCCCGCTACCTCCTGTGTTGGGCAATATAGTGATTCTGGATCCGTTCCCCAGGTGCTTCTGGGTAGAGGGGCCCCAAGCACGGTCGCGCACCATGCGCCCAGACCTACGAATCGTCTGGGGACCTAAGACTCATTCAAATTGGTAACGGGATTGTGCTAAAACCCTGTGCCACCCAGACTACATCATCCTCGCTACTGATTCGGGCCGTATCACGATTATCGAGTATCTCCCCAAGACGAACAAGTTTCAGCGCATCCACCTCGAGACTTTCGGCAAGTCGGGCGTCCGCCGAGTCATCCCCGGCCAGTACTTGGCCGCAGATCCAAAGGGCAGAGCATGCCTCATTTCGGCACTCGAAAAGAACAAGCTGGTCTATGTTCTCAACCGAAATTCACAGGCCGAGCTTACCATCTCATCACCACTGGAAGCCCACAAGCCAGGAGTGTTGGTGCTGTCTCTTGTTGCTCTTGACGTTGGTTACGCAAACCCCGTCTTCGCTGCGTTGGAACTGGACTACACGGACGCGGACCAAGATCCTACGGGCCAAGCACGAGAAGAAGTCGAGACACAGCTGGTATATTACGAGCTTGATCTTGGCCTGAACCACGTTGTACGCAAGTGGTCAGACACTGTCGATCGCACTTCTTCGCTTCTCTTTCAAGTACCCGGCGGCAATGATGGTCCCAGCGGTGTGTTGGTCTGCGGCGAGGAAAATGTCACCTATCGGCACTCGAATCAAGAGGCTTTCCGCGTCCCCATCCCCCGACGCAGCGGTGTCACCGAAGATCCCCAGAGGAAGCGTGTCATCGTCTCTGGCGTTATGCACAAGCTCAAGGGAAGCGCGGGCGCCTTTTTCTTCCTCCTTCAGACGGATGATGGAGATCTGTTCAAAGTCACTATTGACATGATCGAAGATAGTGAGGGCAACCCCACGGGAGAGGTTAAGCGCCTCAAGATCAAGTACTTCGACACGATACCAGTAGCAACCAGTCTTTGCATCCTGAAGAGCGGCTTCCTGTTTGCCGCTAGCGAGTTTGGAAACCATCACTTTTACCAATTTGAAAAGCTCGGAGACGATGACGAGGAGCTCGAGTTCAGCAGCGACGACTTCCCGACAGACCCTACTGCCTCATATAACCCGGTGTACTTCCACCCCCGGCCACTTGAAAACCTGGTCCTAGTGGAGAGTATTGACTCGATGAACCCTCAGACCGATTGCAAGGTTGCGAATCTGACGGGCGAGGACGCGCCCCAGATTTACTCTGTCTGTGGGAGTGGGGCGCGGAGTACTTTTCGCATGTTGAAGCACGGGCTCGAAGTGTCTGAAATTGTCGCTTCAGAGCTTCCGGGTACACCTTCTGCTGTATGGACGACCAAGCTGACCAAGTACGACCAGTACGATGCTTATATTGTGCTGTCATTCACAAACGGAACTTTGGTGCTCAGCATTGGCGAGACGGTAGAAGAGGTTAGCGATAGTGGTTTCTTGACTACGGCGCCCACCCTAGCTGTGCAGCAAATGGGTGAGGATGGCTTGATTCAAGTTCACCCCAAGGGTATTCGCCACATCGTCCAAGGCCGTGTCAATGAATGGCCTGCACCTCAGCATCGCTCGATTGTTGCTGCCACGGCAAACGAGAATCAGGTCGTCATCGCTTTGAGCTCTGGCGAAATTGTCTACTTCGAAATGGACTCGGACGGTTCGCTCGCTGAGTATGACGAAAAGAAGGAGATGTCAGGAACCGTCACATCGCTAAGCGTTGGTCAAGTACCGGAGGGCCTCAAGCGAAGCTCTTTCCTAGCTGTAGGATGTGATGACTGCACAGTTCGCATCCTTAGCTTGGACCCCGATTCAACGCTCGAGATGAAGTCCATCCAAGCTTTGACAGCCGCACCCTCGGCTTTATCAATCATGTCCATGGAGGACTCGTTTGGTGGCTCCACGCTCTATCTGCACATTGGATTGCATTCGGGCGTTTACCTTCGGACTGTGCTGGATGAGGTGACGGGTGAACTGACAGACACTCGTCAAAAATTCTTGGGTCCCAAGCCTACCAAACTTTTCCAAGTCTCCGTTCAGGATCAGCCATGTGTTCTTGCGCTGAGCTCGAGGCCATGGTTAGGCTACACCGACCCAATTACCAAGGGCTTCATGATGACGCCCCTAAGTTACACCGAGCTTGAGTATGGCTGGAACTTCAGTAGCGAACAGTGCTTGGAAGGCATGGTTGGAATTCATGCCAACTACCTAAGGTCAGTTTCTTCCAAACCGTTTGGCGTACACCTTGATATGATGAGGAAAGGGATTTCTATGCCCTCGGGCAAGGTGGTGATTGAAGCGATCATAAGTGATTGTAACAATTGTTTTCCTTCAAAAACATAACCCGATACACCCATCCACTTTGTACATTCTTATCTTAGCAAACACTGACGTTGAGTACAGGATCTTTTCAATCGAAAAACTGGGCGACAACATGATTCAGAAATCCATTCCTTTGACTTACACACCTAAGCACTTGGTCAAGCATCCCGAACAGCCATACTTTTACACTATTGAATCGGACAATAACACCCTTCCCCCGGAGCTGCGGGCAAAGCTCCTGGAGCAACAAACAAATGGTGACGCAACGGTACTGCCGCCAGAGGACTTTGGATATCCCAGAGCCAAAGGCAGATGGGCATCGTGTATCAGCATTATCGATCCTGTTAGCGAGGAACCGAGAGTCCTCCAAAGGATTGATCTTGACAACAATGAGGCGGCAGTCAGCGCGGCCATCGTACCTTTTGCCAGTCAAGAGGGTGAAAGCTTCCTGGTTGTCGGCACAGGCAAGGACATGGTGCTCGACCCACGTCAATTTACCGAGGGCTATATCCATGTCTACAGATTCCATGAAGACGGCCGGGACCTAGAGTTCATTCATAAAACCCGAGTAGAAGAGCCACCTTTGGCACTCATCCCGTTCCAGGGACGTCTGCTTGCCGGTGTGGGCAAGACACTCCGTATCTACGACCTGGGTTTGAAGCAACTGCTCCGAAAAGCTCAAGCAGATGTAACTCCCACCCTCATCGTATCCCTACAAAGCCAGGGTAACCGCATCATTGTCGGCGATCTCCAGCAAGGCATCACGTACGTTGTCTACAAGGCCGAAGGCAACAGACTGATTCCCTTTGTTGACGACACCTTGAACCGCTGGACAACATGCACTACCATGGTCGACTACGAATCCGTCGCCGGTGGTGACAAGTTCGGCAACATCTACATCGTTCGTTGCCCAGAGCGCGTCAGTCAGGAAACTGACGAGCCTGGATCAGAGATCCACCTGATGCACGCCCGCAACTACCTACACGGCACACCCAACCGCCTGAGCCTCCAGGTCCACTTCTACACTCAGGATCTGCCGACCAGCATTTGCAAAACCAGCCTGGTTGTCGGTGGTCAGGACGTGCTGCTTTGGAGCGGTTTGCAGGGCACTGTCGGTGTCTTCATTCCCTTTGTCAGCCGTGAGGATGTCGATTTCTTCCAGAATCTGGAGAACCACATGCGCGCTGAAGACCCGCCGCTTGCCGGCCGTGATCATTTGATCTACAGGGGTTACTACACCCCCGTCAAGGGTGTGATCGATGGTGACTTGTGCGAGAGGTTTAGCCTGCTGCCGAATGATAAGAAGCAGATGATTGCGGGAGAACTTGATCGCTCGGTAAGGGAAATTGAGCGCAAGATCTCGGTACGTGTTCTCCAGAACCCCCTGAATTTGGAGAAGCACTTCACTTACTAACCGGCTTGCTTTGTCTAGGATATACGCACCCGATCTGCCTTCTAAACATGATCATATTTTCGTGGGTGAGAAGTAATGGCTGCGAGCTTATGGTTTAATGTATATGAAACTCCTTGCAAAGAAGAGCGTCGTTTGAACAGAGGTCTGGGATGGATCAAAGCATTGTTGTAATGTTAAGTTGGAGTACTGCTGTTGATGCAGCTAGGCGCTCCCGTGATGGTTAGTGACTCTGGCGTCAACTGTATGTATGCTGCTGTGCTTATATCTAACGATGGATAGAAGAGACAGAATGATACGTTGCCAAATGAAAGAAATGCAGGGCTACATTATTTAGCAACAACCGAGATTTTGAGTACTACACAGAGCATGGCATCATAAATGTTTCGATCCAGTCCTCCTGGCTCCCAAATCCAGACAATAATCCCCAGCTTGACTACCTATTTCCCAGCCATCGACCCGGTACCAGAAGCAGTGGGAATCAACCTCTTCACCCCACTAATCCACGTCCTCCCCGTATCCCTCCCTTTCCCCTTCGTAGGGGGTTTGTTTGAGGTCTCCCACATCTCATCATCCTCATATGCCTTTACTGCGCTTTCAAAATCCCAACCATTCCCCTCCATATACAACACCGCAACATCATAATCCGCCACTTTGGTTCTCATCATCCACTTCCTTATCTTCTTCTTCCGTTCAACCTCCTCGTCGCTTTCAACAGGGTACGGAGAAAACGATACCCCGGACGGGTTGTATTCTCCCGGGATGCGAATGGTACGTCTACCGCGGGCGAATAGAAGTGCGGAAGAACTGGAGTGGAAAGGGGAGGCGGAGGTGGAGAGGGAGAAGAGCGGGAGACGGTTGTGCGTGAGGAGGACGGGAAGGGGGATCGAGTAGCGGAGGGAGAGGGAGGGGAGGGTGTCGTGGGGTGTAAGGTGGTGAATTGTGTCTGGGATGGTGGTGTTTGAGTTGTTCTGAGGCCGTTTGGGCTCTTGGGTGGGTGCTGTAGCTGTGGGGGAAAGGGTTGAAGAGGTGAATGGGGTGTAAGGGGGCGGTGAGGAGGATGGGGGGGCAAGATCATCGTTGAAGGAGGTAGGGCTGGGGTACGGTGGTGGTAGTGTGTCGCTGTCGTCGTTGAGGGCTTGGCCAGTTTCAGCTCGGTAATGGTGGGAAGGAGGACGATATTTGGGACCGGGGGGGTTTATGGGAACAGGGTATGATGACGACGATGATGATGGAGTTTGGCAGTAAGGACAGTAACTGCTGAACCGGGGGTTATTCTGTTTACATAGTGTTGTTAGCCGATTGTTTATCGTGCCTATGACCAAAACACAGAGGGGTTGGCCATCAAGGTGCCATTTTGCGTCGCTTCGCAAAGTACGACGGCGTGATGAGTGTAGTGGTTATAATTTAG
This sequence comes from Neurospora discreta FGSC 8579, assembly GCA_009805215.1. Lineage (NCBI taxonomy): Eukaryota > Fungi > Ascomycota > Sordariomycetes > Sordariales > Sordariaceae > Neurospora > Neurospora discreta. The sequence goes on along the minus strand of RANX01000090.1, from coordinate 86,220 downwards.
CGCTGACGGCTTGGTGATAAACTGCTTACATATATACAGTTACCGCAAATAACTCTGCTGCAGCAGCTCAATCGGCGATCGTCCGGTAGAGGTTTCTCGGTCTCCGGAACGAAGCGGGGCACCAAAAGTAGAAGGTTTGCGCACGTACAGCAGGCCGCCATGGTCGAAAGTTTGTTCTCTGTATATCTTTCCTGTTTTCTTCAAGAAAGAAAACAAAAACTGGGAAACAAGAATTTCCAAATTGAAGGGTTGACAAATCTCCAATACGGGGAGCTTACTTCTGTAGATGATTGACGTCGGTAATGTGGGGGGAAAGTGACTTATCGATAGGTAGCCGGAGGGCAACCCCGCGGCCTCGCATGTGTTCGTGGGGGCAGACCCGACGGAACTGTCAGCGGCTTTCCACACCTTTGTCAGGGACCCAGTCCCGTCTCGTCCTTGACAAAAGTTGTCGAGACCCCATTTGACTTGCCGAATTGACCGGTAAGAATAAGCCGGTTACCTCACAGCTAGTACATGCCCCTGAGACCTTGGATATATTGATTATACATCTCAGCATAGACCTAGATTGGAGGCAATCACTAGGACTTTACTAGTGAGTCTACCTACCTACCTCTAGCTACTGTATTCTCGAACTATTCAGTCGTATTCCCCATGACAGTTTTCTGTAACGGCCTTTTCTAACCACACAACGAGCGGTATTGGACTGTCCCTGTTCGGTGTATTCTTACCTAACAAGGCTACAGCCAAAGGTCTCGTGGAGCTTCCACTTGTGATGGACAAGCTGGTCAGTTCACTTTCAGCTTGTTCTTTTTGAGGGGCACCGCCCAAGATTTCCCCGCTTCCGAGCATCATCACCTCTTGAATGAGCAGAAAACAGGGGCAATTGCGCAAAACTCACTAACTTTCTGGAAACCAAGCATTCCCATTGTTTTCGCTTCTGCGACCCGGATGGAGATTCTATAGCGTGACACAACGCCAATGCGACCAATGTGACTGACTGACTTTTGCGCAGCATAGACGTCAAGCTAATGTCGAAGCTCCATGAGCCGCACTCGAGACTCTTAGGACGGACGGGATGTAGGGCTATTCCCGTGGGAGAGATCAAATTTAGCGTGGTTTCTAGGGTCACGACAAGCAAATCTCTAATCATACGAGCAAAACTAGATCAGACCGGCGGCAACTAAGCTAATGTAATTCGTCGAGATCCCTATACTAAATGGGCTTAGAGAATAGCAAGCAAGGTGAAGTTGCATCGGCGAGTCAGCCATCAATTTCCAAGGAGTGCCTGGTTCACCCATTGCCCTTGCTCTTCATGTTACCCTAGGAAGGCTGGGAGAGGGGGCAGCAAAGAGGAGCAAAGAAAAAAAATAAGAGCTGAATCAAGCATCATGACTGGGCCCATCCTCCGCGCTTGATGAAGTCGTTCGCTGGAGCAAAAGTTCTCCAGATCCTGGAAAATGCTGTGACTCGTTGTGGGGTAGCAAGCGAGGTATGGCACGCGACCGTATATGTATACACTACATGGGTATAGTCGATGGAATCAAACAGCAAGAAGATACGTAGTGTACTGTGTATAAAACGCCGCGGCAGCGGTGGGGTTGGGTTCCGAGTCTACGGGACAGATGGGTCTCGATTCCACTTGCTCCCCTGGCTCATGGTTGCAGAACCCGGCTCAAGGCTGTGTTCCCGGTTATGTAACGGGCGGAGTTTGGGGTCTGGATAGATATTTATGTCACCACTCGTCTAGAGTTTTCATCACAGCCAGCTGAAGTTTGATCATTCCGTTTGTATTCCGCGATCCTTCGTATCTTTGACTTTTGCACAACACTCTCAAATACCTAAAATCAACCTCGTATATCATGGCGGTGAGATTGCCCATGTATAAACCGAGAAAGAGATTCACGATCCTGACTAACGACACCACAGGTCTCATACCCCCAAATCGTGCTCTTTGGCGATTCCCTGTTTCAGGGTGCCGCAAGTCTTGAGGATGGTTTCTGTTTCCAAGCCGCCGTTCAACAGCGTACGTGTCCTGTCAGCTGCTCACAAGAATCTCGTATAGTCAGTCAGCTTACTGACTCACTTCCAGAGGTTCTTCGCCGATTTGACGTTGTCAACCGTGGCCTCTCCGGTTACAACACCTCCAATGCCCTGAAACTCTTGCCCCAGATCTTCTCTCCGCCGGGTCCAGGCGTGCCCAAGCTTGCCTACCTTGTAAGTCTACGCTCTTCAGTCTTACAGAGACCAACTTTGTCTAACCAGAGGCACAAGTTCGTGCTTCTTGGAGCCAACGATGCCGCGCTTCCCCAGCCTGTCAACAACCAGCACGTCCCTCTAGACAAGTTCAAGCAGAATCTTGTCTCCATCATCACCCACCCCAACATTACCGCCCACAACCCTAAGCTCTTTCTTATCACACCACCACCCCTGGACGAGCTGAAGGCATCCGAGGTCGAGCCCGGCGTCCGCAACCACCGCGTCAGCGCCTCCTACTCTGAGGCCGTCCGCCAAGTGGCTGCTGAGCATTCGGTAGGCTTGATCGATCTCTGGGAGGCTGTCATGGAGTACGCCATCTCCAAGACGCCCGGGTTTGACAGGTCCAAAGGTAACCTGGGTGATCCCGAGACGGGAGAAAGGGGCCATCTGAAGGACTTGCTGCCGGATGGGTTACATTTGAGCTCAGAAGCATATAGGTTGCTGTACGAAGCAGTGAAGCCGCATCTGGGTAAGGAGTGGGAGGGGACGAAGGATGGGGAGAGGGTTGGCTATGTGTTGCCGGACTGGAAGGTGGCGCCTTGGTTGGAGGAGGATGTGTTGAAGTCTTGAACTTGTAGTACCAGCAAGATAGGAGGTCGTTGGCGAAGAAATGATGATACCAACTCTACGGGCCAGGGTTTCAGAGCAGTCCGTTCTCATCCCAAACTGCGAAGTGGTCTCATTTAAAGAATCGTGTCAATCATTGTGGGGATATGATAATATATGTAATAGTTGAGACTAATGGTGGTGTGGGGGGAGCTAGGGTAGCTGTCATGGCGGGGGCACTTATGTCATCTGACGTCGGGCGCTGGAACGGTGTATGATATGGATTATCCCAAAAACGAGAAAGTGAGGGTAAAGCCGAGTTGGTGTTTGACATCAGGGTAGGCCGACTGATGGCAGTACTCTTCGTGATCTCAAGCGGGATGAATGAAGTGGAATTAAGGGGGGAGGTTGGCGACGTGAAGACCTACAGGTAGTGTAGTGTAAGTGGTCCATCCGGCACCAACGTGCCAGCCCCCGCCGTCGACATGTGAGACTGCCGCCGGGCCTCCAATGCACCCACCGGATTTCCAGCGAGTTTGATTACCTAGCCATCCGGCCAGCAAAAGGGCGGGATGTTGGTCTCAGTGTTTCACTGCATTTGCAACGCCGAATGCCCCTGCCTTGGGTGCTTGGGAGTGTGGTTGCGCCTGCCAATCCTCAGGGAGCAATGGATCACTGCAGCTACCTCTATCTAGGTTGATAAGCATCATGGGGCAGGAGCAGCCTATCAATTGCCCTTGCCGCGGACATATCCTTTGAGAATTGCGCATCTCTTCCCCAGTCCCCAGTACGGCTTGACAGCAGGCACACCTCAGTCCCGTTCTGAGCCGTCCCGCAAACTGGAGACCCGAGAGAACTCCACGACGACAGGAGCCTTGCCTTGCCCAGCGCAACGGCGTCTTCAGTTCCTTTTTCATTTGCACCTTGCCTACCTACCTATCCATCTTCTGCTCGCACGCACCACCTCACCTCAACAGTTCTCAACTGAAGGCACCAACACACGCACCAAAGCACGCACCGCACCACAGAACGTCGAGTCAATTCAGACCTTGAACTTCCATCAGGTTCCTCTTCCTATCTTCAAACAGACCACACCGTCAACGGCCGCGGAATTAGGTTTCTCTAGCACGCACTCGCGTCCCCAGGCTCTCTCGTTCTGCAATCCGGTAGAGCGCTAGACGTCTAGCATCCTCCTTCGGTTCCGCCATCCACAAAGACGTCAGGCCAACGCCGGCCTCATCCCCCCTACTGATCACCGCGTCCCATCCTTCCCGTCGACCCCCCGATCACCGCTCCCGCCAGACGTGCACTTGACGTTTGTTCACTAGACGCCATCAAAGCTTCGTGCAAAAGACCATTCGCCAATTCTTCTGGGTGAAATAGGCCGAACGACGTTCACGCCCAAGCTCCACCTGCGGCCATACCCAGCCTGTCTGTGGTAGATCGAGAATACTCAAATCTCGAATTCGCTCGCTGCTCCCGCGCCAACCCGACATATCTTCTTCCTGGCATCGCCGCGGGCCTTACTCTTTGGCACCCCCCCCCCCTTTGGAACCATTCCTCCTGTCGCGCTCGCTTGTGGTGCTGGTCCCTGTTGAACGCCTTATACGTCTGTCGACTCGCCTCGGCGATCAGCAGCCACAATCTCGCAGCTTCTCGACAACAGGCCCAACCCGAACCCCTCACGCTTCTGCTATCAGCTCAGTGCCTCCCAACGCCACCCAAACTGTATAAGCAAAAAGTCTTGCGTTGGTAGTGTCTAGCGAAGGATACACTCAGGTGTGTGGAAACCATTGCACAAGACCGCGGTGGTCCTTTGCGGGCGATGAGGGGGAGGGTGGACCTCGATATCTGAATTACAGACAGGGTCGAGGTCATATCAAGACAGCCTCCAGCTTGCGACAGGCACAGTCATACACCAGTAGATACGCTTACAAGGCCGTAGTCAACATAGGAGTCGCGACCCAACTTCTCCTTGGTCCATCCTAATTGTATCTTCCGAACCCTCCACTCCGCCAGCCACACTGGGCACACATATCCAACCTCGACAATTTGCGATCACTCCCCCCGTCCACACCATCTGGGCATGGATCCGCGCTTCATCGTCACCCGCGAAGAACTATACGATGTCCAGATGGACTTGAAGCGCCTTCATTCCATCCAGCATCAGCACTCAGAGCGGTTACGATTGGTGGAGAAACGCCAGGCCGATGATGCCGCCTTGAAGTCCGTTTGGAGTTCGCCGTTCCCAAGTATGCTCGGGACGACAACCCCTCAGCATGGTCAGGCTTTCGCAGCTCACGATAGTCCTTTCGTCAACCAGGGCTTCGCTAACAACACTTCAGGGCCAGTTCATTTGCCGGCCAACGATCTGTTTGACGATCTTGACGAGCAAGGCCAGAACTTGCTTGGTAGACTGCAGCTTGAGCCTGAAGACGAGCCTATACGTCGAGGGGTAGCATCGAGGGCGAATAGTGTGCGGTTCGATGAAAGCGCTCTGCATGGATGGGGTGGCCATCATAGCACCCGTCACTCAACCGAATATGGCTTGACGCGCCCTGGAAGTGGCATGGGAGGCCATCCGATGACTGAGCGCTCTTCGTCTCACAAGTCTGACGGGAGGCATAGCTCTGCCGGCCATTCTGTTCATTCAGTGCATTCAACCGCCTCTGGCCGAGCTAGCAGTCTCGGTCTTGACACCAACTTCTCGATTGGCGGGGTGGAGGATGACTCTCCCCTTGATGTCCCGGAACCTCCCCCAGGCTTCTTTTATCTGGGTGCAGCTCCATCGATCATCCGCTGTTGCTTGACTGATAACATCACCAACAAAAGGTTGCTCTATGCTGTCGTCTGTACTGGTTCACAAAAGTCAACAGTGGACTATAGTGTGGTTAAAGACCTGAACCTCACCAATCAAATGCAAAGAGGAATGGACGGCATTTACAGGATCGATCTTCCGGTTTTCCTTACCGAAGCTAGAGTCATTCAATCCAACTCTAGGTCTGTCAGCCCGATTCACCCATTGCCGCCCAGCATCACATGTTCTTTTGAAGTGACAGGCATGGATCAACCAGAAAGTCCTGAAACCAGGAAGAGCATCCGTGTCTTTATCGGTAATCACACGTTGAGGTTGCATAGCGCAGACCTTCTGCTTTCTCAAAACTCAATGACATTATATGGTACCGACAGGGACAAGCTTTCTGTACCCTTTGTTCGACCTGAGGATGATGCAGTGTTCAAGAATCTTGCAGTCACGAATATGGCCCCTGGGAATAAGCCCAAACTGAACGCTGCCGCGCCCGAGTTCGTTGCTGGCGACCGAACCGCAAAACTGTCGACCAAAAGCAACGAAGAACCGATCCCCAAGCAGAATGGAGATGGCGTTTCGGAGGGAGCACTGTCGTCGCCTGTGAGGTCGCCAAGTCAACCAGTGATAACGAACACTGAGGCTACCAGCACAGCATCAAATGAAGCGGGTGGAGGGTATGAGAAGGAGCAACTTCAACAGGAGCAACAGCAGCAGCGGTCGCCGTCTGCTCCAGCCGATTCTGTAGTCCTTGAAGACGTCTCTAGAGACGCTGCCAAAGAAAATTCTATGCCCACTTCGACGACTGACACCGCTCGCCGGGAACCTAGCGCGGCCATCAGGACTCCGTGGCGACAAACGGCTGCCAGTCTTGCCGATAAGGAAAGCACCCCGCTGAGTGGCTACCAGCCAGCCGCAAGAGGTCGCAGTATGAAGATCTTACGGCCGACCAAGATATCTTCCATCAGCAACAACAGCACTGTCGGACCAAAGTCGCCCTCAACTACCCGGTCGACGGGTGCGTTCGAATCTCCCTCCATTCCGCGGTCTAACGGAACCGATCTGCGGCGGACCAAGGGTTCAACAGCTAGCGCTGCTGCGGCGGAAGGCAGTCAGAGCAACACTAGCAGTCCCACGGTAGGCAGTTGGGGTCCCTCCAAACGCAGTCTGAGCACCAGTGCTAGCGCTACCAACCTTGGAAACTTGGAAGGTGGCAAGGGCATTGAAACTAGAGAGCAAAGGTCCTCGTCACTTGCAACCACGGTGGGAAGCCCCATGCATCAAGATGGACTCAAGATACCGACGGCTCCCAGATCGGCCACCAATCCTCTTGGCAGTGCATCTGCTTTTGCTTGGATGGGAAACAAAACGACGGGTAAGGCGTCTGCCAGTCCATTTTAGAGCACGGTATTGCAACGCGAAGATCAGGAAGAGGGGAAATGTCGACCATGGATCACAAAAACAATATCACTTGATAAGTACCCCAATTATCAGGTCGTGCTTGACATCCGTACATTGAACCCTCAGCGTGCCCGGGTGGAAACGACGAGTCAAAACTATGCGCACAAAAGTGAAGAGCAATAGCGAAGGAAAGCGTGAGCCAAGTTAGGCACATAAACAAGTAATACTATGTTCCCAAAAAGCTGAATAATAACGAGTATTCTCGAAGATCAAATAACTAGACCTACTGTGCCAGACATAAACTGTAACTCTGTGTGTCTCTTGGAGCTCTGACTACGGGCGAGGCAGGGGAAAAGGGTGCGAGGGTACAGTGTCCGGCTGACACGTTTGTCCGGCAGTGATGTGCGAAACCAACAAGTGCTTCGATTCCGCATACCTTGAAGGTGTCTGGGTTCCAGGATAATGAGCCTAAAATCTTGGGGTCGTTGTTAAATTCCGTCTTCCACGATTTGGGTATTTCAAATGTATAACCCGCTTCAAGCTCATTCGGTTCTTTGTCTATGTTTGGAACTGTTGGTTCCTACATCCAGATGAAAGTGAGTCTTTTTCTCATTTCAGGAAGTGCGTTCCAAAACACCACCACAAATGAGAGGACCTGTTAGCTAGATGTGAGCAGTTGAAGGGGCAGAGCCCGGGACTCGGCCACTGCCAACATCGAAACTGTACTGACAGGGTACAATCAATTTGTTTATACACGCAATTTTGCCCTGCCCTTACACAACAGGAAGAACCAGGAGATGGGTTTACTAAGAACTATTAATGAGAGGAAGTGTGAAACGATCATTTCGTTGTCTTAGTCCACAAATCTGTGGGACAATGTACCCCCCACATCAACGTCCTAAAGTCTATCTTCTGGAACTGCTTGATCTCCTTTCCGGAGCGACACTGGAGGCCGTCAGTTGAAGTCAACGACAACGACCAAAGCCGAGAGTAGTACCACACCCCATGATGCTTCTACCCAACTCCGAAGCATTTTTGGCCCTGGCAGCGGCCATAGTCCACGCACACTACTGCCGCTCCTCCATGACAGTCCCTTCATCTCGCGCCAGTCTAACCCCCTTCATAATCGTCGACATCACCATAAACCTACCGGACTAGATCGAACAGATTGGAATACTGACAAGAAACTCACCTACAAAACGGACGCCTGGTCGCCGGCCCCCCTCCCCTTCCCCCCTTCCCTCCGGCTACTTGAAAACCAACAACGACGAAAACCACGGCGGCAACGTCTGCGGTGTTCTGGTCTCCACCTGCTCCTCCGGCGACTGGCGCAAGGCCTTCGATGACTATCTCATGGCCTACACCTACTTCTACTTACGCTCCGGCGTTACCATTTTCCGCCGGAGCTTCCTCAACGAGCCCGATTCCAGCGCCACATCAGCCAGCATGCGGTCCAGCGGCGCCCAGGCCGCCGACTTTATTCAAGAATCTCTTGTACCCTACTTTGGCAGCACAAAGCCTTGACGAGCAGGTCAGCATTGTCGATTGTGATAGCGAGGGGTGGGGAAATCAGGTGCAGATGACGAATGTGATCAAGTCCGCTGAAGCCGGAGCGATGATGAAGGCTGTTTCAAGCCATACGTATACGGGAGGATCGAGCGGGCCCGATCTTGCTCCTCCTTCTTCTATTTTGCCCCCTTCCTCTTCAGGTGGGTTGAGTGTTATCCTGGCTGGTTGATGATGATATCAAAATAGCCTTCCCTTAACATCAACGAAAAGTTCATCCGCGTCGACAACTCTACAGATACCTAGATTTATGATAATGTCGGGAGGTAGTGCTCAAGGTAGTTGGGATTTGTTGATTGATGCCAGGTCTAACTTTGAAGTAGCTCATATATAAGCAACTTCATGGCATGCCTAAGCATATACGGCCATAGATAGTGGAAAACTCGGGATCCCGTCCGCTCTCCCATAGATAAGTCACTAATCGCCTGACTAGTAGTTGGGTCGGTGACGACCAGCGAATCCCAGGTGCTGTATATCTTTTTCATTTTTCTGACTTTTTTTTCCCAAGTTCGACCAGTTGAATTGGTTACGTCGGGGCAAGACCCGGCTGGGAAAAGAATTTGAACAATGGAGTCCCAGAACATTATCCGGACAAAGTAGAGAGACTTGGGGCGTGCCGACACGCCGGGCTCGATTCTAAAAAAAAAGAAAAGGAAAGGAAGAAAAAAAGGAGGTAGGTATTTTTGGCATCACTTTGCACATATCCAATACCTTGATGAACCGAACGAATGCGACATGTAGGTAGGTTGCGCTTCAAGGTGTTCTCTCTTCTCTCTGACTGGTTGAATTAAGTTCAGCCGCAGGCAACACGACTCTTTGCAAAAGAGCTATTTCCATGTCTGTCATATACAGGCTCACGCGCCCGGGTATCTACCTACATAACCAAGAGGATGTGACAACGAAGCATTCTGTTACTCAGCTTGACATGCTGTTATCCTTCCAATATATTGCTTCGTCCATTGGTCTTCATCTTTCCGAGTTTAGCCTGGAATTTCCCCCCGGTTCAAGCGAATAAAAACCGTCGACCGATCCTCTGGATCTCATCCTTCAGTGATTTTCGAGCGTTGAGAAACGGGCCGCGCTTCTTGCCCCGTCGCGTCCGAAATAGCCGTCTTCACCGTCTTCACCGACCTGATCGTGCTCTGATCTCCATCCCGGAGCGTCCCGCAGTCAGACTCTGGTGGTGCTGTGCCTTTGGCCAGCCATTGTTCCTGCGCCGTTGGTTTCCTGGCAACCATGACCCGGAGCTTAACCACAAATTTGCCCGTCCTCGACGTGTCCTCGGCGATCGCCCTCGTCTCCTGGGCAGTCTGCTTACACAGGTCCCGCACCACCTTGGGATCCCAACCCAGAAACTTGGTCAGGGAGCGCAAGCAGCATGCCTCCAGGCCCGTGACGACCGTGAACAGGTAGAAGCTCCCGTAGCTGCTGTTTTCGCGGGAACCGACTCCCATGTCGTACACGGTTTCCTTGACGTCTACGTACCCGAGTTCCTCGAGAAGTTCCTTGCTCATGTGGTCAATCCCGCGCGGCCGCCCTGCCACTCGCGCGGCTTCCATAACCCCTTTGGCCAACAGGTGTGCGGGTGAGTCTGGCGCGAAGTAGGATAGGAAGTTCTCGGAGGTGAAGTGGTCGTCGTAGTCGATGACTTCGATCCAGCCGCCGGGTTTGAGGCAGTTGTACGCCTGCTGGTAGATGTAGCGCCAGTCCGAAAAGGCACCTTCCATGTTCCGGAAATGGACCAGATCGACTGCGTCGGCTGGGCGAATCCACTCGTCCTCAGCGTTCTCAATGTGAAACTCGACGTTGAAGGGGACCTGATGGGTTGGCTGGATAGGCGCAATATCGGTTCCGAACACCTCGCATTGCGGATACTTTTCCGCCATTCCTATCGCCCATTCACCGATGCCTGTGCCAATATCGAGAATGTAGCGAGGGTTGTGCAACGGTACTGTGGTCAGCTCGAGGTTGAACAGCTTGAGGTAGACTTGGTGAGCTACGTATTGGCGCGTTTGCTCGGTCTGGTCAACTGGCATGAAGTAGTCGCCACAGTAGGTCCGATCGTGCTCGGTGGTATAGTCGACATCTTCGGCGTATAATGTTCGTGCCGAGTCACTGGAAAAGAAAGAAAGCAGACTGTGAGTACGCCTCTGCTATCACAGATACAAACGTCATTTGGGCAAAATCATTGAACGCACATTGTGGCATCGTCATGCACAGAGCCAGAACCCGGATGATGAGAACGTTCGACTTGGTACGCAGCCGTCATGTTGGGGTAGGCGTCCATGGTGTATATCGATACCGTGTCTTCGTTTTCGTCGTCTACCTCGAGCTGAGCAATGGCGGTATTGTCCATTATTATTGGAGCGTCTCCTGACGGGCTTGGACTTCCTGCGTGCTGGCCTGCTGCCGCAGGACTATGCACATTGCCGGCCAAAGGTCTAGGACTTGGGGCTCCATTGGGGCCGGGAGAGGCTCTCTGGTTTTGGGGCATTTTGTTCTTCCTTTCGTTTTTGCTATTGATGGTCCTATCTGATACTTCTGCTTGGTGTGTTTGCTCGTTGCCGTCTTTTATCCATTAGATATGTTGGCGAATATTGTTGAAGTCGCGAACTAGCTGAAAGACCGCATCAGAGGCCGCGTGAAGTGAGAAGACGGCAGTGTTGTAGTCGTTCGTATTCGTCCCTCCCTCCATACAGTGGTTGCTTGATCAAATAAAGGTGTGGAAAGGACAAACACACAAAGGTTGGGGAGACGGAAATGGAAAAAAATAAGTAAACTGAGACAAGACGAAGCGAGCAACAAGAGGAGGTGACTAGTCGGTAGGAGGTGGTGAGGTGGGATGGAGAAGGTCTCGGGTCATTCCAGACCTTCGAGTCAGAAACCAAATGGGAGGCGGCCAGATGAGGAGGCCAGATGGAGAGGACGGGTAACACCAGCACGGGGCAAAAAGTGAGAAGGACCTCTAGGCCAACAACAGACGACTCTGAAAGACAGCGAAGAGGGAAGAGAGGCGGCCGGGACTGTTAACCGAGAGCAAACCCAACCCCCAGAATCTCTGGCGTCTGGCTCTAGGCCCGCAATTAATAGAGTGAGGGTGGACGACGGACGGGCTAGCGCACTTGTAGCTAGTGCCCCTTGAGCCAAGCTACAACTGCCACTAGGTACACTTTAAGTTTGAAAACTGCACTTCCAATTTGCCCGTGTCGTGATCGATCCATCAGGTTGGGTCCCTTCCGTGTCTCGTCCCGTCCCTGACGGACGAGAGCGGAGAAGGACGATGAGCTGGGACGAACGCCAGACAAGGTCCACCCCAATGGGATGGAGAACCTACCGACATACAGGTGTGTGTAGTGTAGTGTACAAGTATGTACAACGGCACTGCACCGGCTCGTTGGTGCTGCAGATGCTCGCACGTAAAACAAACAGCTGGTAGCCAGTTGGAAGAGAGCAAGCACATGGTGCGTGGGCATTGAGTCTCACCGTCCGGCTGTCCCCCGAATGGCCACTTGCGGCCGGGGACTCAAGAATGACCACCAACCCGATTGCGCTGCGAACCTAGCTCGGTAGCAATCGCTTTTCACTCATTCAAGGCGGATGATACCTTGATGGTACCTGAAAGAGATCAGTGATCATGAAAGTGGCCTGACATGTTGTTTTACCCGGAGGCCGGATAGGTGGTATCACAGCCCAAAGTGCATTCAGGGTGGACCCCATGTATGGTGTTTTCACCCATCCACGATCCAACAAGACAGACCAACAAGGTGAAAAAGGTGCAGCCATATCCCATGGCCATATCCATTGACCGTCTTGTCCAGCTGCCGGATCGAGAGGTCCTTTCCGACACCCAGCCTCTCAGCCGGATCTTAGCAGACCAATGCCGAAGAGACCGTGCGCGCTCATATATCCATACTTAGTTCATGACCCGGCACTGAATGGTGGAGTCAGCCGCAACGGTGGACAGTCAGTCAGGGACGGTGCAGTGCCGCTCGTTGACATGGATGGACTGGTCAGAAAGGGCCGACCTCCGGGTACTCTGTCCCTTCCTTTTTCACTTGGAGAAAAGTCATTATGAACGAAAAAAGACCCAGCGCCTTTCTCGGGCGCGCTTCCCCGTCTGCAATGGAATGCAATCCTGCAACTCAACATCGCAATTGGATACACGTATGTATACTTCATATCACAGCCTACACCGTACACAACGGACCATGCCGAAACACAGTACCCTATGTACACTACATACATACAGCAACCAAACAGCTGCGGGAACAGCAGGAGTGGCAGCCGCGGACGCGCATACCCCCGAGACACATCGTCTCGGCCCAAGCCACCACTAACCAACAACCAGCTGATTGGGACGAACCCGAACCCGGTGCGCTGGACTCGGCGCTCCTTGACAGTCCCCGCTTTGTATGGAAGCACAGGGGGGGTTTTTTTTTTTTTTTTTTTTTTTTTTCTTCCTCCAAAAGACACTCAGTCGACCTGATAAAAGTACCTATTTTCGAACATTGAAATGTTCCGTCACCGCCCCGTGGAATTTTTCAAGCGTTTGTTCGAACCTTCGGATTTATGACCCATAAACTCCGGACATGCATGTGCTTTTCAGCGTGTCTCCAATGTCATGAACTTTGTTGGGCTGGCCCCCGATGACCCGGCCACCTCCACCCCGGGAAGAAAGTCGGGAGATATATATATATATATATCTATATATATTCCTTTGTCTTCCAAGAGGCCGTTCACTACAACTCCCGACCCAACATCCGGCGGCCGAGTATACAGATGCAAGCAAGACGCATGTCGGGCTTTCTCCTGTGGATCGAGTGGCTCAAATGGAAGTTTACGATTCGACCAGTCAAGACTGTACATCTTGAAGATTACAGTCATAATCTCCATCATGCTTCCCTTCAGTCCTTCCATGCAACCCGCCCATCATTCGAAACTCACCCATCATTATGTAACTCCTCCTGCCACGCGGCATGCATTCGTCCCAGTGTACATACATACAGTAATGTCCCTAGTATCTACAAGGAATCCGGGCAGCCATTTCTCTTGCATTTAATAGGGATCTTGCAGAAGGGGGGGAGGGTGCACGGACCCTCCGGACACCTTTGCCCACTATAATCACAAACTGACCACTAAAAAAGTGGAGTAAGTCGCCCGGTCCAAGGGCCAGAGATGTTCTATCCCACAATAAAAGCACCCCTGTACTTGCAAAATTGGCCTAGCAGCCTTGCAATTTGCAGTTTGCAGCTTTAGTATGGGAAAATAATTCGGGCACGAAAATTCTTGCATTTAATAGGCATTTTGCAGAAGGGGGGGCTTGTAGATACTAGGGACATTACTGTAGCTATGAGACAGTATGTTACCTCCCCGCCCTCACTCAGCACTCTGAGAGAGAGAGAGAGAGGAGGGGGGGGGGGAAGGGGAGAGGGACCGGCCCGGCCCTCGCTTGCAACTCAACTTTTGAACTGGCGGTCAATTTCTCTAGCACCTATTCTACAGGTCTTAACATTTTCCCCTTCTGTCCCTGTCTTTTCTCCCCACCCCCACCTCTCTCACACGTGTTTCTACGTCAAAACCAATAAGCGCCTTCGGACAACCTCCCGTCGTGCGTCAGAGGTCAGACACTGATGATACCCGACAGTCACTCTGTTAAAATAGGTTCGACCAACCGTCCGGTTGCCCGGGCCAGCCGCAGCAGCGGAGAAACAAAATGCAAAAAAAAAAGGCCCACCCACCGTTCCCCCAACCCCCCTCTTCTTTTTAAAAAAAGGAAAGGAACAAAAAAAAGAGGAAAAAGAAAACAAACAACAAAAAGAAAAGAAAAGAACAAAAAAAGTCACCAGGTTGTCGGGTCTGGACCTTTTTCCCCTCTCCTTTATGAAAGTGGATGCTTGCTTGTTTGTTCCCTTGTGTTTGGTATCCTACGGAGAAATAGAATATGCGTGGAACAAAGAACAAATGACTTGTCTGTCTACATAAATAGGATTTACGTTGTAAAAACGCAGGAAACCTTTCGAGATATGTCAACCTAATGCTATCTATTCAATAAAGAGGTTGAGCAGCGAGCATAGTTTGCCCGAGGCAAGGCCTTTCCTGAGAAAGGAGCTAGGCGACAGGGTAGAGATGTGTGTGCGTAATGGCCCAAGCATCTACTTCGAGGAACATGTCTTCTACAGTAGTAAAGGGGAAAGCAGGATGTCTCGCTGCTATCCTATGGTGTATTCGAAGTGTTCAAAAGATCTGTCTTGTCTGCTTCTTCGCTAGGAGGGCGAGAGAAACGTGCAAAGAAGTCAAGAAAACCAGCACATGGGCAGAGATCTATGTGTGATATCCCACCAACTGATTGACCCTCGCTCCTCCATCCTCCCTAGCTGTTCTCTTTCCAAACTCCGGCGTTGCTCAGCAAAGCACCTTCCCGTTTTCATCCCGCTATCGATCCCTATTGCCCCTAACGGGTATCAGAAGAAAACAACCAAAGGCACAGTAAACAGTTCCTTAAACCCCAGATCCAACGCAAAGTACCCAACTCCCTCTCCGCTCCATAAGTGCTACACCTGCGCCATTTCCATGCAAACAACCTTTTTCGTGCCTCGGTAGCTCTGTCTGGACGCAATACCACAACGTTCTTATCAAGCTTGTCCACGACAAATAAACCACCATCCTAAGTAAGGTTCCCTCGGGCCTTCTCGTTGAAGCTGCGGTTGTTATTGGTGATGTCATCGACCATGGTCGAAAGCTTGCGCTTCTTTCGTGATTGTGGCTTGTTATCGTAAAAGATCGTTCGTCGGTCATATGTTGTTGCCTCATCGTCGAAACTATCATCCTCATCTAATGTGAGCCCTGGGCTTACTAGGCCGGTGTTGGAGGCGAGCTTTCTTGGGCGTGGAGAAGCTAGGGCGCAGCTTCTTGGTATCCTACTAGATACAGAATCCGTGTTGTCCCGCGACGTTTCCCTCATGTGGTGATGATCTTTTCTTGTGCGGTGTTTGCAATGATGTTGATGTTGATGTAGTTGGAGGCGTGATCTGGACCAACCCGGGGCCTCCTTCAGTATATCGGATGACTTCCTACCCCCCCTACTCTCTCGTAATCTTGAAGTGACGGGCTTGTCGCACACCTCGGCCACCTCCTGATCCAGTACCCCGTCTCTGCCCCCTGCTGTCATGGGGAAGGGCGTCAACACATCGGTAATATCATCCCACCACTTTTCCCCAAACCGTCTGTACCAGTCCACTGTGATCCTAAGCCCCTCTTCAAAAGTCGTCTTCGGCTCCCAACCTAGTTGTCGCAGTTTCGTACCATCAACGGCATACCGGTGATCGTTGAAAGGTCGATCGTGGGTGTACTTGACCCAACGATGGAACTCTTCTGGTTCTGCCTCCGGAGGCAACGATGAGGGCGGGGATGTGGTGTAGTTGCAAGGAGGAGATGATGGCGGAGACCGAGAGGGGATAATCTCCATTTCGGCCAGGAGCTTGTGGCAAAGCGACAGGTTGCTTATTTCATCGTAGGAACCGACGTTGTAGATTTCCCCTAGCTGGCCTCTGTGCAAAATGGTATCGAACGCGTCGGCGGCGTCGCCTGCAAAGAGATAACGACGAGTGGGCGAGCCATCTCCGTGAAGAACGACGGGCTCTCCTCGGGCGAGTAAGCAAGTGAACTTTGGAATGATTTCTGGCGGAAGCATTATTAGCAACGTAAACATGGTGGCAAAGAAGGGATGCACTCACTCTCTGGGTACTGGTGAGGGCCATAGACATTGTTGCTCCTCACTATAATGACGGGCAGTTTGAAGCTCTTCTTGTAAGAGTTCACCAGCATCTCGGCAGCGGCTTTACTGGCCGCGTAGGGGTTGGTGGGTGCCAGAATGCTCGTCTCTAGAAGGTCATCTTCGTCATCCTTCACCTCGCCATACACTTCATCGGTAGACACGTGGATAAAGCGCTTGATGCCCGCTTTTCTGGCGCTCTCGAGCAGAACATGGGTACCATAAACATTGGTATGAGTGAAACCGAACGGATTTCCAAAACTCAGATCGACATGTGATTGAGCGGCAAAGTGAAAGATGGTGTCGATCTTATACCGCTTCAGACAGTCCATGACCTCGACAGGATTCGTAATGTCGCCTTTGTAAAACGAAAAGTTCGGCTCATGTTCTAGCACCCTGGTGTTGTTGAGCGATGCGCAGTAGTCTAACTTGTCGAATGAGACGACATTGTAGGCTTCTGGATACGTCAATACCAAGTGTCTGACAACCCAACATGCTCTGACATACCAATTCTGTTAACCATTGTCACGGATAAGAAAACAGAAAATGTGAATACATGTCAGACAGGGGTCGGTAATCGTGGGTAGGGTAAGTCTTACATGAAACCAGCGCCTCCTGTAACCATGATGTTCTTTACATCAGGCAGCGGATTGAACTTTGTAGTGCCGGTAAGCACAGGAGCATCACGCCATATCTCGCTGTCCTTAAAAAGGCTCTCCTGTTGAAAGCTGGGCGAAATGGGCGTAACCGCTGACAAGACGAAGATTGGTTAGCATAAAGGTCAAACAAGTAAAAGGCAAGCAATAAAGTCCATCTCTGGGAATTGAACTCACCGCCGTTGTACCGGCTAGTCGGCTCTTGTGTTGCGAACGTCATTCTTTGATTCTGGCCGCCTCCGAATACCCGAAAGGTCGAGGTCTGATGGTAAAGTGGCTGGATGCGGTGCACCCTTCCTTATGGGCCACCCGAGAGTTCGCGTGGAGGCG
Source organism: Neurospora discreta FGSC 8579 (assembly GCA_009805215.1). Classification (NCBI taxonomy): domain Eukaryota; kingdom Fungi; phylum Ascomycota; class Sordariomycetes; order Sordariales; family Sordariaceae; genus Neurospora; species Neurospora discreta. The sequence goes on along the minus strand of RANX01000090.1, from coordinate 68,885 downwards.
TAACTGTACGCCCGATGACTAAGTGAGTCGGATTTATTATTATTATTATTATTATTATTATGTTTTCTCAATGGCTAAATTCTTTCCTCCTTGGTGAGTAACTGGATCTGTGATAGACTCGCACCGCGTCATTGGAGACATGTCATGTCTTGGGCAACCACATACATGGAACGTGCATTGAAAATATGCAGAGCGCATAGACGCGCAAGGATATCTTGCAAGTTACTTGACAAAACCTCGAGGATGCGGCGCCTCTGTAAGTCTTTGAAAGGGTCGAGAGTAGTAGTCACGGCCTGGACGCGCCATGCGAATGATGGGGGCGGAGCTGAGAACAGATGCAGGTTGAAGAGACAAGGACCGAACGAATGACAACGGCGTGACAGTGACACAACCAAGTTGGCATGAATGTGGTGAAAGAAAGTCAAGCTCTCGTAATTGTCGCGATGGTAATGGTCGCATTAATCCCCTGCGGACCTTGGCCCTCCGTACACCCAAGACTCGGTGCACCGATTTGGTACGCGCACCAGTACCACCTCGGCTCGGGATAAGAAAGTGCGTAACCAGTGAGAAAGAGGAGATTGATGGTGTTGATGATGATGGGAAAAGGCAGAATTTGGGGTTTGCCACTTGTGTGTTACGATTTTGCGGTTTTGGGTTCCGTTCTCTTCCACAGAATTCAATTTTGACTTGCTGAGTACCTTACCAATGAAATGAAAGCCCGCGTCAACCAAAGAATACATGCTTGTACGGCCCTGAAAGTTGCCTACCTGACGCTACGGGCAAAGATCCGCGGGAGGATGTCACTGCCACTTTTCGACGACAGTCCAAGGTTCCTGCCCAGTTTGTTTAGTGACTTGGGACGATTGCGGTGCTGCCCCTGAACTGAAACTTGATTATCGTTCCACTTCTCACCACCACTAGGGCTCCGAGTCCCCACGAGGGCGGGCATAGCCCACGGCGGGTTGGACTAGAGGTACTCCGATGACTCGACAGCTTGAAGTGGGAAAAGCATGGGAATAACTTCTACGTAGTGTACAGTACCTGATAGGCGCGGTTGAAATTCCATTCCTGCCCCCGCACAAGTCCACTAGCCGCCGATTTCCCCGTACACCATCTCCACGTTCAAGCTTAGGGTTCTCCGCTCTGCTGGTGGAGGAGGTCTGCGGTGCGTCATAGCGGCCATTCTTGTAACCTAACCCTCGGCCTTTCTCCCATCCATCTGGTCTTCATCTCTTTGACCACTAACAACAAGACAATGGGAGCCCAAAATAGATGCCAGCAAACGAACGACTTAATCCCTGGAGAAATTGTCTTTTCTTTCTGTTCGAGCACTTTTTGTTTTGAACGAGATATTCCACTAGCTTCATGCGAGGCGCATCATTTCTCAATGTCCTGTATGTTGGTTAGCGCGGATCGAGACGTTAACTCAGACCCTAGAATAAGCTGCGCGGAGCCGTCTTGTTACTCTATGTTCGAAATCGACTCTGTGCCACTTGAGCCGAAATATCAGCGAGCGATGGCCACCTACCTATGATGGCTGTCTTTGTCTTGGCACACACTCTTTGGCCCAGCCACTCACGGAAGCAAACTCTTTTTTGGCCGAGACATACAAGATGTTTTGGAAAGGCTTACTTGGGCCGTGTTCATCGCATCTTGTCTTATTCAGAGACCTGTGGTCACTGTGATCGTCTTTTCCTCTTCCGTGAGGGTTCGACATTTTCTTCCATGTGTATTGCTTTGACGACATGTTGTAACCGATCGCTTCGTAAGTCAACGTAACCCTAATTTCCGCGTTATCAAAAGAGAGAGCTGCCGTCTCCGTCTGGCATCACATTGCCAGTCTCCAAATCGTCAATTTCAACACCTCACTGGCAAAAAGACAGGAACACTTGACGATCAAGGCGTTAGGACATAAACATAAAACGGCCGTAACGGCATCGTGACTCTCAGAGTGATCTAGTTCAACCAGACTCAGCGAGACAAGCACCCGGATCAGAAATGACAGCTTCCATCTCGAAAAGCCCAACACACCGGGAACGAAGTTGGCGAAGATGAATAGGACTTTAAGCCTCTTGCTTTCTGACTAGCAAAACAAACATATCAACCATCAAGCGAAAGCTCTCTCGCACCCGCCTTCTTCTTCTTCTTCTTCTTCTTCTTCTTCTTCTTCTTCTGGATGGTGATCAACATCATAGCCACAGTATTGATTGTGCATCTTTCCCTCCCCCCCTCTCTTCCAACAGTCCCATACTAACAACCGAATCACCCCAAGTGCTCGCAAATAAATCCATCTTCTCCACCCCCTCCCTCCAGCCAACTCAGTTCTCCTTCGCAGCTTTCCACTTCCTCACCACCTACTATACCGTCTTCCTCCTGTTGTAACCTCCCATCTCACTCTTCATCCCTCGCTTCATCTCCCTCGAGACACTCCCCTCATCATGACCATGTTCATCAACGGGATCCTCCCTAATTTGCCAATAGCTTTTAGTTCTGTTGATCTTTACCAGATCACCCGGATCTTGCTCCACGCCAATCGTGGCGGTGATGAACTACGTGCTCTACATACCTCTCCGTCTCACCCGGGAGAGCGGTGTTGGCTTTGGTCCTGACTTGTAGGGGGGGTGGGGATGGTTAGTCATCATGATACCTTCTCTTTTACCTCCTTCAACCGGAACCGGACCCGGTTCAGCAACATATCAAACCCGGAAGCAACCCGAAACCACAAACCCCTTGCGCATCCTCGTTTCCCTTTGTGACATCTTCGCATCCTCCATCTACACCATCTGGACCGCCCACTATCACCGCAAACTCGGCGGCATCTCCAGCATGCAGCTGCTGTAGAACCAAGCTCTCATGTCGAGCAAAGTGGGGGGATATGTCACGATTTACACGATTGTAGCGCTCGGGTGGGTGGTGGGTGGACGAGCGGTTACGGATCAAGCGGTTTGGCGGGTGTTGATTGCGTGAATACCGTGTTTTCGGCCGTTGCTGATTCCTTTTCTTGCCGAAGATGAGAAGAGCAGCTGACATTTCGTTGCTGGGTTAGATGTTCGGTGTGAATGCTTAAGGCCAAGCCAAAGAAGCTGGTCATAAATCATAGAAAGGGAGTGGAAACCGGTGGTGCATGCACAGACAATCGACACGAAGTACAATTATGGCGATCCTGATATTGATGAACCATGCCTTCCTCCCAAACCCTTTTGTGAACCGATAACGCCACATATACACTTGCATAAGACAAATACTCTCCAGTACCAATAGAGACGATGGCATACTGAAAGAAGGGTATCACCAACACGACCATCATGATCAGCTCCCTTAAAGGTTGAAGCGCGTGCGGACCTTCTCCATCTTGGCCTTCCACTCCCATTTCAAAGCATCCTCTCCTTCGCTGCCAGCCCGACCAATACCCTTGTCCACTCTACGAAGCTTGAGCGTGAATCCTATCATAACAAGTCAGCCACGTTCGGTTCATCCGCAAAGACTATTGTTTTCCGCGGTAACAAGACTTACTGGGTCCAATCTCCTGCAAACCAGCGCGGATACCCTGCATACCCTCCATCTCCTTGCCCTCGGCAGTAACCACGTTCTTCTCCGTCGCGCGGGCCTCGCGGAAGACGTAGCGGTGGCGGCGAAAGAAGATGTAATCACGCTGGTTGTGCAGTGTCACGACCTGGCGACCCGAAAGCTCGGGCCTGGGAGGGAACATGGTGTGCATGGATTTAGCAGCGAGGATACCAAGTGGGGTCTTGAATCCATTAAGGAGAAGCTCGGGCTGTGGTTGTTCACAATGCTTAGTCTCAATGTCCTGTGCTTGGCAGCTTTGGGGATCAGAATGGACGGCTTACGTAGTGGTTTGTGGGGTTACCGTGGCCGAGGAGAGCCTTTCCAGGCAGGTAATTCCGAATGGTGTAAGTCAACGAAGGACCAGGGGGCACATCTTCGCCGTTGAGATGGATGACGGTTAGGGAGCTAGGCTTCTTGAGATCTTCGCCGACAATCATGAGAATTGTGTATCCGCGGTCTGTAACAATCCAGGCCTGTTAGCAATGATCTCTTGGGCAACAGAGCTCCAACCTGGGTACGTTACTCACTCTTGGCAAACTTTGCGATCTCGCGAACACTATACTTGTGTCCATAAGCGTGCGCACTGCGTTTGATGTACGTGCTGTTGGGAAAGATGGCAGCAATGTCCTCCGCCTCCTTATGAATGGTGCCGTTTAAATGGGTGGTGACCAGAATCTTGGGGTCGACTAGGGGTTCCTCGTTGAAGAGATTGGGGAATTGTCGTGTGAGCGAGTCGGGAGTCATGTCTAGATTTGTCGACGTGGTCGAGGGAGCGATGCTGGGTTTCCTCTGCGCACGCTCCTGTCTGAGTCTCTCGATGCGCTCCTCGGCATCTTCGTCGTCGTCGCCGCCCTCCTCATCCGAGTCCAGCATAGAATCGGCATCATCGTCCTTCTCTTTATCCTCCTCCGTGATGCCGTCGGCTAGCCTGGCGGCCTCGGCTTCCTCCTTCTCCAAGCGCCTCCTCTTGAGCTCGGCAACATCCACAGCGACGCCCAGGCTGTCGTCGTCAACATCATCCCACACACGTTTCCTCTCAATAGTCAATGGTATGTTGTTTGCAAGGCGCTCTTCTCTGAGTTTGGGATCCTTGGCCTCTTCCTTCCTCCGGCGGTGACGCTCCTCATGTCGTTCCTTTCCCTGTTCCTTCTTTTGCTTGACGTATAACTGCTTTCTGACAATCTTGTTGGAGGTCTTGAGCGACAGGGAGCCGCCGGAGCGGTTTTTGCCCTTGTTACCGGACGGCATATCGGCTGCGATGTGGTGACGCGGCGATGGTAGTAGTGGTTGTCGCGGTGATCGAAATGTAGTGTAGGATCAATCCTCCAGGTCGTTGTTCAAACTTCGACGGGCACTTGTTGCTACCTCTGACGGATGAATTGAACGGGCCCCGGTAAACTTTCTCTCAACTTTTTTTCTGGGCCCCAGAGCCGACAAGAGCGCCAAGGCATACAGATACAAGGGCACCCCAGCAGCTAACGCACGGCCTCAGCCGGGGACAGGTAGAGAGGTACGTACCACTACCCCTCAGTGTAGGACTGTAGGTAGTGTACTTCCTCCTGTCAGTCACCTGCACAGGATGACTCCATCCCGTCCCTTGCTGCAAGTTGGGACGGAAGCGAGACTTTTGGGATGAAGAACAGCAGGTTCACAAGCTCTTGGCATTCAAGCGAGTTCTACCAGTTCTATGGTCAATAGCCGATGCAAGAGTTACAAGAAGCTTCGTTGTCAGCGGAATGCGCTTTCTGCAATGGAGATACGTAGAGGTAGGTAGAGGTAGTGTGTGTGTAGTAGCATGTGCAGTCCCACTTCCTGATATCGCTGGTGGATTTCAGCGAGTCGAGCCTTCTGTCGCATACCGCGCCGCCACTGACGGCGGCTCGAGGGCGGGAATTTGGACCGCTGTCTCTTGGCTTAGGTTGTCTGGGTTGCTGGTGCCAGCCCCTCCATGGCGCCCCCCTCCACCCCCCCAAGTTTTAAAAAAAAAAAATCATCCCGCGATTGCCAAAAGACGTGTTTCAATTGAAAAGGCCTCGACGAAACCTCAGTGGGCGACTGTGACTCACTTGGTTCCCTTGAGCACTGTAACAAGACCAATTCATGCGACCTCTTGCCCGTCTCGCCTGCCTCCGTTCTCCTGTTGCTGGTCAAGCCTTCAAATCGACGTTATCCACCCGAGCTGTCACCAGTCCAACTTCCTGGACCCCGGCGCCCATCCCGCGAATCTCTTCAACTTCGCTCCGATCCTTCTCCCTCTCTCCCTCACACCATCGCTTCAAAGTCTACGTCAAAAAACAAAACACTAAGATGACCTCGACGGCCACTACCCTTAAGGGCCAGCCCCTCGACAAGGGCGCTCTCGAATCCATGCTGCGCCGCCGCATGTTCTTTGCGCCCTCCTTCGATATCTACGGTGGTGTTGCTGGCCTCTACGATTATGGCCCGCCCGGCTGTGCCCTCCAGGCCAACATCATCGACATCTGGCGCAAGCACTTTGTCCTCGAGGAGGACATGCTCGAGGTCGACTGCACCGCCCTGACCCCCCACGATGTTCTCAAGACCTCCGGCCACGTCGACAAGTTCGCCGACTGGATGTGCAAGGACCCCAAGAACGGCGACATTCTGCGCGCTGACCACTTCGTCGAGGACGTTCTCGAGGCCCGCCTCAAGGGCGACAAGGAGGCTCGCGGCCAAAAGGTGGAGGACAAAGAGGAGGACTCCAAGCGCAAGAAGAAGAAGGCCAAGGGTACTGAGGCTGTCAAGCTCGAGGACGCCGTCGTCAAGGAGTACGAGGAGATCCTCGCCCAGATCGACAACTACAACGGCGAGCAGCTCGGCGAGCTCATCAAGAAGTACGACTTGAGGAACCCCGCCACCGGTGTCCAGCCTGAGCCTCCCGTGGCCTTCAACCTCATGTTCCAGACTGCCATTGGTCCCAGCGGCAACCTCGCCGGCTACCTGCGCCCTGAAACCGCTCAGGGCCAATTCCTTAACTTCGCCAAGCTCCTCGAGTATAACGCCGGCAACATGCCCTTCGCTTCTGCTTCCATTGGCAAGTCCTACCGTAATGAGATCGCTCCTCGCGGCGGTCTTCTCCGTGTTCGCGAGTTCCTGATGGCCGAGATCGAGCACTTCGTTGACCCCGCCGGCCACAAGAAGCACGAAAGGTTCCACGAGGTTGCGGACATTGAGCTTGCCCTGCTCGACCGCAACGTCCAGCTCTCTGGCCAGACCACTGTCACCAAGATGACCATTGGCGAGGCTGTCAAGCAGAAGATTGTTGACAACGAGACCCTCGGCTACTTCCTTGCTCGTATTCACCTCTTCCTCAAGAAGATCGGTATTGATCAGTCCAAGATTCGCTTCCGTCAGCACATGGGCAACGAGATGGCTCACTATGCTTGCGACTGCTGGGACGCTGAGCTGCTTACCTCGTCCGGCTGGGTTGAGTGTGTTGGCTGCGCTGACCGTAGTGCCTACGATTTGACTGTGCACGCCAAGAAGACTGGTGCGCCCCTCGTTGTGCGCGAGACTCTCGAGACCCCTGAGATTGTGGAGAAGTGGGAGCCCGAGATCAACAGCAAGAAGTTTGGTCCTACCTTCAGAAAGGATGCCAAGACCGTTGAGGCTGCTATCCTGGCTCTTTCTCAGGAGGAGCTTGCTAAGCTCGCCGAGGAGCTGAAGGCCAACGGCAAGATTGTCGTTGACGTTCCCGGTGTTGGCAATGGCAAGGTTGAGGTTAGCAAGGACCTGCTTGCTATCGAGTGGAAGAAGCACACCATCAACATCCGCGAGTACACCCCCAACGTCATCGAGCCCTCGTTCGGTATTGGCCGTATCCTCTACTCTCTCCTCGAGCACAACTACTGGGTTCGCGAGGGTGATGAGGCCCGCGGTGTAAGTGACATGTTCAAGCTCTAATGTTAATATTTGCTAACCCAACCCTTCCAGGTCATCTCCTTCCCCCCCGCCGTCGCTCCTGTCAAGGTTCTTATCGTTCCTATCTCCAGCAAGGCCGAGTTTGCTCCTCACGTCCGCAGGCTTTCGCAGAAACTCCGATCTGTCGGTATCTCCAGCCGTGTGGATGACTCGTCTGCCTCCATTGGCCGTCGTTATGCCAGAAACGATGAGCTTGGTACCCCCTTCGGCCTTACTATCGACTTCCAGACTCTTCAGGATGGTACCTTCACCCTCCGTGAGCGCGACAGCACACGGCAGGTCCGTGCTGAGGAGGAGAAGATTGTTGATGCCATCAAGGCGCTCGTTGAGGGCTCCAAGACATGGCAGGATGTCGAGTCCGAGCTCCCTATTTTCGAGGGCCAGGAACTTGAGATCCGCCCTGCTGAAAACTAAGATGTATCAAAACGAGTGAACAGGTAAAGAGATTTTGCTAATCTAGCACGCCATGTTTGGAGATTTTTTGGTTCGCTTTGCGGTAGACAAAACGTTTGAGCGAGCGAGAAATGAATGAATGACAGCCAAAACGTAATACTTGCTTGGTTCTCGTTGTGTGAAGCTCCATCACTGCACATTGGGTCTTGATGGTCACATCCTTTTGGTCAGCAAAAGGCTTGCACAGCTGGCTCATACACCCGTTGGCCTGGCTGGATAGACAAAAATCCGCAAACCAACACTACTTGTCATGGTCGCGCCCAAGGGGTTTGAGATTATTTGCAATGTAGTATTTCATCGTCACATGTGATGCGAAGGTGGTCTCGCCGGATTATTTTCACGGGTCTTGGTGGCTTATGTGGGCGCTTGAGGAATAGGAACACAACTTGAAACAAAGTGCCGTACTCTTCATTTCGTTTCTTGCCTCTCCTTGTTATCCCTTCTCGTTCTCCATTCCATCAAGGAATCAAACAGCTACTCAACAATAACAAGAAACAAGAATGTTCGAAACATTTTGTAAAGGAAAACCCCCGGCAACCCCTTGTTAGCATGCGACCATAGGCCTCGGGTTTCCGTCTCAGGATAAACAGGGGTGCAAATCACGAGCCCCTCAGCGCCAAACTGGAACCGCCCAACGACGTTTTGGGTGGGAGGCTTTGTCTTTGCCACTGTCGCACATCAGACGCGCGGCTAGGTCTGTAATGTAGACGTAGTGTACATATGCTGTAACGTACAAAAGTGCCCCGTGCGATTGGGGGTTTGTATCGCGATGCGATGTACCAAAGTTCTCAATTTGAAAGTAACACGAGGAATTTTGCTAAGCCAGACAGGCTCAATGGACACCTAACGATTCTTTTGTTGCTTCTTCTAGAAAGGGACCAGATCCAAAAACAGCCCCAAAGTCAGGGGTTGTACTGAGCATGTAACTACGTGACCCTAGATTTGAAGCAAGGGGGGTACCTACGCGAACTCAAGTCCGGTACGAGGGGACGATTACCTGGTTCCCGGTCTTCTCCTTTCTGTGTTTCAACGGAACGCCGGGTCCCCCAAGAATGTACATATCCGCATTCCGCAGCGGGAAAACAAGACGAGAAACCCTTGGATTCTTCAAAGTTGTCTTGGACGAACTGTTCGAATCATCTCCGTTGTTTCTGCTGCTGAATATGCTCCATGTCTTATTTGACGACATACGATGACCCTCGTCTAGAGGCTGAGACTATTCCGTCGGTTCATCGTAGCGGCATAACAAGGTCGGACTAGTGGCAGAGATTCTCCAGGGTGTTTAAGATTGGTGTTTTGTACCGTCGTAGTCTGTCCACATCGGAACCGAACACCTCAGCGGGACCGGATGGAAGGTTGGTAGTGAATGAAGCGTTCAAGGTAATGACGGCATAGCTTCCATGACAAAGAAGGTAGAAAGAAGGTAGCGCCCAATATTTTTTGGGATCACACAAAAGGGTGGTGTTCAGCACGAGATATGGGTACTCATTTGGACGCCTGCGCTTTGGAGAGCCTCGCGACGGCGGACAGCATATGACCGGATAGGGAATATATGCAGATATTTGGGATGGGATCCCCAATCGTGATTTCCAACTTCATAGGTCCCAAACTGGCGCAGAACAGCTCAATTTCTATCACAATGGACTCCAGGCTTCCCCAGCGGCCGGGCGATTCCCACTTCTTCCACCATGCCGCTGGTGCGTACATAAAGACGATATAAGATGGAAAACAGAAAGTCAAAAACTTAGGTTAAGGTTGTACCTGCGCGCTAGGCACGATTGTGTTGACAAGCAAGTATCTCGTTATCCTCCCGCGCCAAGGCAGTAAGATGAAGACGTACCCGTTCTGGAGTTTGCAATGGATCCCGCTGACTGGTCGCGACGCTGTCCCCCTTTCCCGCCGCGGTCTTGGTTACTCTGCCACTTCCACACGTTGGCGCACTGCATCTGCCCCGTTCCCCACCATTCTTACGCTAACCGTCCAGGGCTTCAACGTTCAATGGTCGCTCGAACGGGTGCCGCAGCTGTAACTGACGGTTTGATGGACCCTTACAAAGCCCCTGCTCCCACACTTGGATCCAAGAGGAACCACTCAAGTTGCTGTGGTGAAGGTATGCTCAGCGCAAAAAGGTGACAGTAGGGCATCAGGAGGGCATCTCACCCGCATCGCTTGTTGCTGTTGTTGTTGGGTTGAGGTAGAGGTAGTTAGAGGTAGGTAGGTGGGTAGGTAGAGAGGTATGGATGATATAGATACCTAGATACGTGAGGTTCTGTCGCTAGTTGTTGTGTAGAGAAGAAGGGGATCAAGTACCACAACCTAGACGCACTAAAAGCTCGACCAGGATCCCAGGACCCTTACACGTTTTTGCCCCATACAGGCAATAATACCAATACCTCTACCCCTTACTACTGCAACCTCACACAGCGCCGACCTGGAGTCCTTGCCAGCCCCTTTCGACTCTGCTCATCTTTCTTTCAACTCCGAGCGTCTGTCCCTCATCTTGCCCTTTGACATTCCGCCAGCCTGTCTCCGTTGATCACCGGCGTCAAGGATAACGCAGATTCGCGAACCAGACAGGCAATCGTCTGGCCTGACCGCCATCGCATCGTTCGGCTCGTTTTGTCGTCTTGGAGTCTTTCACTACAGCACCAGCACCAACAATACACAGCACCGCTTTAAGGCGTGCCTTGAATCTGCCCTTCTCGCGATAGCGACGGCCTGCGAACCGATCGCTCCAGAAACAAGCTAGTATTCGAACCAGGACCGCAAACACATGTCGCCTTGGTCGCCTGTTGATCTCTCTCGAACGCGCCTGAACCAACCCTCTCCTGGGTTGCTACTTCTCCCCTGTCGCAACCGACTCGCTTAGTCCTTTTCTAACTCAACCCACCTGTGCCAACTGACCATACAGTCACTGGTGAGACTGGTCCATTGTTTTAGCACATTGCGCCCTGTCTTTCGAACGGAGCCGGCCTCATCTTTGGGCCTCCTGGTGCGTTGGCGACCCTGCCACCATTTGCGCAACCCCGCCCAAGGTTTCGAACCGTCTATTGACCCGCTCGGCCACAATAGGAAGCACACCCGTCAAACTCCAGGTCCCGCCACTGAGGGGATCGTCGCGACCACGCGCAGTCTATTTCTGGCTTCAGAACAGCTAGACGTAACTCTATCCAAGGAGTAATTGCAATCCGGCACAATGGCGCAAAATGGGTATGCCCGCCCTCTGCTATGCTTCCCCCACTCGGCCCAACGACGCAAATCTCTCCTCTCCCACATGACATCTCGCTCCCGCCACTTGGACAATTTCCCTAGTGGAGCTTGGCTTCATTACCTTGGCCCATCTTCATTCCTTCCCCTGATGGAAATCCAGCAAGGGTCTGTGGACAGTATGCTAACCTCAACCTGAACCACAGCAACATATACTCGAGGGAGCCGTTCATGAACCCAGGCCCAGCGCCGCGACCTCCCACGGACAAGCCCCGCCTCGGCCTCACCCCGAATACCAATACACCCGGGAACATGTCCAATCTTCCTGGGAACATGTCCAACCTGAGCCTCAGATCACCTGCCCCAGGGGTAACTAGCACATACAGCGGTTCGACCATCGCCCTCCCCATCCAACGACAAATGTCAAACAACGACGGCACCGGCGGCCTGGCAGTCATCAAGCAGGGTTGGGCCAGTGTCAAGGAGAGCAAGAACTTCATCAACCCTTGGAAGAACAAGTACCTGATACTGCGAAAGGAGTCACTGGATTTCCACAAGGCCGAGAGCAGTAAAGTTGCCTATACCCTCTACCTCAAGGACGTTATCAATGTCGGCCGTGTGGAGGCCGCAGGAACCATTTTCGAGATCAAGAGACAGTCTAGCGGTGCCTCCACGAGTCCCGGAGAGGAGGAAAATGGCATCAGGACCCTTCAGATCCGCGTGAAGGCCGACGACGACCTTTATGAATGGATTGACTTTATTTACGCGCGCTGTCCCGGCATGGGCGGTGTCAGTAACCCTACCAACTTTTCGCATGCCGTTCACGTTGGATTCGATCCCCAGACGGGCGAATTCGTCGGCTTGCCCCCTGAGTGGTCTAAGCTGCTCAACTCCTCTGCCATTACCCAAGAAGACTACGAACGAAACCCTCAAGCCGTCTTCGAAGTCCTCGATTTCTATTCCGACTTCAACAAGAATGGCGGCCAAGCACCCACACCCAACTTTCCCACTCCCCCATCGAACAGCACGCAGAGCAAGCAGCTCGGGTACCCGAGCGGTGGAAACTCCGTCGCGCCGCCGCGCCCTACGCAGCCGTTGCAACAGCGTAACCCAAGCTCCAACTACCCACCCTCGCCGCCGCAGCAAGGTGGCGCCAGTTCTCGCCCATCGCCTCCCGAGCAGCGCCAGCAGTCGTCGCCGAGCTACAACTCTGAGCGCGCGAGAGAGGAGCAAAGGCGCGAACTGGAGCGCCAACAGAGAGAGATGGAGGAGCGGGATCGCCGGGAGCAGGAGGCTTATAATGCGTCCCTTCCCAAGACGAAGACTCCCATGGCCCAGCAGGAGATTGGAGGAGGTGGTGGTTATGGTGGTGCCGATCGCTTCAACCCAACACGCGCCGCTCCACCGGCGCCCAAGGGCTTGCAGCAAGCACCGAGTCTCAAAGCTCAGAGACCTGCGCCTCCTCCCCCAAGTTCCAGTTCGAGCCGTCCGCCCATCGCACAGCAGTCCAGTTCGAGCTCACAGCGTGATGTTGCCCAGGCGCAGGCGCAGAGACGGGCCGAACAGCAGGCTCAGGCGCAACGGCACCAGAATGGCCAGGCCCCGCCACGACCACCTCACCCATCGGCCAACCAGCCATCCAAAATTCCTACGACCGTCAAGCCGCTTAACGTGGGTCCGAAGCAGCCTCAAGATGGCGTCAAGGCCGCTGAAGCAGCCCTTACGTCCAAGCCCGCTGCCTCTGAGCGTTCCAAGGATGTTCGCATGTCGACTATGTCGGAGAAGGAGGTTATGCAGAAGCTCAGGGAAGTGGTATCTCACGAAGACCCCGAAGCCAAGTATTCCAAGCAGAAGAAGATCGGGCAGGGTGCCTCTGGCTCCGTGTACGTCGCCAAGATCAGGGAGAGACCCGGCCAGGATCCCAATGTTGCTAGAAGGCGGGGCCAGGTTGCTATCAAGCAGATGGATCTCGCGCACCAGCCGCGCAAGGAGTTGATCGTGAATGAGATCATGGTCATGAAGGACAGCAGTCACCCCAACATTGTCAACTTTGTCGAAGCGTTCCTGAAGAATAAGGACTCGGAACTCTGGGTCGTCATGGAGTACATGGAGGGTGGCGCGTTGACTGATGTCATTGAGAATAACCCCGTTATCACGGAGGAGCAGATTTCTACCATCTGCTTGGAGGTGAGTTGCCGCGTAGGCCTGATTTTGAGCGTGATATGATCATTTACTGACTGGAGCTCCTGCAGACATGCCGCGGTCTGCAACATCTTCACGAAAGGAACATTATCCATCGTGACATCAAGAGTGACAACGTCCTCTTGGATGCCCGCGGCAATGTCAAGATTAGTAAGTTTCCTTCCTCTTAACAAAATGTCCTCGAATACGCTCAACTAACTCTGTAATCAGCTGATTTCGGTTTCTGCGCCAAGTTGACCGAAGCCAAGTCCAAGCGCGCCACCATGGTCGGCACGCCCTACTGGATGGCTCCCGAGGTTGTCAAGCAAAAGGAGTACGGCCCCAAGGTCGATATCTGGTCGCTCGGTATCATGGCCATTGAGCTGATCGAGTCGGAGCCTCCTTACCTGAACGAGGAGCCGCTCAAGGCCCTCTACCTAATCGCTACCAACGGTACTCCCAGGCTGAAGAAACCCGAGAAGCTCAGCAAGGAGCTGAAAGCTTTCTTGTCGGTGTGTCTCTGCGTGGATGTCAAGAGTCGTGCGTCGGCGGATGAGCTTATCGAGCACGATTTCCTGAAGCATGGATGTCCCTTGAGCAGCTTGGCGGAACTGCTTGCCTTTAAGAGGTCGGCGAAATAAAGGGTTTTTTTGATGAGACCAAAGAGGTAGTGACGAAAGGTGATTGTTGGGGGTGGATGGTTAGAGAGTCTATTTAGCTAGAAGCAAGCAACCTTTGCATGAAAGAGACCTGAAAGGGATGTTTTAATACTGATGGATACCTAGGCAGGGTGGTAGGATGAAGAGGATGGGTGGGCGGATGGGTTCAATGTCGTTTGGGTCCGGATATTTTGTCAAAGAAAGAAAGAAGAGCAAGCGGTGATCAACAACATGATGTACGGGTTTTGGATCTCCTCTCCGCTGGAGTATCTAAAGTATTACTGTGCGCGTACGATACCCTTATGGATAGTAGGCATGTGTGGTCCTTGTGGATATGTGGCAGGGAAGGAAGAGTGGGCGAAGGGCTAAGGAGTTAGAAATGAAAATCCATGTAGAACATGTGTGGTGAGAAAAGTTACGCTTCTCGTCTTCAATTACATAGTCATGCTTCATATCCACTACCATATACCATTTCCGTCGTATTAGGATCCGTAGTGCATCCTCCCCATTTATACAGGTGTGGAAGGTGGCCCGTGCGCGCTTGGACCTTACTCTTTGAGAGAACCTCAAAACGCGGAGGTTGTCCTGCCAACAAAAACAAACGATCATCAACGAATCAGGAGGAGTATGGATTGCGATGCACGAGTCAAAGAACCTTGACGGCCTCGGTCTTTGAAAACCTATCGTCAATACGAGCACGTGCACTTCTCTTTTTGTATTTGGCCGATTGCAACAGCTCCGAGCAGAAGGATGCAGTAATGTCGAAACTTACAGCCAAAACAAAAGTCCGCAAGTACGGAAAGCCAACGACGAAGAGCAGGGCAGAACTGCTTTTCGCGGAACTACCCAAGACTCCGGTGAAACAACCACGCCAACAGCCCATACCACATATCTTGGAGCCGGAACCATCACATATTCCGGAGCCCGAAATCTTGGAGCCGAATCCGGCCTACCATGAGCACCACGAGTCGGAACCCATACCCGATGAGGACGATGTTCATGATGTTACAGAACACTTTGACTCAATATTGCTTGATGAAGAGGACGATCACCACGATGCTCCTTACGCATCTACGCCGCGACCTTCAATAGGAAGTTATACGAGTTACAATACTTCCACACAACAACCACAACCACAACCACCGCCTGGGTCATCACTGTCATCACAATCCCCACGGCTTTCTCCATTCAGAAAACTTGCATCTCCATCGAAACCATGTCCAGCAACACTTCAGCCACCAACAACCAAGTCCCCAACAAACCGCCACCCACAACAATTTCCCCTCAAATCCCCTCGAGTCCGCCAACTCATTCAAGAAGCCAACCCCCATCAACACCAACTAGACCAAGACCACCAAGAACACCAAGAATACTCCTTCTACGACACCTCCTCCTTCCATACCCTTTCCTGGTCCGACATCTGCGGCCCCCCCTCACCCCTTAACTCCATCACGAAAATCGCCGAAGCCTCCTACGCCGAAGTCTACCGCATCACCAACCCTCGCGGGACGTCCATCATCAAAGTGATCCGTTTGCAATCGCCCATCAGACCGCAAACCAAAGCCCAGATCAAGTCCGGGTTGGTAGACGAAGAGCCCCATGCCGAATCGGATCTGCAAGGCGAGTTGAAAATCAGTGAATGGCTGGCCGACATCCCGGGGTTTGTCATTTACAAGGAGCGGTTCATTGTCCAAGGAAAAGGAACAAAGGAGTTGTTGGAGACGCATCAGGTGTTTCAGAGGAAGATGAAGAGGAAGGATCCCGGAAGGGCGCAATTTTATCCGTCTCCGAGTCGGTATTTGGAGAGCACGAGGTTTTTGGTGGTGGAGTTGGGGGACGCGGGGACGGCGCTGGAAGATTTCATGGTTGAAGTGCAAACGGGGCAGGATATTTTATGGGATGTCTTTCTGAGTACGGCGGTGGCGATGGCGAGGGCGGAGGGGATGGTGAGGTTTGAGCATAGGGATTTGCATGAGGGGAATCTGTGTGTGAGAAGGGTGAGGGAGGCGCGGCAGAAGAAGCCGGCCGAAGGGGATGAGACGATGGCAGGAGGAGGAGTCAAGTTCGGTTGGTCAGGATTGGAGGTTACCATTCTGGATTATGGTCTTTCGAGGGCTACGGATCCAGAGACGGTCGGGCCCGATCCAGACTCATGTTTGGCATCGCCTATCGGACGGAAGACTACGACCGATAAAGAAGTCAAGGAGGAAGCAGTCGTCTTCTACGACCTGGAAAAAGACCCGTCCATGTTCACTTCGACGCACGCGCCTCAGTGCGACGTCTACCGACTCATGCGCGCCCACCTGCTTAGCAACACGCCAGAAGGAAAACCGATCTCTTGGGCGGGATATTACCCGTACACTAATGTTCTATGGCTGTCATACATCTACAGTTACCTCTGTCAACACTTCAAAGGGGATAAGCGCGAGCTGACAGCGTGGAGGGAGGAAACAGAGGAGATGTGGAGGTACTTGGACCCAGAGCAAGTGGATGATGTGAAGCAAGAAGGGAGCATTGGTTTCGGTGCGGCGGGGGATGTGGTGGTCTTTGCGGTGGAAAAGGGCTGGATTACAGAAGAACAGGTGATGGATGTTGGGGATAGGAGTACGATATTGTTTGAGGAATCGAGGCTTGGAGTCCCGCCTGTAGAGGAAATCAAGAGTGGAGGCAAAAAAGTGATTGCTGAGACTCTTGAAAGTCAGCAGGCCGGTGAGAGAACTGAGTCGTGGAATGGAAGTGAAGAGGATGATCAGATTCGCCGCCATCCTAAGAGGAGGCGGACGAGGAGGAGATACGTCGACGAGGATGAGTAGCAAATGGTCAACGAAGGAGCATAGCCTAGCGTTTGGTTTTGTACTTTTCTTTTCCCATTGTTTATTTTCGCTTTAGAAAATAGTCCAGGTTCTCGCTCCTCTTCACTCTAGACATTTGTGATGGGAGGGTTGCGAAAACATTGCGAAGTTTACTTGGTCGGACAAAAGCGACAGTTTTCTCTGTTGTTGCCGTCAAAAGCGTCGCTGCAGCGCCTACAGATCCAATTGGGAAACGGCGCCTTTCGCTTCACGCCATAATTATTGAGCTGGCTTGAGTATAGATCCTTGGTCTCGGATACCGTCAGACTCGGTGCTAAGCGCGAGCACAACGGCACAAAGACTGGTTTTGTTGGCCAAGGCAGTTGCCTTTGCGAGCTTCTCGTTCTTGGATTTGTTCTCCATGGCACCTGGAGAAGTTGAACGAGGTGCGTCTATGGTAAAGGTTGAAAGGTCAAGTCCGAGGGGATTTCTGAATGGCAGGAAGTGCAGGAAGCAATATTCCAAAGAGATGATATGTGAGGGAAGAAATGGGGGAGACAACTTTGAAGAAATTCCATTATGCACTCAAAAACTGAGCCTCTCCTTTGGAATAGAAACATGATGCTGGTTGGGTTGTTAATTTGATTCTTTGGTCCTAGGCTGATCAAGGAAGCTTTTGAGTTCTTATTTGATACCCGCTCAAAAGCGAAACTGTCCCAAAGCCTCTCTCTGTCTCTTTTCATTCCTTCAACCCAGGGTTGGGTTTGTACCACACAGACAGTCACCTCTCCTGCCTCACATCTACTCAACAGGAGCCGGAGTAGAATAAACATTATCCTGTATTTCATCGATTATTCTCGCATCCGTTTGTTCTCCGTATGGTGTCGCACCGTTTGTTCGCCTTTACTATCGCTCTACTCATTCTCCTCTTGCTCTTCGTCATCCCCTTCTTTATTCTCCCCGTCGTCCTCCTCATCCGCCGAATCATCAACATCGAATCTTCCTCTTTTGCCGTCAACGGCCCGGTGGTAGCCCAATTTGCACCCCTCCGACTCATCAGCTCGCTTATCGCAGCATGGATAAACGAATCCGCCAAGAGTATCAGGATTACGGCGGTTCTCTTCCGAATCCATCAGGCCAAAGTAATTCTCGTCATAGTCATCCCATGTGGACGAATCCTCATCCAGTTCCATTTCCTCTTTTCGCCGGTTAGCTATTTGCCCCAAGGGAGAGGTAGAAAGTCGCACACATACCTGAGTGGTAGCGACATTCCTTCTCATTGTCATCTTCCTCGAAAGCCTGGCCACATTGGATGCAGATATGAACGAGAGACGTCGCTTTCCGTTTGGATCCAGAATTCCCTTGGCCGCGTTGAGCTTGTTCACTTCATACAAGTGCTTGCCGACGAGTTGTTCAACCTCACGCTCAGCGCAAAGGCCGCGCAGAACTGCGCGGAGAGTGGGCTCATCCGCCAAGGCAATTGCCTCTATGAGCTTCTCGCCATTCAGAATTCCCTCCATGGCTGCTTGGACAATTTGGGTGAAGAAAATCTTGCAGTCAACAAGTATTTAGAAGGGCTGAACGTCAGAAGCGTTACAGGATTGCAGGAGGGGTATGCTGGTCAGTGATGGAGTGACGGGGGATTGAGGTACAAGGAAGAAAAGAGGGAGAAGTCCAAAGAACCAGATCAAATATTCACCAATGCTCAGAGTAACCTGGCCCCACTAGGTTCTAGGACAAAAGCGGTAGTTGGGGTGATTGTGAGTTTGACCTTGTCGGCTCGCGAGCTGCAGCGCAAAAGGAGGTGGTTGATGCAGAAGATAATCTTTCATATTCCGTGAAACTCGCTCAGGCTTCGGGATACCCGTGATCAAGATGGCCCTGGAGAACTTGGCCGCGCCGCAAAAGGCGCCGATGACGGGCCATACCCGTTTGTGAGGCCCATTTGGTGAGACTGAGATTTTGGAGTGGTTAAGGTTGGAGTTTTCAAACAGAGTAGACGGGACTGTCAGGGGAAGGAAAGCGTACAATCTAACCCTAGTTCGTCTGTTAGTTTGGTATACAAAACGCCCATTTCCACTCTCGGGCAGTTAGAATCAAAAATATACGGATTTCGAGCGGACAGGTGCCGTAGGGGATTGCAATCATATCTTTTTGGTCTATGAAGGCCTTGGAAGAGGACGGAGAGAGGCATAAGAAGGCTTCTGTGGCGTTTTCAACCCTGACTATTGTCCCATGACGCCTCAAACGGAGGCCGGTTTCTCTTTTTGGAGACCATTAAGAGCTCTGGATCTCACCTATGCAACCCATAGCCAAAGAACCAACCAAGCAAACTAACAAACAAACCAGTATTAAATTGTATGTCAGTCGGAGGTGTACGGCTTGTTCAGGGAGAGAAGTATGGGACGAGATCATACCATATCAAGTGTCTCGGTCAATGTAGGCTTTCTCCATTGTTGAAGCTGTTGTTGTCGTTGTCCAAATCTTGGTTCAGTCTACTGGCTCCTCGTCTTTAAGCAGCAGTAAGAATTTGAAATCCCTCCCGAAGAACTGTTAATTGCACCGGTTATCAATTCCATGTGCACTCTATTCAACATCCTTTCCTAGGCAAACGCCAGGGTGTCGGATAGCCTCACCGAGATCGATGTAATCCATCTGTTTCGCACTGATTTTGTGAATGGTTGGGGAGTTTTTTTTTCGACGAACTTGAGCTAGCATAGTCTCAAGCGTTGGATGCCTTTAGAGGTTTTCATACCTCTCGTCAGTGAGCTTGACCGAATTAATGCTCGAGGCTCGAGTACCATATTCTAGCCCACTGTTCATACCATGACATATATGACACGCCTCAGTGAACCAACCAGTCTATTTTCGATCCCCCATTCTCCAACTTTTTTTGCTTATCCTGTCCGGTGAATATGTTCTGACTCTACCTCCTCCTCTGATTCAACCAACTACCCAACCACCTCCACCGTTCTGCCACGCCCTCAACCCACTCCACATCTCCAACCAAACCACTCACCCTCCCCTCCGGATCATCCCACCGGTTGCCCTCAAACTCGACAAAGAAGAGATATTGAAACGGAGCAATCAGGCTCGGTAAGCTATTGATGCTCGTCAGGTTCAGGCCTCTCCGCTTGAAGCACCCCAACACATCCGCCAGCGCGCCGGGAGTATGATGCGGTACCGTGAACGAGACCATAGACTTATACAAGCCCTTGTAAGCGTCATTATTCTCCGTATCATTATTCCTCCCGCCGATGCTGCCAGAAACGGATGAAGACAGACGAGGCGACAGAGAAGCGGGCGATCCTCTCGAGGCCGGAGTCTCAGGCAGAGACCCTGCCCGGTCCGTGGTCCACGGCAATCCCCCAGGTAGCTGCACCTCCTGTTCGACACCGTCGTCGCTGCGGCTGCTGCACGGTCGTCTGCGCAGTATAAAGAAGCGGGTCGTGTTGTCCTCGCGGTCTTCAATGCATCGCGCAAGAACATCCAGGCCGGCCATCTCGCCGGCTACTTCGCCTGCTACAGCGGCGCTCGAGCCGGTGGCGTCGGCTGCAGCGAGCTGGGCGGCTTTGCTGGTGGAGGAGACCTCAATGGTTTCAACGCCCTTGAGGTAGGTGGCAAAGAACTTGGCGGTCTGGCCGAAGGCCTGGGGATGGGAGTAGACGCGCTTGACGTGGGAGAGGGAGGTTAAGGGCGTTCCCTTTGCGTTTTGGTCAACATTAGGTAGTAGGGAAGACTTTCTTCGGCCCAGGAGGAAATGGTGGACGTCTAGGTAAGCTTCGCCGCAGATGGTAATGTTGGGGTAGGTAGAGGCGCGGTCGGCGAGGCAGTCGAGGGTGAAGCTGACGGTGCCATGGGTTGAGTTCTCGAAGGGGACAACGCCGAAATCTACATTGGAGGCCTGGACTTCGTCAACGACCTCTGTAGTCGGTGTTAGTGAAGCTTCTCATGTTTAGAAGAAATGAGATGAGTTCAACAGACCTCTGATCGTCGTTGTAGGGATGAGTTCCCACTTATCCTGGTCTGGAAACGCAGATTTTGTCGCCTATACGTTGCAACAGCGCCCAAGTCAATAATATTAGTCTCGTGAACACCACTGGGGAGGATTAATTCTCCAGCCGTATCAAAGCCTTCGAATGTTCCCCTCTTGTTGGATAGTCTCAATATCCATTTTCTCAGGCTCCTTAATGCATTATCTCAATTCTGACAGGCTGCGATAGCTCCCATTCTCCACGGTGACCAGAGTCCACCAAGCCCACGAATTACCCAAACCCACTCAGCCGTCCCTCCTTCACGTACCTGATGAGAATATGAAGCGAAAGGTCCCAGGAAGGCGACCTTCTTCCGGTGACTCCTCTCGCGAGTCCCTTCCGATGTCGGCGCAGTGGCCGTTCTCGAGCTCATGTTCGCAGGCCGCTCACAACCGTACTTCCCACTCGTCCAATATGCTGTCAATAACACACGTACCCAAACCACCGCTCGAAATGATCCTGGGTTATCGTCGACGGATGTAGGAAGTTGGAAGAGTCAAGTCCCCTAATTTATGTATGAGTTGGGAATAAAAGGTGCCAGTAACCAATCATTCATAGAGCGCAGCGGAGCATTGGGAGACCCATGTGCATGGTACCTGACGCAGTTGACGGATCCTGGTGGAAACAAGTAATTCTGAAGTCCCCTGGTACTATTCATTTGTCGTTGCCGGAGCAACAAGCCGCTCGCTCTATTTCATGACCTTCCTTTCAACTCAGACTCGCCGTTCATCCTGAGTTGTCTTAATGCTGGTTTTGGCCGGTCACACGCGGTTGCCCCTCAAAGGTCCGACCGCCGGGCCCCGCTCCGGCCCCGATTACCGGCTTCGTATTCCCATACCTCATCAGAGTCGCGTTTCCGTGACAGCCCCACAAAGACTGAGTGATGACATTGTGATCGCCGAGGACTGCATGGTCCCTGCTTATGAAACCTATGGTAGAATCTACGCTGAACAGTACAACAGGAGAGCTCATTTAATTTATTGATCTCTGGAGCATGTGCACCATTTAAGAGTGCCAACTGTTGACGAATGTTTACCCTTAAGACGGTTGTCAAGAACATTCCAGACCAAGAGCCATCAAGATCTAACAACAAAGACAGAATGAGCGTGGAATTCGGTCCTCGGCTACCGCGTACTAAGCCCTATTTAAACCATATCTCATACCGACCTGTTTGATTTTTCCACCCAAGATTCCATAACCCAGATTTTGATGAACCGAAAGCATTAAAGAGTGTTCATAAAGACAGACGCTATCAGTCCCCGGAATACAAGCAAATCCACTCCTTATGGTTCCGCGCTAGACATTCAATCCTTGCCATCTTCCAGCTTGAGGTATTGCTTTGCGTCTAGCTGGGGGAATTTTGATGAATCAATCGTTGGTCTTGGTCAGACTTACGAAGAATCAACTCTGGATCCCATTTGTAGAACTTCCGCTTCAGTCATAGGCAATTTGATTCTGTTGCGGCAGTTAGCGAGTGGCCAGAGGTCGATCAAACAAGAAAAGGCTATACCTTAAATTTCACTCGATCAAACTCAAGAAGCCGTCATCATAGAGCGAAGCGGGCTCGGGCGGGACACCAGGTGGTTACCCGGCTGACGAGGGCTTGCGCCGGAGCGAGCTGCGGACATTTTGTCCGAGCTGGTTGGCTTGAGAAGCGGCGCTGAATCAGCTTCAAGGGTCGTCGTCGGCTCGGACGGGATAGCTTGAGTTCCGGGTCCCTCGTTGTCGGCGAGGGATTCAACTTGTCAATCGTCGTAGTACTCATCATCGTCGCTGACGTCAGCTAGCTGTTCGAAGTTGACCTTGTAACGGAGGATACCGCCGATACCACCGAAGCCCTTGACGAACTGGTTGCCCTCGGTAGAACGATCGGAGACGAATTCGAGCGTGGCACCGAAATCCTTGTAGTGCTCCGCAATCCACTCAAGGAAGGACTCCTGGGAAACCACTTCCATCTCCTGGCCTGTCCCCTTGTCCATGAAATTGTCGCGGCTGGCCTGTTCCTGTGCCTTGGTAGTATGCAGGATGACCTCGGATCCGTTGCTATCCTTGAGAACCCAACGGTTGACCTCGAGGTTCTCGAAGACGATAAGGGTCTCGACGGCACCGAGCTCCAAAGCCTTGAGGGTATCCTCAATACCGTAGCAAACGCGGCCGGTATCCTGGCTAATCTCCTCGAAGTACTTGCCGATGAGCTTCTTCTCCTGGATGAACTTGACGTTTCCGAGGGTCTCGGAGGACAGCTCGATGGCCTGGTTGAAACCGTTTTCACCACCGTACGAGACATCGACAACCTTGACAACCTTGGTCTGGAGACGGGGATCGAACAAGTCGGAGGCGTTCAGGTCGTTCTTGAAATCGGCAGAACCAGCCAGAACAAGACCGGCAACGTTGGGCCTGTCGTTGGTGATGAAGCACTGAACAGCCAATTCGGCGACCTTGCGCACGTAGTTGTGACGCTTTTCCTCACGGAGACGAGCGAAACGCAGGGCGGACTGACCACCACGACCGTGCTTCTTGGGAAGATCGACGGAGAACTTGTGGACAATGTCGCGGGTGTTTCCACTCAGAGTGCCGAACAAAGCACCGTTACCATCCATAATAATGAAACCGAACTTCTGGTCCGAGTCGAGAAGCTCGGCGAGAGCCTCGGTGTGGAACTTGTTGTCGCAAAGGTAGAGGGAGGTGTTGATGGGCTTGAAGGGCTCGAAATCGATGTTGACCTTTCTCTCCTTGCCTTCTGAGGTCAAGATTTCACCGCAGTACACGACAAGACCATTGGGCGGCACCTTGTTGTACAGCTTGAGCCTTTGCTGGGTCGAGGTAATGGCCGAAAGGACGGACTGACGGTTGACACGCGACTTAATGTTCGAAGCAGTGCCCTATAGTAACAAGTCAGGAACAACTGTCCGGCACGATGAGATGTCGAGGTTGATGGGAAGCATGGTGACGCACATATTCTTCAGCCAACATCTTTGCGGCTCTGGAGATCTGATCCTTGGGGGCTGGAGGGGATCAAGAGTCAGCAACACTGGACATTGGGCCATAGGCAGCAGAGTAGCGAGGATTGATGTCAATAATCTCGCTATGTGATCAAGGGAGGGAAGACGGCGGTGACAATGCCATGGTAGAGACAGACGTACGGATGATGAGCGAGATCATGGAGGTGCCGTTTCCACGGGCGGCCTCAAGACGCTTGATCAGCTTCTTGACCTTCCATATCTCGATCTATGAGGGACAAGGGCATCTCGTCAGCATGCGAACATCACGTCGGGAACCGTGTATTTTTTTGCGCGCGCGCAGTCGGGAGAGGGATGATTAGCCACTCACGTTCTTCTCGGCCTCGTTGGCGTTGGGATCCATCTTGGCGGTTTTGGGGTGGTGAAGAAGATGAGGAAGACGAAGTGCTGCTGGCGCCCCTGAAGTTGAGTTGGTGCAGCGAGCGAGGTTTGTGATGTCGTCCTTGGTTGGATCTGCTTTCAACGAGCGGCGAGCAGGGCAGGACCACAAAGTGGGCAGGTTGGGGTTGTTCTTTTTCTATTTGCCCACTAATCCAACTATGGGTCGCCGGGGCCTATGTGCCTCGCCGCTGGATTTCCTCGAATTCAGTAGGGTTCCAGTTCTAGAACTAGTTTGAAAGCGAACCGTGGGTTAATTGGCTGAATTGATGCTTGTCAGTAAGAAGGTTCCTTCCAAGGAAGCCGGGAGAATGCCCCGCCTGATCTGGAGTAAATACCGTAGAGGTAGAGGTATGTAGGTAGTTTGCCGATGTTCACTCCTAGTGGGGGGGGCTTGTGGGCAACTGTGAACAATGTACAGAGGGGTTTCCGTTGCCCTGTCTGGCCCGTGGGAATATCCTTACGTACCTTCTTTCTCTTCTTTTTTGCCTTAACAGGTGGGGCAAAACGCGAGTCATCATTGGTGTGGAGTGCCTCTTGGGCCTTCACTAGGCAAACCTTCACACCTGCCCCTGCACATCCCTTCTCTCGCCTGACCTCCCTCTCCAGCTTCAGTTCAGTTCTCACCTACAAGTCGCCCAACACCGCATCAACTTGGCACAGCTTCAGTCTGTGGTGTTTGGCCGTCCAGCACACCGGGTCCCACATTTCCTTCCCGTTTCAGACTGAACTTGCAGAGAATTGCCGCGTATCAGCCTACCATTGTCTCGAGGATTGTCGTCACAGCAGGAACAAAGATGGCAATCTTGAAGCGATGTCAATGGAAGCGGTCTTGCCGTGTTTAGTAGTAGTCAACCACTTGGGTATTCGATGGGATGTGTCATGTTGTTCCTTCACAGCCGACGTTTAATATTCGACCTCCCGTCAATGTTACTGCCTTCATCGTACCTAGAACTAGAGGTACTGTCTGGTGTCTTTGGCTCCTTACAAGTTGCGACTGTGACATATATTTCTGGAGAGATGGAACATAACCTGCTGTTATCGCTGGGTGTCGGTCCCTTGCCTGCCCGTAGCCCTACGTGCTTGTACACTGGTGTGTAGTGTAGAGGTAGTATGGCGTACAGGAGCTCCTACGTACCGCCAGTGGACTGCGCCAGCCCCAGAAGGTAAGGTACCTGAAGCTATGATGTCGATTGACCTCGATGTTCGCTATCTCCCGTTCGCGCGCAACCTCAGAGCAAAGTAGTCCTCTCCACCTCCCATAAACAACAACCTCGAGACTAGAGGACACGCAGTCTGCGTCGTAAAACATGAGTTCCGACATCCCCATCCAAATTGCCGAGACCATCCAAACAGCGCACATCAAGCGTGACCCCTCCCCTTCGCACGACATTAACCCCTCTACCGCCGCCTCCAAGCGCGAACCCGCGTACCTTCGAACCCAGACCAGCCACAGTCAACATCATGACTCACTAATACCGGACGACGGGATCGACGAGGACGATGACGAGGAAGAATACGCACAGTCGGAAACAGAAACGGACGAGGCGAGCGAATACAACGTGGTCAAGTCCAGGCCCCGGCGCAACATTCATCACCTACCCCCGATCCCGGACCTGCGGTACGAGCAGAGCTACCTGCACAGTATCCGCAATGCAGATACGTGGTGGAAGGTGGTGTTGATTACGACGAGGGATCAGGCATGTTGAAGTTTTTTTTTTTTTTGGGGGGGGGGGGGGGGGGGAATACATACACCACCGTCATTGCTCTCATCCAGAGATTTCCCGACCTTTGTCCCGCTGGCTCTATAGACTATAGACACCTTGCCGTCCTCTCAACATGATTACCGGACAACTAACTGTCTTAAAAACAGGTTATGATGCCCCTAGTTCAAGGCCTCCTCTATAACATCCTAGTCTGCGGCTGGCAGTCCTGGAACCGAAACGCCCAAATTCACGGCTCCTCAATCGGAGCCCGGGTGCGGCGCTGGTGGTACGGGGTCAACAACTGGGAGATTCCCCCTGCTCCTGGTCCCTCTCCTGCTGTTAAGCCATAAGCTATCATATGACCGAAAAAAAAGAACTATTTTCTGGATCCATTCTCATACTTTTCTCCCCCCTCGCTTTGTCGAATACAGGTCGCAAAATGTACGCATCTTCCAGGCTCGCCGATCCAGCAGCTGGAACCTTAAACGCAACTTTGGCGGAGGCGGTGGCTACGGAGGAAAGGAGGGCAGGAAGGTGATGGAGTCGTTCAGCCAGAACTTCCAGAGGGAGTTGGGTGGTGGTTACGCCTGAGTGGATGGAGAGTTGTGGGAAAGGGACTTTGGAGATGGAGGGTCTTTACATCGCTGCATTGCATGGTGTTGTACATGAACTCGAGACAAGTATCTTGACTAATGCTTTCATGGCAAGATGTAAACATCATGAGTAGATTTGAACATTGGTCATATCCGACTGGTTGCATGCCCGCTGGGTAAGAGACTGTCATATGATGCGCACGCAAGATTTCACGTCATCTCGTAATTCTAGAGAATTCAAGGATCAAGATGCTATCTCAACACACATGCTTGCCGGTCTAATCGTTTCACCTGCGTCCCGAGGTACACGCTTCATGCTTACTTCATTGCCTGTGAACCTCCCTTTCGAGCTTCTGTTCATTTTCTTCCTGATTCTTTCTTTCCTCGTCGCAAATCATAACGCGATCTTGATTGACGTAACATAGTTTGGTGCATCGCGATACTCCTCATCCATGTTTTGTACACCCCGAACTCCCTACTTCACCCGTGACTGAATTCAAATATAACTTAACAATAGAAAGGACAAGAGAACTGAGTCGTGGCTACCCATACCTAACAGAAAATGCTCTGACGCTGTTCAACAGCTCACCTAAAGGCCGACAAGCTTTTGAGGTTGAGGCTTCTCAGGGCTCCTGATCGGTAAACCCTGCTGTCCTCCGGGCGGTCCCAGGCCCGGGGGCGGTGACAAGGGACGTTTGGTACCACCACCACCATTGTCAGCCAGGGACTCGGCCGTTGCTTTCTTGAGCGGGATCGCAACGATCTCCTCCTTGGCTGCTGGCTCATCATCCGCGTCCGCCATGGGGACGTCGTTCTCCTTACCATCACCGACCGATCGACCTCG
Source organism: Neurospora discreta FGSC 8579 (assembly GCA_009805215.1). Taxonomy (NCBI): domain Eukaryota; kingdom Fungi; phylum Ascomycota; class Sordariomycetes; order Sordariales; family Sordariaceae; genus Neurospora; species Neurospora discreta. The sequence continues at coordinate 41,512 of RANX01000090.1, read as the reverse complement.
AAACTGTGCGGGAGTCGCCTGTTCGCTCACCACGATATTCCTTTGTGCCGTCTGGGGGTGCTTGTAAGTGACCGTTGGCGAGGGGGGCGGACCATCAATCTTGGTGACTTTGGCATGCTCATCGAAGCCAACGCGGATGGGGAACTTGAACACGAGGCTGTTGTCATGATCATCCTCATCCTTGACATCGCCACCATCGTCGAGATCGTCGTCGTCCGCCATGTCCGCATCTTCCTCATACTCCTCTTCGTCTTCTTCGTCCTCCTCTTCGTCGTCGGCGGCCGGGACATGCTCGTCTTCCTCATCGTCGCCAAAGTCCGGTTCGTCACTAGTCTCGTCCTCGTCCTCAGAATCGTATTCATCGTTATTGCCGCGCTTCTTCTGTCTGGTGCTGGTGGCGGCAGAGCTCCATCCGTTCATGCTGTGATGTACGGCGGCTGATCGTCTCGGGCGGCCTGTGGGTCCAACTGTGAGCTCTACTTGGTCTCCTTTCTTCGCGTCAGCGACGCCTCCCGTCATCTCGACATCATCGTCGCCTTGGGCACTGGCAGGATTGCTGGCCGTCGTCTCGAACCGGGTGGGTGCTCTTACTTGCCGCCCGCTGGCGGTGGTGATGGGGCCGGCGGGCTCGGCGGGGGTGTGGTTCCTGGTGTTCCTGGTGGACCGCCGGGTCGCGGTCGAATCCGTATAGAAGTCGTCCTCGTCATCCGAAAAGGTATACCTCATGCGCTTGCCGCGGGTGCGGCCCTCGTACAGCGATAGACCGGGCTCTGGGCGCTTGAATTGCTCCTTGCGCATGATCCGGTACTCTCTTCGTCTGCGCTTCTCCTCGGTTGCTTCGAATCGCGGAATGCTATTGGCGATCCTCTTGGCCAGGGCTCGGGCCTTGGGTCCTCCGTCGTTCTTTTCCAGCTTCTCGGCAAGCAGCTTCAGCTCGTCGATGTTACCGGCAACGCTCCACCATGTTCGTGTGTGTCCTGCGGGATTGCTCTCCCTATATACTCGGAAATGCGTGTCGTCGTTACCCTCAATCAGGTAGTATCTCCGCTTGTCGCCGTCGGTACCCCAAGGCTGAACACTGAGGCCAACATTCAAATCGTCTTCGTGGCGGGTCCTGTAGTTTTTGTTGATCATGGTCTTGACGACCTCGGAGGACGCAAGGGACCAATGGATCAGTGTGCGTAGGAGAGCAAGCTTGAGGTCAGTTACGGATTAGCCTGTCTTCTCCTCTTGCATTGGAGTTTTTTGAGTGTGGCGCGGAATGGCATACCCTTTGTACTGGGGTCATGGAGGCAAAGGTGGCACCTCCAGCAAGAGGGTTCTGACCCTCCCACTCTTTTGCCCATTGATTCTTGTGAGACTGGATAGCTTCTTCGAGGGCGCGTCCATAATGACCGGCTCTGTATTGGGTTTGTTTATAAGCAAGTTTGCTGGAAATGGGTTTTGGCCTGCTGGGGGCGGGGCAATACGCACTTGACGTCCTGTTTGCGATTTAGCAGAAGGCCAAGCACCGCGCAGAGAAAGTTTTCGACGCGCTCGCCTGGAATAGTCTCGACCACGTCACGCTCCAACTCTTGGGGTCCGAAATTGGCCAGGCTTTTCGGAAACGCTTCGGTAAATCGGGAACGGAACATAACAATGAACTAAAATACCCATGTTAGCAACCGGTGGCGTCACATGCAATTGCACGCGTGACTGTTCGTGCTGTGTCGTCCTTTGAACGCGACAAAACGCGCAATAACGTACGGCAATATCAGGATTGTCGGCTAGAACGTATTCATGAGGAGGGGAAGGCTCTCTCTTGCGTCGCGGTGGCGTTGTCTCCCTAGGTGGATTCAAGGCCGGGTTTTTGTCGACCTTGTGGAAGAATTTCAGGATACCCTGATGACGTTCCACCTGGATGTCGGCTTCATCATCGGTCGGAGGCGCCGATAGCGATGAGATGGATGAAAGATCGGAAGAGTCGTCGTCAGCCATGATGTGCAGTGGTGGTCGATGGCGCTTCGTTTGCTCGTTGCGCGTTGCGGTGCTGAGGTGGAAGAACGAACAAGGGTGCTTGCAAGAGAGAAAGTGGGTGCAGCAGTGAGGAGCAATGTTATAAGAGATCGGCCGCAATAAATTACGTACCGGGCCGCCAGCAACAGTCCCAGGGCTCCCAGCCCAAGCTCACAGGAAGAGAACTGCACAAGGCGCCTGCCTGATAGGCACATTCATCAACGAATCCAAGGCGGAAAGCTGTCTTTCTTCTATCTACAGCTAGCGCTGGAGCCAGTTTTGTCTGGTTCAACAAGCCGCTTGTTATCATGACAAAGTTCCATCCAACCGCACAATCCATCGCATCCCCTTGGAGTCCTGCCCGTCAGCCATCCCCTCCGTAGTCCAGAGCTCAGAGCTTGAGCATCCTGTCGATGCCATAACATGATTCCCAGGTAGCGCCCCAGTGTATCAAAGAAAGCCCGCATGACTCGCTTAAGGCAAGCCCTCGTCAAATCTTCAAGTACCCAAAAACAAATGAGCCGAGGTGCATGGCTGATGATGCCATGTGCTAACTGTCGCTTTTCTTGACAGTTGTGGAGGTGGCGGTTGGGGGATATGGGTGTTTCGCCGGGGGTGTTGGTGTTATGAAGCAGAGTGACGGGGAATATGTTTTCAAGCCCCATGTTGTCCTCCCCTCCCCCCAAAAAATTTAGAGGGTGAGCTCCAAGGGTCGACGTGTGATCCCAACGGGGACCGAGATCTCCACGTCCTCGATGTTTCCCATCTGTTGTGTGGTAAGTCCCAAGTGTCATGACGCGAACGGAGGGTTTGTAAAGAGATGCAGGGAGCAAATAAAGGGAGTAAGCCAAAGCACCGCTTTTGCCTAGCCTAGAGACGGCATATAGACGCGATCTAGCAGGGACCCTCCGATGCAATAGCCGTGCCTCCATTTCCATCGCCAAAACAAGTGGTGCAACAACAGCTTGAGCCTTGAAGCTATTCGCATTCCGACCCTCGTTGTCCACCCTCCCAACAAAGAATAAAATAAGGTGACGTATCGCGTGGGCGGAGGCCACATTTCATGCGCCTGAAAAGGATTTCGAGACCTACCAGCAACATGCAACGTGCCCAACAGGGAAAGATGTCTTGCGATTATAAGCAAGCATAAGCATCAACCCAACATCGACTCGCACTTGCGACATCCTTTGTCGGTGAACGAGAAGGAGGTGAGGTTGGCGAAAGTTTAACGACGCTGCTCCTGCCTCTCGTCCCAGGTCGGGAGGGCCTGCATCCACTGCATCGGTCGCTAGAACGACTTGAATTCACAAAACCCAAGGTCTTGCAGCGAAACGGTCCACATAGCAAAACCACGGGCCTGAAAAACTTCAAAATCGCAGCACAAAAGTCGCGATCACGATGACTAGTTCATCCGTCGGCTGACAGTACAACGCACTCATGGAATCATTAGTTTGATCACACCTATCCGAATATTAGAACACCTTCGGGATGAATATAAAAAAGTAAAGAGATGAATCTGTCGTACTTAACTAAGAGTATGCATTTGGTTGTTTGTTTGGTCGCTCCTGCGTCGAAAGTCATCGTTGCTGGCATCACTGCAGTGCGTTAATCCGATGAGAGTTGTGAAGTTGGGCGGATGACGATAGGAAATGGGCGGCGTTCCTGCTTTTGGTGTGATCCGAATGCCGCGTACCGTGTGAAAAAAACTATAGCGAAAAACGCTGCACTGTCCGTCGTATCGCGCTGCGAGCGAGATGCAACGAATGCGATATGCGAACAGCATCATCAGACTCCAAACAATGGGCAGAAAGATTAAAAGGGCTTTCATGGAAAGACACGAGCTCAGAAAAGTTCCTTGATGTTACGAAGACCCATGCACCACTATTTATGAAAACCTTAGTTGCTTGAAAGTAACAGCGATGGGAATTCAAGGGCATAAGGCTCGCCGTGGAGGAGGGGCCCGGCACCAGTCACGGCCGTTCGTAGCGTGTGGTTGCGTCTCCACGTGACGCAATTGTGCAATTAGACGAGCCCAAGCCACAAGTACCTTGCTGTGAGCCACACCAACTCCCCGCGTTAGGGCAGCTTGGGGAGCCGCACAGGCCTAGTGTGTGGCTTGTTTTCGCGCAAGTCCACACAAGAATTTGGAAAAATATCGTCTTGCACTGACTTCGGGAGCTTTTCACGAAGCGCAACTCAACCTTCAACTTACCGAAACCCGGCCTTTACTTTCAGTCATTTGAGGTAGGAGGGACAAAATGGGTCGCGTCGTAAGTAATTCCCGATATCTTCATTATCCAGCTGTTCTCTCGAAACGATCGCGACGAAATTTCCAATCTCGAAAACCGACAACGACAATGGGGGGAAACCGACAATCGCACAAAATTCGGCGCCCAGGACGGCAGGGGGACGATTTGGAGATTTGGAAGTGATCGAATCGAGAGGATCTTTGGGATTCACCGGCACATGGCTACACATGGCGGAGGAAAGGCCCGGAGCACGAAGCGGCAATGATGTCGATGCTGACCATGCATCTTCTACCCTCAGATTCGCAACCAACGTAAGGGCCGCGGTTCCATCTTCACCGCCAACACCCGGTTGAACAAGGCCCCGGCTAAGTTCAGATCTCTCGACTATGCCGAGCGCCACGGCTACATCCGTGGTGTCGTGAAGGAGATCATCCACGACCCCGGTCGTGGTGCTCCTCTCGCCCGCGTTGTCTTCAACTCCCCCTACAAGTTCAAGAAGCAGCGCGAGACCTTCATCGCCAACGAGGGCATGTACACCGGCCAGTTCATCTACGCCGGCAAGAACGCTGCTCTCACCGTCGGCAACGTCCTTCCCCTCGGCTCCGTCCCTGAGGGTACCGTTGTCTCCAACGTCGAGGAGAAGGTTGGTGACCGTGGTGCTATCGGCCGTACTTCCGGTAACTACGTCACCGTTGTCGGCCACAACCCCGAGGAGGGCAAGACTCGCATCAAGCTTCCCTCCGGTGCCAAGAAGGTTGTCTCCAGCAGCGCTCGTGGTATGATTGGTATCGTCGCCGGTGGTGGCCGTACCGACAAGCCCCTCCTTAGTACGTTTTCCCCGGTATATGTGGTCCTTGGAATAGAGCGGAAGTGCTGATTAATTCTACAGAGGCTTCTCGTGCCAAGCACAAGTTCGCTGTCAAGCGCAACAGCTGGCCCAAGACTCGTGGTGTTGCCATGAACCCCGTCGACCATCCTCACGGTGGTGTAAGTTTTAGAGGTGTCCGGAACTTTAAACAAGAGCTGACATGGTGCTACAGGGTAACCACCAACATATTGGTAAGGCTTCTACCATTTCCAGGTACGCTGCCCAGGGTCAGAAGGCGGGTCTCATTGCCGCCAGGAGAACTGGTCTCCTCCGCGGTACCCAGAAGACCAAGGAGTAAAGCGATTTCTTGTTTGTCATCTGGGCTGGGGTTTCTGGGATTGCATTGGTCTTTGCTGCTTTGTAGTTACGGTACTGCGAAGGCGGCTGGGAGACTTCCTCTTTTTGCAAGCATCTTGGGACGTACCGGAATAAAAATGATTCCCACACGAAGCAGCAAGACGGGTGCCAGATGCGAGCCGTGGTCCTTCAGATAGTGAGCGAGCATGACCCGAAGAGTTCAGGTCGCGTCAATCACATCAAGGAAACTCGGAAGGGCATGATAACTATCATCCTAGGCAAATTGATGAGCGGACATGATCGTTTTTCTTCGGTCAAGAGGAAGCAACTACAGCTACTGGTCTACACGTTGTGACAAGACTATGTATGAGGGGTACTGCGAAAAGGAGAGCAGACCATGCGGCATCTGATACTCTTGATGCTAGCAGGGAAAAACTTGATACCCAATTACTCTACGTTGTTGAGTACGTACTGGCGCCTGACGTCAAATTCTGGAGACGAGGAACCGTCTGCTTGGATGCTCCTTTGATTTACTGTAGTAGCTCCTAAATTTACTTCCATGTGCATTGCACAACAGCAACACTTGCCTAATTCTAGCGTGGTGCGTTGTCGTGCAATCCCCTCCTTGCGGTATCACCGAACTGAGGTCCATAATGTTTAAAACGCTGTCAATAACTCGACCACGACGAATCATCACCGGCAATCTTGAGTCTCTCATCGGTGTCGCATTCGCTGTTGGAGCTCGCCGTCATGGTCTATCCTATGCTGCTGGGGCAGCTCGGAGTTTCTACTCCACCGTCCCAGTGAATCCAATCCCTACGGCGAATTCCACTTCGAACCCAGTGCGCGGTTGCGACCCCGCCGTGGGCTGCCCCTCGCTGTCAGCTTCGAATATTATCCCAGTTAACAACTCTTTCCACACAACAACCCCAAGTCGCTTCAGCACTCGTAGCAACTCGTTCAGCAAGATGGCCACCACTAAGGACTACAGACTCCTCTGCCTCGAGAACCCCCTTCTCGGTAAGTGACTCCCTTCCCCACCACTGTTATATTTTTCTGCACCTGAATCAGATTGGCGCCCGTCAATTTCCTAGGGCAGTTGGGGCGCTTCCAGGTTTTCCATACTCCCGATTCGCCTCGCAACACCATGGCGCAACCCTTCGTCGTGCCTCGTTCGCAAAATTTGCACGATGCAAATGAGCTGTGGCTAACAACTGTATCATAGACATTCAAGCCTTTGGCGATGAGGCTCTCCTCGAGAAGTACGGCCTCAAGGCCAACGATGCCATCCTCGCCGAGGAGAAGCACCAGGGCCTCTTCGAGGACCTCCTCCAGAACTACGATGCTAAGCTGATCGCCGGTGGTGCTGCCCAGAACACCGCCCGCGGTGCTCAGTACCTCCTCCCTCCCAACAGCGTCGTCTACCTCGGCGGTGTCGGTGACGACAAGTACGCTGCTATCCTCCACGATGCTGTCAAGCAGGCTGGTCTCCGCGTCGAGTATCGTGTCGACCCCAAGATCAGCACCGGCCGTTGCGGCGTTGTCATCACTGGCCACAACCGCTCCATGTGCACCGAGCTCGGTGCCGCCAACCACTATGACCTTGAGCACTTGAAGAAGCCCGAGGTTTGGTCCCTTGTCGAGAACGCCGAGGTCTACTATGTCGGCGGCTACCACTTCACCGTCTGCCCTCCCGCCATCATGGAGCTCGCTAAGCAGGCTGCCAGTGGCAACAAGCCCTTCATCCTCTCGCTCTCCGCCCCCTTCATCTGCCAGTTCTTCAAGGAACCCCTTGATGCCTCCGCTCCCTACTGGGACTACGTGATTGGCAATGAGGGCGAGGCCGCCGCTTACGCCGAGTCCCACGGCCTCAACACCACCGATGTTAAGGAGATTGCCAAGGCCCTTGCCAACCTTCCCAAGGAGAACACTCAGCGCAAGCGTGTTGCCATTATCACCCAGGGCACCGAGCCTACCATCGTTGCCGTCCAGGGCGAGGATGAGGTGAAGGAGTTCCCCGTCCATTCCATCGACCCCGCCAAGATCAACGATACCAACGGTGCCGGTGACGCCTTCGCTGGCGGCTTCGCTGCCGGTGTCGTCGAGGGCAAGTCTCTCGAGGAGTCCATTCACATGGGTCAATGGCTCGCTAAGCTCTCCATCCAGGAGCTTGGTCCCTCGTAAGATTCCACGACTCTCATCCCTTGCAATGCTTTTCGTTCAGAACTTACCGACTAACAACTTATGTAACAGCTACCCTTTCCCCAAGCAGGCTTACCCTGGCCACAACTAAATCTGGGAGACCAGTGTTTTTGGTTAGCAGGGCGTGAAATGAAGAAGAAGTATAAGAGTTGTTAGTACAGCATTCTTGTTGTTTAGCGCAATAGGAGAAGAGGCGTTGGTTACAAGGTATCCAGGAAGCTTTTTAACATTAGGCTTGGGGTACTTGAGTACATACACTTGGTTTAAACGTTGGCATAGGATCATGAAGTTATCCTGGTCACAAAATGGGTTTCAACAACGGCACAATATACCACGGGGTTTTACGGCATCAACGTTATTATTTTTACTTCCGCTAGGGTTTTTGATCCAACAATAGGGTGAAGAAAGCTGGTCTGATGAGGCGCGAGAAACTGGAATGACTCTGAATGCGTTGGGTCCTGACCGCAGACCTGCCAGACTTGATATCAAAGATCTCGGCTCTCCTGTCAACCAAGGGGACAAATATCGTTCCTCCTTTATCGAACTCCATGGTGTTCTAGCTTGAATATGTTCAGTCTGGATACGAGCGATCTCCCCCCACCTCCCTCCCTCCCTTTTTATATTCTTCTCGGAAAAACATGTTGTTTGGTTCTTCTTCTTTTGTCATTATTCAGGTTTCGAGAAAGCGTGCTGAGCAAGATCCACCGTCATAGGGTTTTCAACTGACAAGAGGCTCTGCTAACTAGATTTACTCGACTTGGATAGAGTCTACGGCTCGACTCGACAAGAGAGGCGGCAACTGAAGTCTTCCCACTACTTTTGCCTTACTTCAACTCATGGGGCCGACGGTACCTATAGCGGTTTATCATCCTCAATGGATGAGCATATTTAGGCTCTTCACTTCCCCTTTCGCGTCTGCGGGAACGTGGAGAGGAACATCGACTAAGCCCCGTCTCTACTTTTTTATTCTCCAAGGACAGCAACGGAACAGGCAGAAAATACCGAGCATATTGAATGGTTGCTCTTTCTTACAACCAGTCTGGGAAATGAGCGACCTGACCGTCTAAGGGGCGAAATATCTGGATCTAGAATACTATAGCCCTGACTAGGCCACGAGTCCAACCAAGACTCGAGGAAATATATCGGAGGATCGTGACGGTGATGTAATCTAGAGGTGGTCATGAAGAGACTGTTAGGCTGACTATTCGCTGTTGACGTTATCCTTGGAAATTCACATCAAAACGTCCATGATGATCACACGCTTGTTATGATTTTCGAGCGAGCTGTCTTGTCTTGTCCTTTCTGGCTAGTTCTACAGGTTGGTCGGGTTTGTAGGACGATATCGGCGGCTTTGAGGTTGTTTTGAGTACCTAGAGCTACTTGTGTATATTTAACTGCGAGGAAGGAGCATCAGCCAAAGGCCAAAGATTGTCAGCGTACGTAGGTCCCGACCAAATAGATGTATGACGGATGACTAGCATTAACAATTTCAGAAATATTGTGCATGGTAATATTGCCTTGATGTTTCTCATTGAAGTTCTGATTTAAATAACATGTCCTGAAGCGTGCGTCTGTCAATCTGGTAAAACTCAAATTCAGCTTTTGGTTGTGTTGTTCAGTATCTCTCGTTCTTCCCTAACTTCAATCCTCTGGGTGAGCTTCAACGTCTGAAGCGCCCGATTCCTCTTTTGCTCATATCCTCACATTTCCCCCCCTTGAGAATAGGAACCAGACCGCGTCTTGATTCTTTCGCTTCTCTGCAACTCTCACCTTTTGCCTCCTTGCAAAAAGCCCTCACGTATACATGCTTGGGTCAATGATAAGACGCCATTCCTGTCATTCAAAAGAGGCGAGACGAAAGCAACACCTGTACACTTGCCTTCAAGTGACAGGATGAAGGAATGGTTACGGTCGAATAAGACCAAACGCGCGAATAGTAAAATGAATCCAAGATGCATGCGTGGTACGCCTCTAGTAAAGGAAGCACAAGGCTGTGCGAAGCAAAACAAGTCATTGGGGAGAGAGAGCACCTTGCTGACTGAGTTCTGCAGATTCCTTTTCAAGCGCGCTCCGTATTGTACTCCCTGTACCTCATCGTTGTTCCCCAACTCCTAAAGGAGGAATAGCGCAGACGTGCAGACAATCAATCGCCGAGGTACTAAGGGCAGCCAGAATGACTGAGAGCTCCAGCATAGTATGGCAAGAAGTTATCGCGAATATTCTGATCCTGCCTCGCCATCCTTTGACCCCAATATGATGTCGGGTTCTGCAAATCATCGCTCACGTCATCGTGAACGTGTTGTCGCAAATCCTTGTCGTGTCGGTGTCTACTACCAACAGTGTTGTGGATTCCGGACCAGATCAAGCAGACGGGTTCATTAACGTACATTTGTAGGCGAGAGGCACGGCCGACCGTTCAATCGTTGTTGCCATCACTGAAGAGTACCAGTATGGTAAAAACCAGTGGTTGTGTTTTGACGTGTAATCAGCGTCGACATTCAGCGCTTGGGGAAGCCAGGTGGGGGCTGGGGCCTTCCGCCAGCTTCGAAGCCCGGAGGTGCAGCAGCGAAGGCAGCCGAGTTGCGCCCGTAGTCATTGGCCCAAGCGTTCATGAGAGCTTGCCTATTGTACTCCTCAACCTGAGAAGTGGCATATGTGTCTGCGTTTGGCTGGTTGAAGGCACTTTGCTGTGCAGGCCTGGTAGCCATGCTACTCTGTCCGAAGCTGTTGACCGCGTCAAATTGTCCTCCGTTTGCATATGCGCCACCGGGGCTCGAGTTTCCGTGACCAGGCCCGAAGCCTGGTGGGATTCTACCAGTCAACCCGGCGGACTTGGGAGCCGCTGACACATTGGGGTTGCGATTGGGAATAGCGTCCCAGTGGGACTTTGCGGGCAAGCCCCAAGGACTATTCACCGGTGGCAGGCTCGAAGTCGCGCCCGAGAAGGTCATAGAGGAGAAGGGGGAGTTGGGCATATCACCCCACAGCCCAGGGGGGTTGCCGACAGCAGGATTCCAACTGGAACCAGCCCCACCGGCACTGGACCGTTGCCTCGAATGCAGAGCTGATGTCTGTCCCAGCTCCGGCCATACGCCGCGGGGAGAAGCAGGCTGATGCTTTGCCGAAGTGGACGGAATAAGGCTGGCCAGCTGGTTGGCCAGTTGCTGTTCAACGGTGCTAGGGCCAGTGGTAATCGGGGCTCCTGGCGGAATTGCGGTGTTGCTCATGCTCTTAGCATGCACATACGGCGATCCGTGTCCTCCCCAAGGACCGGGAGTACCACGACCCACGGAAGACCTTGGGACGTCGTTGTCAGCAGCCCCAGGAGTGTAGAAATAGTTCCAGGGCAATTGCTGGTATCCTCTGGCAGTAGCTGACCCCGGAGCTGACCCCGAAGCAGAACCGTGCCCCGAGCCAGAGCCTGGGCTAGGAGATCCGAAAGCATTGCGAAGCTCGTTAGCGGTGGCAGAACCAATTCCGTAAGAAGTTTCGTCGGGCCCATAGCTGCTAGGCTTTTGAGTATGGTCCGTTGTATCCGGGGGAACCAGGAAATCGCTCAAGAGCTGATACATTTGGGCGTCGATGGAGTACTCGGAGTTAATTGCGGCCGGAGATGTCTTCGGGGCTCGCGAAGCAGAAGCCCGGCTCACAACAGGCTGCATTTCTTTGGGATCTCTGTAGAAATCACGATCCTCAGCAAACTCGTCTAGGCTGTCCAGAGCAACCTCCTCGATAGGTGCCGTGACAGGAGCGGCAACTGCGGTAGCCACGGGAGCCGTGACAGTGTTCGCAGCCGGAGCGTCCACGGGAACCGGCTCAACTATGGGAGACGGGATATGCTCAGTAACCGGAAGTCCGGTCTCGGAGGCAGGTCGTTGTTCGACTTCAGGTTGCGCAACGGACTCTTGTTTTCCACCCTCTGCATACGCGAACTTGGTGACCTCACGCGAATCCTCCATAAGTTTACAGACCATCAAAGGGAAAGCCGAACGTTCAGCAAGGTCGATTGCACAGAAGAGGACATCGAAGATGCGAGTGAAAGCAATATCGTCTTCCGTGAAGCTGGCATCCTTGATGTCCTCAGCTCTGGGCTTCGGCTTGCAAGTGGTAGGATCATAAGACAGTTGACAGCCGTCGTGAAGGTCGGGCCCGTTCAGGCACTTGATACCAATGGTTTCCTCGTCCTCGGGGAACTGGTATGGAACGATAGACTTGAGCTTGGTATCGCTCAGCCACAACTCGAACAGAACGGTGAGCGCGCGGCCGAGGACCTTGCACATGTTTCCGTAAAGCGGCTCTAGGTAGGCCTGGAAGTCCACGATGTCCTTGCTGTAGGAGCACAACCAGGCCATATACACGCGCAAAAGGGGCAACGTGCGTTGGAAGGTAGCAGTATATCTGCTGATCGTCTCCGCTTTCCTCGCGGAAGTAGCACCAGGGGCAGCCGGACGCCGCAGGATATCTTGAACCTCCTCATGGAGGATGCGTGAGAGAGTATGGATGACCCGAATGTTCTGCAAGAGGATAAATTGGCAGGACAGAGATTTCTCGGCTGTCCAGCCAGCTACGCAGCCATGTCAGCACCCGGTCATGTCACAGTCACCGATATTTGCTTACCTTCAACGTTCTTCTTTCCGACAACGTAAGCCGTGATGTTAATGAGGACCATTTTCAGAAGAACCTTGGTGACCTCGGCTTGGTTGCTCTTGGTCAAAGCCAAAGCCAAACGAGTGTCGACCTCGGCTTCAAGTTCCTTACGCTCGTTGAACTCCTCGCCCTTTGAGTAAAACGCATGGAGCTTGACAAACCAAGAGATCATAACATCATCACTGCCCTTAGCCGCGGCAGCAGCTTTTCGCTTCCGAAGGGTTTTGAACTCGGTTTCAAGGTTGGCCGGGGCATTCGGGTGCGGCTTGTCACAAGCGATGGCGCGGTAGAAATGGTAGACAACCTCCAAATGGTTCTCGAGGGTGGCATAAATGTGTCCACTCTGGTGGTGGGCAAATCCAGACTCTGGCATGAGGTCGTTGGCCATTGAGTAATAAGTCAGGGCGGTCTCGAAGCGGCGATCCTTGGAGCGGATGAGGGTGCGATATCTGGCCAAGTCGCCCATATAGACCAAGGTTCTGTGGCAGGACGCAGTAACAAGCCCCTCTAGATTCGTAGCGGTAGCGTCAACCCTGTCTTCTTCCGGCACAGACATGTCCTCCAGGTCGGCCATGCGAGCAATACGCTTCAGTTGTTTCATGTTGTAGCGGGCGCACACACGCTGGAGATAGCCCTTGTAGAAATATTGGGTCGTCTTGAGGAAGGCCAGATAGAGCTTCTCTATGCTGCGCTTGTGGACCGCTTGACCAGATCCCTGGATTTTGCCAATGGCATTTCGGTAGGCATTGGTGACCATGCTGTGGGTGCTCCAGAGGGTCTGCTCGACGTCCAGTTCGCTCGCCGCGCGAATGTCGGTCCAGATGATGCTAACACAATGGAGACGGTAGCTAGCAGCGCATTAGTCAAACGTTAAGTCTTTGTTGGACAAGGACAGCTCCCACTTTTCCATTAGCTTCTCAATTTTTTGGAAGCGAGCCTCCTCGTTCGAACCCGGCCCGCCATGCTGGATGCTTTGGGTTTCCTTGTGGATCGCAGCTCGGAGCTTCTGGGCGGCCCTACGATACCGATCTGGTTAGCATAAAGACTCTGGTGAACAATCCAGCCAGCAGAGATATTCCATCTCTAGATAGCCATTATGTCCAGGTTTCGAAGATTACTCACTTCCATGCCTCCTCGGCCGGTGGGATTGCACCTGTTGTTGCCATGATGCCGGGTTTGGGCGCACTCGACGAGCAGTCGAGGTCACCCGCCGCGGCTGAGGGTGTTATGCGGAGAAGAAAAGGCAAGGCGACGACAAAGCGATGGGCGTTCGTCTGGAGGGGAGACTGAGGCCGATATGTATGGTGGTGGGGGTGGGCGCCCAAGCAGGAGTATGTATGTATGCGTAGAGTTCGGCGTGTCCTAGCCGGAGGTATACCGGACTAAACGTTGAGCAGATTCCGGGCAATTGAGCATCAAGCTCTACACTAAGCCTGGAAAAACCGAGATGGGGCGGCTGTATTGCGAGTGCTCCATCACTCGTTTAAAGGTTCTCTTCGGCGGTTGTGCGCAGGGGGGCGCTGCGTCTCGCGGGCTGCAGGTCGACGACGGTCCGGCGATGTTGAGCACATTGGAAGGCGGGACAAAAAATTGTATGACTAGAACGGCGAGGCGAGACCCGTATCGCAGCAATCGGAGACGAGTACGCGGCGGGCGTAGTGATGGTTGTTACGAGGAATCCTATGCCGATCTAGTGACGCGCGCAAGGCGGAACCTCCAGAAACGAAGATTGGGTTTCTGCAAAGAAAAAAAGTTGGGTCGGATAGTGATGCAAAAGATGATCAAGGGATTCACGCGCGCAATCATGTGTGTGGTCCGTCCTCTCTGCCGCTCGCCAAAGAGTTGGGTCCTTTGAGGTTGAACTGCCGTGCTGGACTACGGTACAGGATTCCTGTCCCTACACCTAGGTACCTACCTACCTAGGTACCTACGGTATCTACAAGGAAAGAACCGGGCAACGATTTCTTGCATTTAAAGGGGATCTTACCCAGCTGGAGATAACGGTGCACGGACCATTCCATGGCCGCTGCCCAACGCTCGGCCACTGTAATCGCGGGCTGAACCCCTATAAAGCGGTGTAAGTAGCGTGCTAGAGACAATTCCATACTGCGTGTAAGTAGCGGCCCAATTCGAATCACCTGCGGCGGCTGGAGCCCAGATCCCCAGAATGAAGCACACTGGGACCGAGTCACTACCTAGAGGAGTACCTGGTATGTAGCCGGGTTTCGTGGTGAAGGTTTTGCAACCACCTCCGTTCTGTGTCCCTTGAAGGTTGCTCACGGGTGGAGGGTTCAATGGGGACGAGAGCGAGGAGTTGCCTACCTCTACCTTACCTACCTAGTTGAGTAAATGGAAAACTCTATACCCAAGACTAAAGGTGGGTAGGAAGAGGGAAAAAAAGAAACCACATACATAGACCAAGGCCCTAGCCACTAACAGAATATACCTTCCACAGCTCCCAGCACCAACGGCCCCATAGCACGCGAACAATAGTATCCCAAAGGGCGATTGATTGCGGGTGCACAACAGACATGAGAGTGGAAGCTTTCACTCTAGTGACTTCTTGGTCGATTTTCATCATCTGTCGACATCGAATTCCACTCCAACGACACTTGAGCTTGCGTCAACCTACAAATCATCATATGCGAACGAATTACGTACATATTCCTAGTGACAAAGAGGACCAAAGCGGATAATGAAATATCGGAGTTTTCGCCCTCAAGGAGTAGGATTGGTTTGAGAAACCACGGTATCGAATCATTCCACGACAACGTTACCAGTCTGATTTACTACAACCGACCTCAGTATCAGATACGAACCAAAGGGTAAAGGGAGCGAGTGGTTTACCAAGCCCATGACCACCAGAGTTTGGGTACAAATAAATGTCATCGCAGATCTAGTCCATCAATGCACTCAAAGAACACCGAAGAGGCACAAACATGAAGCGGTCACGCGAACCCGAGGAGAACCCTCTGCCCTGTCAACAAACAGTGACAACGACAAGCTCTCCTTATTCAAACCAACAGAATGCCATCGGGACAACAATGAGCCGATCTACCAACGCCGATGCCTCCGGGTCACCACCCGCTGCAAAGATCGCTGAGCTAGATCCCACCGAAAGCCTCAGCCAGTCCAGGATCCAGATGAAATGTTCGCTGCCGCCACACAAGGACACACTGGTGTTTTCGACATACTCCGAGTACGAATCCCATTACAACAGCATTCACACCAACCGGTGTCTCGAGTGCCGTAAGAACTTCCCATCGTCACATCTGCTTGGGCTGCACATTGAGGAGAATCATGACTCCTTTACGGCTGTCAAAAGAGACAGAGGTGAACACACGGTATGTCCTGCCCTCCCCCTTCTCCTCTTCCCCCTCTTCCTCCTGGCGTATCTTTGGTCTTACCGAGTGCCGAGTCAATGTTGAAAAGCTGGCCACTAACAAACGTTCCAGTACTCCTGCTTCGTGGAAGGTTGCGAAAGGAAGTGCATGACCCCCCAAAAGCGACGGATGCATCTCATTGATAAGCACATGTACCCAACGAATTTCTTCTTCGCGGTGACACTGCACGGTGTTGACGGGCGGCTATCGATGCTGTTGGATGAACGGCGGCAGAAACAGAGACCGGTCCACAAGCCATCGACAGCGGAAACAAAGGGCAGCTCTTCCAAGCCAAAGCCCACCTCCAACTCAAAGCCTCCATCAGAAATGAAGGAGCAGATGGAAGTGGATCAGCCCGAGCCCACCCCAGCATCGACGAAACCCGATGCTGAGATGACAGACCAACCGTCTGAGGAGACTGTTAAGGAGCGAGCTGACGTAGATATGGGTGACTTGGTAGGCAAAATGTCTGCACTGCAGTTCGTGCCCTCCAGTGTCAAATTTGGTCGTGGTCGTGGAGGGAAGACTGGATTCGCCAAAAGGTGACAATAAAGGAAGTGCAATGACGAGGGGTGGTAAGACTTGAGCAAGCCTATTCCATCAGTACTGAGCAGCTAAAACATATTTATTGCACATCCATAGCGAGAACATACTGATACGTGACATCATGATATAACGTGTTCGTGAGTTTGTTAGATCTGCTCCCTCGACAGTAAGCGTCAAACATAGCTCTGCAAAGGAGAAAGCATCTTATCTTACCCTCTCCCCGTCAATGCCTCTTCCCGTCTCTCGATGGGTGCTCGGGAAAGAGATGTTGTTGGTATCATTATCGCGGCGCTGAACGACCGTTCGTTGACTCCCGCATCCCATTGTTTCTCCACCACAGCTTAGCCTTGGAAAAAGTTGCTTGTCTATGCCTTCTCGCTTCAATTTCATGACCTCAAATCCTTGCCTCCCCCCTTTTAATCACCAGTAGCACATCCTCTGCACCCACAGCTCACGCACTGCACATCCTGGCCCTCCTTCAACTCGGCCTTGGGCACGCGGCAGATGCACGTCGAGTTGAAGTTGGTCTCCTTGGTCTGTATGCAGCGCAGGCAGCAGAGCTTCTCGTAGCCGTTCTTCTTCCACTTGGCGATCAGCATCGCGTCCGCGTACCCGTTCTTGAGCAGCCACTCGTACAGCTGCTTGCTGATGGCTTCTTTTTCGTAGTAGAGCTCGTAGATGTACCGGCTCCGCTGGTGCGAGATCTGAAAGATGGGCCATTTGGCCTGATGCTTGGGTATATTGTCCGTCGGGGTGTTCTGCACGTCCTTCATCTTGTTGGCGAAAATGAGCAGGTCCTCCTCAATGTCGGCGAAGCCCTCTGGGGGCGGCTTGCGCTTCGAGGCGGGGCGGATGGCGGGCATTTTGAAGTCGTTGCTAGTCCTTGGTTTCGGGCTTTAGTAAGCGGCGCTTTGAAGAACGTGCTTTGCGTTGCGCTGATGTATATGCTCGGGAGAAGAGTATCGGAATGTGTGGTGATATCGCAATTGTTTGTTTGGAGGAAGGAGAACTTCAAATCCAATGAGCTGACTAGAGGGCGTGCTGTGATCCGCGTAAGTGCAGTGGACTGCCTCAAAATTGCCTGCCAGAAATGGATGCCTTGGGACTAGTACTGTGGCGACAGCGTCATTGGCCTCTCGTGATTGTGGCTAGTGCTATCAACGCCCGTCGCCCGCACTCCATGTGTAAGAGCAACTGTGGCTTAGCTGGATGCTACCGACCCCAAACCGACTTGCTGAAGCTACAAGCTGTCATGCGAACAACGGACCAACCGACCTTGGCGAACGGAACGGCGACAATCTCCCAAGGTCTTCAAGTCGCGAATTGGCCCAAAATGCCCATCACACCTACCAAGTTCGCCATCACCACCAGGCAGTGTAAGTGCCCCCAGTTGTACAAGCTGAACGAGTAACTCTGACGGACATGGTAGCGGCAAACTGGGACGACGCCAAGCGGAGGGTGTTCGCCCTTTATCGGCGATGGCTTCGGTCGGTACGTTACGAGCGAACCTACGTAGAGCGAGCGTTTCCAGCTGGCAACGAACACGTTGGTTATGGACGTGTATAATGGGAGGAGTGCGAACAATCCCGACCAAGGATTCGCTAATCAGGACATCACATACAACAGACACCCGAGATGCAGTCCATGTACTCACTACCCCTCCCCATTTCGGTCATTCGCACCCGCATCAGGCAGGAATTTGAGCGCAACCGCTTCGTTAACAAGTTGCCCGTGGTGGATGTTCTGCTCACAAAGGGCCATGCCGACTACCAAGTAAGGCTCCACTTCATCGTCACTATCCACATGGACATGAATCAGGGGATCCCCAGGAACGGGCACAGCAGTGGGGTCATGTCCAAAATCTGGAGAACACCCCCAAAGAAGAGGGAAAGGGTTCCAGACAAGGGGTCAGAAGGGGATAGCAAAGCGCTGGCGCATGTGATGCGCCGCGGCGATTTGGACTGATTGTTCTGGTGAATTGACGCTGACTCTCCACGCGTCTACCAGGAAACCATGAACTTCTGGCGCCAGACGACTCACATGATGTCGTACTTCAACGAGGAGAGCTTCCGTGGAGCCAAGAGACTTCCCTCCAGCTTTATCGATGGCTTTCTGCAGGTAAGCCTACACATGCAGCTCATTTGTCTTTGATGATGACCATCTTCATCGTGCGAGTAACTCACGATACTGTTCTCTCCTTTAGGGTCGGAACTAAGAAGAGTAATAACGAAGGGTATCAGTGTCAGCCTTTTCCTCTAAGCCTATGTATATAACGCAAGCCAGATGAACATCCATGGACGCAGCCGCTTGATCTTTTATCTTCCCCCCTTATCTTGATGGCCACTCACAGCAAGTTTTCCTAGTCTGTCTATTTTTGTTTCCCCCTGTAGATTGCCACTCCCAAGCCAAGCCCAAAAACGCCATTACCCATGCTGGTGAAAATCACGATGAAAAGAAAGTAAAAAAAACAAGAGGCTTATGCGGACGCAGCGGCCTTCTTTTCAGTGAAGTCCTTGCGCGCCTCAAGAAACTTATCCGAGACGACGTCGCAAAGATCCTGAATGTCACGCAGACCTTTGCGGAGTGCCTCGACAGCAGTCGTGCCCTCTGCATGTTACTGTCAGTTCAGATCCAAGATCATGGGTCTTGCTCAGAAGTGAACGAGGGAGATCACGCACCATAGGTCTGGATTCTGACGTTCATCTTGGCCTCGGAGGGATGAGGGATGGCGTAGGCGCAGAATTCGACATCAGGGCTGTGAAATGGCGTTAGCACAGTCACAGCTCAGCTCATCAAACATGAGACAAGTGAAGCTCTCAGTACTCACTTCTTCATGATGACGTATCTGAGTGCGTTGCCAAGGGTATGGTTCTCATCAAGGAACTCGAAAGAAGCGGCCGTGGGCGTAGAGCCAGGAAGCTGTGCCCAAGTGTCAGTGTCGAGTCGATAAGGATACGTAATGAACAATGGACGTACAAGTCTGACTTTGGTACCCTCCCCCTCCTCATACTCCTCCTCTCCTTCCTCTCCTTCCTCACCCGCATCGGCCATGGAGACATCATCTTGAGCCTCCGGCTGGTGAGAAGTCGGGGTCTCCTTCATGGTGATCTCCTCGCCATCCTCGCCGAACTTGGTGATCTTGCCCATTTTGACTGAGTGGTTATTGGTGACCTGAAGTACCGGTAACTTGAAGATGGTTTGGGTCCTTGGGTAAAGTCGTTGTTTTCGATCGTGTTAATCCGACCAAAAACACAATGATGGGTTGACTTCAACAGTTGGCGGCGTGCGAGTGGTGAACAACAACCTGATTGAGCCTCTATTGCCTCTGTTATCGGAGAAATTTTTAGCGTGGAAAGAAAGAGTTTATCCGCTGGGCTGCCAAGACTTTGGTAAATGCAAGGTTCGCCCCTCAGTAGGAAGATGGAGGCGGCTGAAAGTTAGGCGAGCAGCTACCTACCCCACCTTCTGGTGGCCATTGGTCTGCTCGTTCCATCGCGGAGGATACTCCACCAAGCTGAGCTGAGCCTAGGTATGGTCTTCGCAACTCCACGCTGTGGACTTTGAGGTTCACTTGGATTCAGAACCCGAGCTTCCGGGGCTTTGTACCGCTCGAATTAACACTAGATCCCTCTTTTAAAATGACTCGGTGGTAGCTAGCTTACCACCTGTACTGGAAAGGTTTTAGAGCCAGCAAAATCTTTCCAGCATCAATGACATTCGATACGCTCGGCAACCCGCAATCTTGACTTGAGATAAGGACAGACTTCACACGAGGTCGTCATTCATCTCCCGGTCTTCGAGAACGAGAACTAGATAACTCCAAGCTGACGGTGCTCTGAACTAGCTATCGTGTTGAATGTCAGGGAGTAAAGGAAAGTATTGCAACAAGAATAAAGAGAGATGGAAAAGGAAATCAAGTTCAGAGAGTGACGCTTGCGATACACTGGGAAGGTGAAATCAGAGGCCCTTGTCCAGAAAGTGACGCGATACATACAGTCCTCGATTCGTATCTCTGGCACATGGTCAAGTATACTGTCTATTATACAGCCATCCGAGCGTGTTCACAACGTGTCGTCGGTCTGAGCAGTATCCGGCTCATGGCCCTGCCCAGGACAACGTTCCGTTTTTAGGGATTTGACTTTTTCCCCAAGTTGATCAGTCAGTCCTTCGCTAGTAACCACCAAGTAGGAACCTAATCCGGTTGTGCCTGTATATCTAGGTGCCGGCCATAGCTATAGCTCACAGATTCCGTGCCCGGTGGCGGACCTTGAGTCGTGATGCCATGATATAGCCGTTGCTTCGTTCGGGATCAGCCAGTACAGTACGGTACAGACGTACATGGTTGGGACACCTTTCATCCCATTTCCTCCCGTCTCTCCGCCCTACCTCTCTACCTACCCTTCTACGCTCCCATAAGGTTCAGCACCCGGCCCTAATTCCAGCGCGGAAATCAAATTGCCAAAAGGCCGAGCGGTTCTGTGTGATGAAAACATTGCCGGCGTGCGCGGTACCCGTGGTACAGTTTTCGTATGTCGCAGCTGGAGCGTGGTGGTTCGGCAGCTGGCCATGTGAGGTGGGAGGTACTCGTTGGGACATGAAACGCCTACTGCCAATTCCTTAAGGACATTGTAACTGTTCATCCTCAGTGGGTAGATACTTGGTAGAGTGGTGACTGGTGAGATGGCTAGGTATATCTGAAGAACAAGAATGGAGAGCCCGACAAGTATGGCTTAGCTACCACTTCAGGAATTTTACTACTAGAATTTGATTGTCAATATGTAGAAACTGTGAACTGTCGGAAAGAAACCGGCGAACATGCCTAATCTCACCCTTGGTCGTTCCTTGGTGTTTGTCGCGTCTTTGTTGCAGATTGATCCGATCAGAAGCTGATCCTCCTCCATCTATTTCTTCATTCCTGAACTCTTTGCTCAAGCAATATTGCTTTCACCGTCTACAGGATACCTACTTGAATTTTGTGGCTTGATGGACGGTTCGTGTGGTAGGGAGAAGGAGATAAGATGTCGCAATTTTAGGAACGGTCTACTTGGAGTCTGGAAGGCATCAAAGCCGATGGGGTGGCGTATAGTTAAGCGAATTGTTAGACCTCAAGTTTGCTTTCCACAATGATTTCTCGACCCAACATGTATGCTCAGCTGTTGCCAATAACAGAGGCTGCAACGGAATAGCATCATGACTTGAGCTTTGGACTCTGTCGAATGTACCTACCTCCACCTATATTTGTGATCTTGATGATCATGCTCACAGGATATATTTCATTGCCCTCATATTTAGCCTGCAATGCATATCAACACTCTCTGATCATCAGACATCTACCGAATTCCAGTTTGGTACCTTAGTCGTTACATATATTACAGAAAGAGTTTGCCTCCTTCAATCACCCATCGACGGCAGACTTTTGAAATAATCATCACAATCATGATCATCTACACCATCGCCACCTTGTCATAGCATCGGTCCAAAAATTCATCAATCAGGAAGAAGAAGAAGAAGTGTGTTGGTTCCATTCACTCGGTAGGAGGGATGGAAGCCATACATCACGAGAAGTATGAAGAAATGTCCAAAGAGAAAAAAGGAGAAATAAATACAGAAAAGAGCCCTGCCAGATGCCTCTACCTGATCATTGAAGCTCGCTTATCACAGCCTTCGTCATACCAGCCCAGCAAATGGCTGTAATTCGCTACCTTATGGAACTGTCACAGTTTACCGTTCTCCCACTAATCAGGGCCAGATCATCATGTAAGGACCCGTTCGTTCCTGAGTAAGTAGTGAACAGGTGATTCCGCGGCTCGCCGAGCCGCAGATACGAAGAGATCACGGGCTAGGTAGGGGCTAATCATGGTGTACAATTCAACCCTGGTTCGTTAGTAGTCTGGTACAAAGGAATCAAAGCTTTACCAGATATAGAAAAGCGATCGGCTTTATATTGCGTAACGCTTTGAGACTGATATCTTCTCGGTTTCCTGAACAAGACACCTATCAGCGGCCTCCTACCAAACAAACATGTCGACGAGCATGATATCATCATGTACCTCTAGTCCTGTCCGACTTAAGATGATGCGGCGAGCCGGGAGTGGGCAGACATTGTGGGTAGGGGTTCGTTGGTACGTGTCCTACTTCTGAGCGAGTAGTCAAGTTGTCTACTACGCCGGCTTGTCTTCAGAGGCTGGTGGCAGATTTACGTTGAGTTTGTGGACCTCTGTTGTGAAGTAACGTTGTTTCTACTGTCTTCTTAGTCTGGGTCGTCTCCGTCCCTCACGTGAAAACTACAAGATCTTGGAATAGTTCCGGTTTATCCCATCTACCGCAAGGACGAGTTCACCGTCTTTCTCGGGATCGTATCTATCTGTAAGATATCCAATGTAAGTTGTTGTCTTCGAATATGCCAGCATACGGATATACCCTGAACGAGAAGATCTAGCGGGTTGACAGTATGGTTCAGAACCAATTTTTCAGTCCAGTACTAGTTTGTTCGTTAGCTCGAGACTTCGTATCATCTTTCCTATACTTTTCGTTTTTATAATGCGTGATCTTACCTTGGATCGCTATTATTAATTTTCAAATTGTCAAGTCCCTCTAATGCCTTTCATAATCCTTGCTTGGCCATCTTGATGTATCCTTATGAGCATTGAGACTATTCGGCATAGTTTTCGTCTAGTGTACACTACCAGGCGTACCTAGCGTGCCAAATTAACAAATAGACCAGCATCGGACTGTGATGAGGCTCAAGCACGTAATGATACCAATTTCAATTACACTTTTGGAGCCCTGCACGAATCCCCGTTACCGTTGCGTGCCGTCTCTCCTTTGAGTGTGGTGTTGGAAAGGGATAAGTCTTGTCTGAAATGCTCGTCGAAAATATCAGCATGCAACGCTTATTAGAAGATACCTGGTGATATCGGAGGGCATCAAACATCGAAGACAATACGAATTAGTAATTAACCCCTGAGAGCGGGATGTTTTCGAACAGCCGACAGCCGAATGGGGCTTTTATATGGATGGTGAGCAATAGCGAACGATAAGTTTCCGAATCCGAGATAGAGACAGATGCTAAACAAGCGAGCAATGCTGAAGTGATATGGACCTCGCCATAGCAACGTCATATGTATCTCTGATTCGAAGAAGAAGCATGTTTCATTTTCTTTTCTCTCTCTCTGTCCCTTTTTATATATATATATATATATTTCTTTTATATTTTTTTAAAATTTTTTTATTTTTTTGTTTGTTTGTTTGTTTGTTTGTTGTTGTGTGACTGCCTAACACCGAGTCAAAAGGGTGCTGTGCCAGTGGGTTGGTTACATCTTGAGCGGATTCCTTCTCATCATCACCACGCGAACCATTTGATCCAGGCTGGCCAATGTGTTCAGGTGAGCAGAGTTATAAATGGCAACGAGTTCCGTCAAGGCGAGCTCGGCGAGGTCGTGGATCCCTGGATTAATTCATTTGTTATAGATTGGCTGGTGTGACCTCAGCCGAGGATAACGGTAATTGTACGAGTCTGTTGTCCAGTCGTTCAACAATCTGTCCAGACCAAACTAAGGGCTTTGTGACATGGTGGTCGACGGCTTGCTGCACGACATTCATTATTTGATGCACAGACTGTTGCCGGCGTTAATTGTTCCGGGGCCTCGGGGCCGCCAAGAGAGGGATTCCATTGGGCCGACGTTTGTGGCCGTTTCATACCGTAGTAGTAGCAGAAAGATATGTATTCAACGACTGGGATATCCGTTGAAAGTTTTCGAGTCTGGCGGGACGCTAGCGAGAGTAGTGTCTATACTACTTTCGTCGTCCCATGCCCTTTTTCTCTGGCCTGAAGCAGCTGGAGGCTGTCTCAGATGGAAGGATTACATCTGTAGCAACTCATTGGGAGTAGTCTCAGACTTATCATGCGCAGCATGAGGACAAAAAACGGACAGAACAGGATGACTCTGGCCTTTCGACCATGGACCCAGCATGTATCACGGAGAGAGCAGCGCGGACCGAACAAAACGTTGGACGGGTGAGAAATGTGAAATGTGACCCCTCCGGCCTCCGCATGGAAGTGCCCGAGATCCACATAACGAGCGATCCAGACGTCCGAGATGGAAAATCTTCTACTGTCGCAGATTGCGAGTTTCATGGGCGAGGTGTCCACTTACAGTACGTACGTCGTGCAGATACATGTACGTGTCAACGCACTTGTTTCCGCGTGCTTCAAAATATGTATGTAGTATGTAATCTATATGGTATCTTGTGTTCATGGCCTCTCGAGGCAAGCCTACTCAAGTCTGACTTGATAAGCCGTGGGGGCAATACTCGGTCGCTTGAAAGCGAGCAGATTGAATCCTTGATGCCAGCTTTTACTTTCAGATGACCATGAGAGAGCTGCCTTCGTGTTCGTCGTATGGGTTGGGTGATATTTGGTTCATTTGATGACACTTTGAGCACAGAATTGGACCTAGGCGAACTCGGACCGGATGTTTAGGTGACGATGTGCCCCTCCTTGGCTGCCCTTTCTCTAGCGTTGACGAGTTTCAGGTGAATCGGGTTGGCTAGTCGGCCGGGCTGCGTTGTGAGAGAAAGGGAAGCAGGCGATGGTGGGGGAGAAGTCCAGAACCCAATCAGAGACAAGGACAGCCCAAATCTTAAGATGACCCCTGCAGCCCCCCTCCCCCTTTCCCCATCACGCTAGATTTGAACGCGAAAAGGAACGTACTGGGGACTCAGTCGTTGAGTACACTACGTACACTACATACTGTAGCGTCAGCCATTCAACCCACGAATCCGACATGTTTCTGGGGAAGTTGGGGACTGTCTGCCAGATGGAAGGGCCGTGAGAGCCGCGTGGATCGACACCAGATTTTGCGCATATGAAGTTGTACACTAAGGCCGAATAGCAGATCGGTTCATGAACCCTCGTGGAAGATACCTATGTACCTTCCAAAGACGCGATGTCCAAAAGGCACAGCTTCTCGCGGCCATCGCAACAGCGCCCATGTGTGAGCAACAGGCAAATGGAGGCCGAGACAGCTGCACAGCTCTGGTGCATTTCAAGCAGGTACTTGTAAACTGATTGGACGCCTATTTGACATGCTGTATGAGCCGGCAACCTGCCAGACCTCCCGCCATGGCCTCTGCTGTACCTAGGTAGTGTATCTTCCAGGTACGGGTTGGCACTTGCAAGATCTCCGACCCATGATCCGCGACGACGTTGAACATCAAACGCTGGACGACTGGATCATGGGGGACAAAGATGTGACCCAACATGGTAGGTACCGGGGCTGGATCCATGTAGCCACAAACCTCATACACAAATTGCATCATTATCGCTGGGTCGTCCCCTTTCATAATCGGCGGGGACCCCTACCTACAGCCCAAACAAAGTGAGGGGACGAACTAACTGTCCTGTCAACTTGGTGCTCGTTACGTCTGGGTCCCATCAGAAGAATATAATTTCCTCTTGCCCGTCCCTGGCTCTGGCTCCTGTTCCTCGCGCGTAGTCGACTTCCTTACCTATCCTCTGTTTTAGAACTACACGGTTTTGCCCTTCGGTGTGTCCCTTTTACTTGTTTTGGTAGCTTGCGGCGTGGCGCATCCGGCTTCTCCGACGACCGAGCTCCGACAGGCAACAGAAAGCACCTTCAGTGTCGCGACCGCGCATATTCGGCGTGTACCGAAGGTTAGTCCACCGGACCAGTTTCCACTTTAGGGTATTTGACAACGTTTCTTTTCTTTTTCTAGATGGCCGAATAGGGGCTATCGAAAGACGAAAAAAAGAAGGGAAAGTGGAAAGAAGAAAATTGTTAATCGTCTTCTTTTTCTCAGAGTCGTATCGGTTGCGAGCCTGTAGGCACCGATTTCAGCGAATCCAGCAACTGCCCGTTCGTTAGGTCCTGAAGACGACAGCGACATTTTCCTGTTGCGACGGACGAGTCTGCCGAAAAGAGGAAGGTGCATCGCACGACGGCCACCACGGAGGACACCCGCGCACCCACAGACACCCGCAACAAGCCCAACGGAATACTTCGTCTTTCAGCACCCGGACGCACCAAGGCACATTTCCGGCACGCATTTGACACTGGCGGCGCAACCCACTTCCATTTCTACTAGGTACCAGGGGCATTTCAACCTATTCACTGCGGGCAGCACCTACCTACCCACACTGGTAACAACCACTGGTAGCAGCAACCACTGGTAACCACCACTGGCAACCACCACCACAAACTGTGTGCCCAAGAGACAAACCATTCAGACACCTACCAGAACCTGAACTCGTTTTCGAGACATCCGCAGCGAGTCAAGCGGCTGGATTGGTGTTGATTCCCAAGCAAGTAAAAGCATTTGTTCGGGATTCGCACTGTTGTCTCAGCCAGTCTGGAAGCGCCCGGCACTCGGATTAGGTCGTTGCAGTGTG
This sequence comes from Neurospora discreta FGSC 8579, assembly GCA_009805215.1. NCBI lineage: Eukaryota > Fungi > Ascomycota > Sordariomycetes > Sordariales > Sordariaceae > Neurospora > Neurospora discreta. The sequence goes on along the minus strand of RANX01000090.1, from coordinate 14,914 downwards.
CAAGCAGCGAGATCGAAATATTGAAAGACACAACAAGCTTGCCAAGGTTCTGATCAGGGACTCGCAGAGCAGTTGACATACCTTAGCTTCCGCTCGTTACCCGGCAAGTAATATCCTGAGGAATCCTCTTTGCCTTCCTCGGCCGCCAATCCAAATTCATTCGGGGTCTCGTTTGCCGTCTTCCGCTTTCCACTTCAGCTCCAGTCTCCAGTCCTCACCTCCACCAAGTCCATCTCCCTGCGGTCTCGAACCCGCACCATCACCATCCTCGGGTTTACTTGCATTTTCTGCATCGCCTCACACACACTAGGGGCAGGAACAACACAGCAGAGAGGGGCCCTGGAGAAAAGGAGTGCCCAAGTGCGTCGAGACGTCAGCCAGCGTCGCGATTGATAGGCCGGCGGCACACCAGCACCAACCCAGGCCCGGTACCTAACGACTAGTCCGACTATACCTTGTCCCAGGGGGGCTGCTCACCTGCGACCAACCTGGTTTGGGACGTGGGACACGCACGTTGCTGCGATCCATCCGACGTCGATTTCCAATCCCTCCCCCCCAAAATAATCCCGTCCGCCGCGCTTCAAGGCACAGCTGTTCGCCTCTTTTCAATCAATTTCCTGCCGACCCAACACCCCCCGGATTTGCAGAGCATTCCCAGGGATATTCAACCACTCATCTCAAAGCCAACCACTCGCTCCGTGTCGCTCCCATCTTCACTTTTCTTCCCCATCACGCTCTCCTGATCTCCACAGCCTCCAACAGTGTCCAAGTCGACCATGAGCACCGCCATTGCCATGGCCGCGTCTCCGGCTCCTCACGACAGGCCAAACTACGGCTCCGACGTCTCTGCTAACACCGCTGCGCCCGCTTCCACATCGTCGCCCAGCGCGCAACGAACGGCCGCTGTACCACCACCGCCGCCCCCATCCTCTTCGAACCCGAATGCGCCAGCTCCCCGGTCAGGTAGTGGCAGCCCCCGAGCTGTGGGTGCGACACCCGCTGCACACAAATCCTCTCCACCCAGCGCGTAAGTAATCTCCTTTTTCTTATTGTCCACTCTGTCGTCTTCCTTTCTCCTCTTTTCCATCTTTCGTCTCGATCTTCGTCTCTCGTTATTGCTGCCGAGCAGTCACTAATCAGTCCACCGTCTTCGACATTACAGTTCCCGCAGCGTTGGTGGCTCGGCGCCCAGGATCATTGTCAAGAAGGAACCAGGCTCGCCCGACGTACAACAACAACCACCACCACCACCACCCCCCACTGCCCGGCACCGACCCAGCAGACTGGACCTTTCCAAGAACACCAACACCAACAACGGCGTTCCGGGCTCTGCGCGACCACTCACTGCCCGTGACACCAGTGGACTTGGTATCAAGGAAGTTGGCATCGCTTGTCTATCGCCCGGCTTCGTGACCCACGACCCGCTCATGAAGGAGCAAGTACATCGCAGTATGAGTGTGAAGGAGCAGCAGAAGCGGATCATTGAATCCAGGTTACAACAACAATCGGCCGGCTTCAAGGCCCCCGAAATTCCGGATAGGGATAAGGATGGAGGGCACTTCGCTGCAAAGACACCAGGCCTAGCACGGAAGCGTGGCCCTCCGCCAGGATTGAGCATCGTCGCTCCCTCCCACGAGCAGTTTGCCAACGAAAGGGTTATCCAGTCTGCGCCCCTTGGCCAGTCGTTCCCTGGCAGACAGAACCCTCATCCCTTGACCCGTCACCTTATGAACCATAGTTCGAATCTCGCCAGCACATCGCACATCCACCATGTGCCTGCCAAGCAAACGAACAACAGACTGCCGCCGATTTCCGATGTATTTGGTCAGGGCCTATCTGGCCATCCGGATTCAAGCGGACATGCCCTCTTTGCCAGCCAGAGTCACGACCATGGACCGCTAGCATCACCTCACCACCCACCGCCGCCTCCACCGCCGCAACCTCAACCCCCTATATCTTCCAGAACAAGGGAGTACAAGTCCGCCGAGGAAGCACAGCAAGACCTGGCAGCCGGCAGAACAGAACTACTGCCCAAGTATGTACACTATAACAGCAGCAACAATCAACACCAACCCCCGACACCGCCATCTCCCCCCAACGGCCCAGCGCATCACCACGCACCGCCACCGCCAACATATCTGCCTTCTACGCACACATCATCCTCTCAAAGAGGCCCGCCCTCCCATATCAGTAATCATATGACTGACGCTAGCCGAAGCGCCAGTAACAATACTCCCGGTAATAATTACAGCAGCAGCAACATGCACAGCAGCACACTTCCCTCGTCGTCCGCTCCTAAGAGGAGGTCGCGGGTCGAGTACGAGGAAGGTGGGACCCCCCCGCTCGGCAATGGGAGGGCGCCACAAAGGAGGTCAGGACCGTTCGGCGAAGGAAGAGATAGCCCCGAGACACAAAGAGCGAAGAAGGAGGAGTTCATCAGGCTTTGCGAAAGAGCTTGGGATCTTTTCCACTCATGATGATATTACTGCTGTTGAGCGATATCATACGCGCATCATCACAATACCAATTACATAGCTGCACTAATAAGGTTCAAGCTTTGGCCTCCCTTTTTTTCCACTTGTTTTTTCTTTACACCCCCCTTCTATTACCTCTACCCGATAGGGTATGATTATTACCACTACTACCATCACCCCCAAAACTTTTTCCTCTTCACGATTATCTCTCTTCTTCTCATGTCTTTAAATGGGTGGGTGGCATCAGTACGGCGACCACAGCCGGGATGGGGGCGCGCGTGCGTGATTGTTAAATGGATGGACTGGCTGCTAGGTTTCAGGTGTTGCTTCATGTTCGGTTTTATGTAAGGGACGGCTGTACTGGACTGGACTGGACTGGACTGGACTGCGTATGGCGGGCTGATTAATCTATTGGGCGGATGGCAATGACGCCCAAAAGTCGAACGTTTACTAAATGTAGCTTATTTCAGAGCGATTTTCATCATGTTTCGTTATCTGTGTGTGCCCGTGTGCAAAATGAGGAATAAGAGGAGCCGATAGAGAGAGAGGGAGGGAGAGAAAGAGAGAGGGGTATCGTCATATACCAAACCTGCTCGTTACCCTATCATCAATCTGATCGCTTGCAATGTCTGGTTCTCAAATCTTGCTTCATTGTTGTGTTGTACGTTGGACATCTACATATCCTATTAGGGCTACCTGGTAAATGGATGTATCAAATGTTCTATCAGCAATCCTAGTTGTAAAACCTGGATCATGGGCTGAATAATTGTCAATTCAAACAAAACCGCCATCTGTTACTCCATTCATGCCTATGCTAAGGCTATCTATTCATTCATAATGCAGCCGCTGTTTTCTACCAACTGCTTCTTTGATTCCAGATATACCTGTTTTCTGCCCCCTCCCTCCCCTGTCTCCATCGCCTATCTCGTTCCCTCTGTTCTCATTTGCTCTGCTCTCTTCTGACGCAAGCTCCCCGTTTCTCACGCCGTCACTCGCTCTTCACCCTTTGCTCGTCTGCCTCACAGCTCACAGCTCCAAGTCCGAATATAGTTCCCCCACACGCATTGCCATCCTAATTTGTTCGCTTCGCCTGAGTAACCGTTTATTTTACCCTGTCCCAAGGCGAGGGACATGGGTTCGGGTTGGTCCTCCTCCTCCACCTTGATCCTTGTCTCGACTGTCATGCTTGTTCCCAATGCACTCGGGGGCTGATAATGATGGCAGCAGCGACAAGTGAGAGGGCGATCGGGGTTGGCGTCAATGTCGGTTCGATCTCGAGGATCATATCAGGGTACGTTGGGTCTAGGAATGATAGGCGTTGGAGTGAACTGAAGCCTTGATTTAATTTGTTGTTTTGGTTTATCGGCAGGGGGTTGCTGTCGATTCCACGCTTCTGTGCGTTTTTTCTCTTGCGTTCTATGGGGGGGGGGGGGGGGGGGGGGGGGGGGGGAGTTGTTGTTGCTGTTGTTGTTTGCCAGGAATACGTTCACAGGGATCACGTCCTATTGTCTTTGGGTGCGGGCAGTTGTTATAGCCCGGGAATTGTGGTCTTCCTTGAAGGTGAAAATCGCCGGCTGATACTGCGGCTTGGCCAGAGTAAGTGGCTGCATTATTTGAGCTCCGCTCGTCAATTTGTTGAGTGCACCTTGAACCCAGGCAGCGTCAAGCCAGGACCTACAACATACATCTTGCCGTCACATTCGAGACACTGAGGTCTTGGAAGCCACATTTACTAGGCGTTAGGCGGAAATTCTCGAGCCTCTTTCGGCACGACCTTGACCACCACGTGGCCGTCGCCGTCGCCGCCGCCGTCCCAGGCCACCATCACCGCGTTATGGCGCATTATGCAGTCATTAGGGTCATTTGGGTACTTGGGGTACACATCAAGGCGTCTATTGAGCCGTTCTGTAATTGGGGGCTATACAAAAATGCATAGAGAAAAACAAGATCAATGTCCGTGTTATCTGCGTACCACGAACGATCCTTGACCAGATGTGAACTGGGGGCATAGATCCGATGGAGGAAGCGGCTCGCCGTTGGACGGAGATGGAAGAGCCGGTACAGCACCAACAACAGCATCGTCACCACCAGCTCCAGCCCCAGCCCCAGAGGTCGGCGGCGTGGCGACCTTGATGGTTAGATTGTGTTGCGAACCAGCAGCTGGAGTATTGGGCGGTGGACCCATTGAGCCAGGTAGTGCTATGCTTGGGGCTCTTTGGTTACCGGGCGTCCCAGAGCCAGACGGAGCCGGCGCCGGCGGTTTCGTCCTGCTGTCTCGTCTTTGTATGATTCTCCATAGCCCAGCAGGATGAACCCGAAGAGTAACAATGTGTTGCTGTTGCAAAGGCTCCTCGGTCTCTTCCCGTGTCGCTTCCCTGCCAAACCTACGCGACATCCTAGTCTCGTGATGGTGCACGATGGTCTCGGGGGTTTCCGACCGTCCGATGTTTGCCATGCGCTGGGCAGCGGCCGTGGCGGCCCCACGCATCCCACGCGTTCGAGCGGTTCCTCCTTGCGGCACCGACATGGCAGGTGAGTCTGGCGCGGAGTCCATACTGTCTTCTGAATCGGAAAGGTCTCCATCCCGGATGATGCGCCTGCCCCGTCCCGGACCACCAGTGGTCGCCACTGGTCCCGTTGTCTTCTTGAAGAGCCGGCTGTCTTCGATATCCAGGACTCCGCCAGGGATGACTGAAGACACGATGGCTGTCCGAATCGTCCTTTGCCTTTCCTTGAGATCGGGCAACTGGGGCCCACCACGCCTGTTGACGGATCGCTTTTGTCGGCGTTGCTCGCGCGAGAACATGGTCTCGGTCCGTTCTAGTTCCGCCTCGGTGTTCTCGTATAGGTAGGGGGCATAATCCTTTTGCTGTTGGTTGGGTCGCAGCGTGTAAGGAATCGGTGTTGGGAGGAAGGCGGCCGTGAGATCTGGGTCCTCGATGGGACGCCCATCGAAAGGGTGTCCTACGCTGTAGAGACTGCGGGTGAAGAGCTGCGTCTGCTCGCGGATACAGTGGGCGATGGCCGTTGTAAATTCTCCCGAAAGAGATAGTTCATCGGCCATTCTCGCGGCAAACTCCTCTGGTGAGTTCATCGGATTGTTGATATCCCACTCGAACTGGTCCACCAGCGTGTGCTCTCTAATGGTGATATTTAGCTTGATCAGAATCCTCATGTCATCATTCTTGTATGCTGAGTAGGGTAATTCAGGGTCCAAGGCGTCCTCTTCTGAATGGACAAAGGGATAAAAGTCCTGAAGTTGCTCCACCATCTGCGTGACCACTTGTTCATGAACGTGCTTGTCCATAGGCGGCTTCAGCCCCATGTCCTCAACCAACTGCGAGGCAAAGACCTCGACAGGAATGAGACGCTCATGGAGGTTAAAGGTAAACGTGTCACGTAGTTTCACCTTGTCCCAGTCAACGTCTATCCTGATGGGCACCAGCTCCTCGTGTTGTTCGGCTTGTTTCTTGAGATCTTTGCGACTGAACTTGAGCGGCGGTGTCGTCCGCTTGCCCGGCCGAGGCTTTTGTGAAGGGTATATAATTTTGACGGGCCCGCCTGTTTCTGTCACCCCGTTCCCGTATCCATTGTAACCCTGGCCGTAGAGCTGAGCTGGAGGTACCCTGTTCCGACTGTCGCGACTGGTCATAGCTTTGTACTGATCAACCCGTGCCAACCTGTTGCTCATGTCCTGGTTCAGGGCCTTCTGCGAATCTTTCAGCGCGGCGGCGTGAATCAGATCGCGCGTGACAAAACGGTCAACCAAAACCCTATTCAAACTATCCTTGTCGCGTTGGATGACGGGCGGCGTCGCGCCATCTTGAGGGCTTCCGGCTTTGGAGGCTGCCGAGGGGGCCTCAGAAGCCGAGGCGGCAGGCGTTCCGGAAGCATTGATCGAAGACGAGGCGTCGGCAGAAGAAGCGCCAGCCTCAGCTCCGGCACTGCCAGAGGCCATGGCCGAGGCAGAAGACAGTGAGGCGGCCATGGAGAGTCGCAGTCGCTATGCGTCGCCGCGCCGGTCGGTCGCGATTTCGACTGTAGAGCAGAGGAGTGAACGATATGAATGGTGGTTGTCAATGCTAGGTAGCTAGCTACTGATAGCTCTGGTCGTGGTAAATGTTGGTGTAAATCCGAGGAACTGAGGAACTGGACAGGTCGCGTTGTCTCGAGGTAACCTCTGCCAAAATCCTGTCTTGCGCTGGAGCCAACAGAAAGGGCAGCTGGTTCGCGATGTTTCGTCTTGTTTCTCGCGTCTCGTGGTCGTCGTGATGCGATGCAGCCTAAAGCTATGCCAAATCTCGTCTATCGTCTGTTGCTTCTGGCGTGTTGGTTGTCCTTTCTGTCAGCTTCCAGTTTTTGGGAGAAGAGATGAGGCTGGGCTGCGGCATACACCACGGGCTACCAGAGGTAGTGTGCTCGAGTAAGTCCAGGTCGGTCAGTGGCAGCGAGGCAACCTAACTGAACTTGGGTACCGCACGGCGCATCTTTCACTGTTGAATGCCAAAGGTGAGAGCGACCTAGCGTTGCAGTGCTGTTCCTGACCAATGGAACAACAGCAGAAGACAGCCGTGTCCCAGACAACAGGACGTGTGTCAGTCGCTCTGGAAGTACTCGGTACTCGGTCGCCCGCGCCAAGTCTCGGTCATGATAGGTATTGGAGACCTACCGCTCAGCTCATGGCTAGAGCGGATCTCTTTTTCTGCCCGAGCGGCTGCTTCTTGGCGCGCCTGAACCCCGTGGCACTGTCATTCATCGATGGCACCGGCAGGCTTCTTTTGCCGTGCCGTTGCGCCGCGGCGAGCCTGCCCCAGAACGGCAAGAGAACTCGACGGACGCCAACATGGACTTGCGCCGGTACAACCGTGAACGTTTGTGGACTGAAAGACCCCGGAGCAAGAAATTGGCCCAGACTGGTGGAAGGCAGCTTAAGTGCGCAAGAATGTGATGTGAATGCGCTCCTGTGCGACAGTGAATAGCCCGCCAAAGTGGCCGTCGCAATCGCAATGACAATCGCAAAGAGCATCGTCATGCATTGAATTTGGCTGGATCCCGTACATCGAGATAGTGGAGCACACAGGATTCAATCCAATGACAGCAGGAGTGAGCACTGAGCACTAGGCATTGGGCAAGCACAAGACCCAGATCCAGAAAGAACCCCCTCCCCCGCCTTCACAAAATCCACGAGCAAAAGCAAAATCGCAACGCATCAGGCAGGTCCACCTTGAAGCTCCCGACTTTGCTGTTTTTCCTACTTCTTTTCCACTTTCCACCATCCACACCCCAACAGGTAGGTAGCTTCAACACCCGCTCAATCTTCGACGCCGCACATTTATTCTAAGCCTTAGTTAGTAGTAAACAGTCCATCGGTGTACATTTGCCCAACATGGCGTCCGAAACTACCAAGCAGGAGATCGGTTAGTTGCAAAAGAAGCTGAGCTACAAGCATGAAGCTTTTCTCTTCCCTCTAGTCCTCTACTTCTCCCCTCCTCCAGCTGCGCACTTTCGAGAGGTTGGCGTCTAGACTCTCCTATCTTGTTCCCCGTCGTTCCTGGGAAAGCCGGCCCGAGCCTGCAGCACACAGGCTCGGGCGCTTGCTTGTTGCTGGCTTGCTCTGTACTATCGATATGCGCCCACCTGCTTCTCAACTGCTAACCCTGCTGCCAGACTACTCCCTCAACAACCCCGATACCCTCACCAAGTACAAGACCGCTGCTCAGATCTCTGAGAAGGTCCTTGCTGAGGTCTCCAAGCTCGTTGCTGCCGGTGAGAAGATCGTCGACATCTGCGAGAAGGGCGACAAGCTCATCGAGGAGGAGCTTGCCAAGGTCTACCGCGGCAAGAAGATCACCAAGGGCTTCTCCCACCCCACTACCGTCTCTCCCGCCGCTTTTGTCACCCCCTACACTCCCTTGACCTCCGACGAGAAGGAGGCCGCTGTCGAGATCCAGGCCGGTGAGCCCGTCAAGATTCAGCTCGGTGCTCAGATCGATGGCTTCGGTTCCATTGTTTGCGACACCGTCATTGCCCCTGCCAAGGACCAGACCGATGATGTTATCGAGGGCCGCAATGCCGACCTGATGCTCGCCAACTACTACGCCAACGAGCTCCTCCTCCGCCTCATGGTTCCCCCTGGCCTCCTCGCTACCGGTACCGATGAGGAGAAGGCCAAGGCCGCCTCCCAGAAGCCTCCTTCGCAGGCCAAGATCACCGAGCTTCTCCAGAAGGTTGTCCAGGCTTACGACTGCAACCTTGTCGAGAGCACCACCTCGTGGCTCTTCGACCGCAACGAAATTGAGGGCAAGAAGAAGATCGTTATTGCTCCTGGCGATAACACCAAGGGCGAGGGTGTCCCCGAGGTTGGCGAGGTCTGGGGTGTCGAGATGGGCGTTAGCTTGGGATCCGGCAAGGTCAAGCAGTTTGAGAACCGCACTACCCTTCACCGCCGCACCACCACCACCTATGCCCTTAAGCGTCCCAGCTCGCGCAAGCTTCTTTCTGAGGTTCAGAAGAAGTTCGGTACCTTCCCCTTCAGCTTGAGGCAGCTTGAGGACGAGCGTGATGCCAAGTCTGGTGTCATTGAGTGCGTCCGTGGAAACGTGTTCCGCGCGTACGAGGTTGTCGGTGACAAGGACAACTCCCCTGTTGCCAGACTCCTTACCACTGTTGGTATGTATCAAATGTTTGACTCGTGTGTGTCAACTAGAATCGAGCAGTTTAGCTAACTGGTGAAATAGCCATCACCAAGAACGGCCTCACCAAGCTTGGCGCCGCCCCTGCGCTTGACCTCTCCAAGTTCAAGACCGACAAGAAGATTGAGGATGAGGAAATTCTTGCTATCCTTGCCCAGCCCCTCTCCAGGAACACTGGCAGCAAGAACAAGAACAAGAAGAAGAAGACGGCTAAGAAGGAGGGGGAGAAGGCCGATGAGGAGTAGATGGGGAGTTTAGACACGATTGGCTATAGTAGTCTGATGTATGGATTAATGTGGAAAGCTGGGCTACCTTAACTTGAAAGTAGCCTCCTCTCTGGCTAATTCCGGTGCATCTTTTGGGTTGTTGGTCCTCGGATGGAACATTCGGTCCGGCACGCTTTGCATCCCCGCCCGTGGCATCACGAGAGGGCAAACCGCAAACAGCGATTGGTTCCATCGGAGACAGGAGGGGACCGAAAGAAGGTGGGAGGATTCATCCCAGTGACGAATCTTCATCATTTTTTTTTTTTTTTTTTTTTTTTTTTTTTTTTTTTTTTTTTCTTTTTAAGCTTCCCAATACGGTACAAAGCAGGATGGCGCCCACTAAGCGATTGGTCAATACATACCTAATCCTGGGTTGGTCCTCGAAATATCAAAGCGATTGAACAATAAGTAGCGAGTAAAATAACAAGAAACCAAATGGTTGAACAATAAGTAGCGAGTAAAATAACAAGAAACCAAATGGTTGTAAGTCTAATGATAACATCATAGTTTCTCATTTTTACGATACCTAGGTCTGTTCTTGGGGTAAGGCAGTGCCAGTTGATATACGGATGCGTACGTACACTTCAATTCATTCCACTTCTTTTTTTTCCGACTGTGGCTGATGCACTTGTCATGTAAGTCCAATAGGTACAGTACCTCTAGGGGTACTTAGTGCGAACTTCGGAGCTCCGTCACAAAAAGACTGTGCAAATAGCGTTCGACTGGGATCGGGGGCTGCCTGGCTGGGCATACCAGTATTGATCAGGTGCGTTCTGCCCTGTATCCGACTCGGTCAGAATTCGACTTCTTGCAGGACCGTCAACATTCCATTTCTTATCCCACCCTCGCTCACACATTACCAACCCTGATCAGAGGAACACAGAACCTCCTACATTCGTTCCTTGAAGCCAGCGCGCTCCCAGCAAACCTTCTTCCCTCCATGTCTTCTTCCTCGAGCACAGCAGACCAGCGTATGACAACGACAACTTCAACCACCCTTCTTACTCCACAGCAGTAGCCCGCCTGAAAGCAAACTAGAGCCCGGAACCTCAGCATCGTGCAACCCGTGGTTTGCGTGTTACTAAAACGACCAACTGCGGACGTCTTTCTATCCAGCCTGAACATCAACCACCCAGAATTTGCTGTCACGAACCCATACTAGGACCACCTACGTGGTTGTGGTCTATATGACAGAGGATTGAATCGTCCAGATGTGTGCGCAAGGTTCGTGACGTAAACTTGTCAGGGGACGTCAACAACAAGTCTCCTAGAGGCACCTGAATCTGGGTTACGGGGCAGGTATGAATCACAGATCACCATCACCTCACCTCACATCCAACGTGAACGAAAAGGTATATCGAGCTGGTGGCCCAAGGTAAAGAGCTCCAGGCAGCTATTGAAATACCGAGAATCCCTTCACTCTGGATTGAGCCCCAGCCTCTACCTAGGTATTTTGAGCTTCCTTGCGCATCACTTGGGTCTGCGGGTGCTGTAGGGCACCTCCAGTGAACCAAAGTCCTACCTGGGAATGGAAATCAGTTTTAGCGGCTATTTATGACAACAACAGCGTTGAAGACCCCCCTGAAGCTGTCTTTCTTCTGGCCACCACAACCCGCTGAGGGGTTTGCTGCAAGCACTGCAGCACACTTCGATTGCTCCCGTCCTCTGTCTACTGCCTCTTCGTCCCAAGCATCCCTCCTTTTCCTACCTAGGTCGACTTATTTACGACCGTGAGTCCGGCCCCCTTCCCGCCGTCACCCCCCAAACAACACCGGTCCTCCTTTCCCACCTTCACCTTGTTCTTCCCCGGATATTCCTACCATTTCCCACGCGTGCCATCGCTTCGTACGCGGTCATTTCGCCATAATTATTGGTTTGGGCGCAGAATAGGTAATACATCCAAGGCCTCCTATCGGTTACTTATCGCGGCGATACTAAGTGGCTGGTATAGGCGCGAGTGTACACACCGAAAGGGACTTCTGGGGTGGTGGTTCCATCGAAGCCGCCTGAACGCACTTCAGAGCACTTGGGATTTGCAAAGGGGGCGAACCCGCGGTCCGCTCGATAATCTCGTAGCCCACATCTCGATTTGCCTACGACCTCCAGCTTGCGGCCCGCGCAGTCCTTCACCAACCTATCCATCCGTCGAGGACAAGGAAAGACCTATCTTTCTGGCCATACCACATGGTTTCACCAAGTACGAGAAGCACGCGCTCGAGATATTCCAGTCCACGCCAAATACCATCCGGCTCTGTCGATCCGATCAAGGGGCAACGCAGTGCTAGCGCGAGTGGGAGTGGGAGCGGTGGGGGCGGCAGCGGCAGCGGCAGCGGCGGAAAGAGCAAAGGGAACGGAGGCGGAGGCAGCGACAGCAAGAGCTCGGGAATAGAGGGCCAAAAGACGTTCATGGATCGCTGGCTGGAACCACCTGTGCAGAACAAGCCCAGCTTTGCCGACGCTGGCTTGGTGCGCCACGGCGTTGTCGAGGGAATGGCGCCCCTGGGGACGATGCCCAAGGCGGGCTTCTTCAAGAAGGCCACACCTGCACCACCACCGCCTGAGTCAAAGCCTTTCAAGACGACGAGGATCGTTATCAAGCGGAATGTAGCGCCCCCAGCACCTGCGCCGGCTCCTGCAGCTACTACCCCGGCACCCGAGGAGGACGAGACTGAAGATGAAGAAGAGAGTGGGAACGGCAGCATCATGACGGGTGCCGATGAGACGGGATCGGAGAGGATGACTCCTGCCCCTATTTTCTCGGCTTCAACGCGTCGCCCCCTGCCAGTTTCTCAAACCATAGCCACCTCACACGGGCTCATGGCGGATACTCGGACGCAGCTCATGGACGCAGTGATAGAAAGGGCGGTGGAAGAGGCTGTAGCGCATCACCGGTACCCTACGGCGTACGCCCTCAAGACGCTCTACGAGGAGGATCGATACAACTCCAGGTTCCGGGTTATTGCGGAGAAGGTTTTCACGCAGACTGCAGATGCCGGAATGCTCGAAGAATTTGCCCGGATGCTCCACCAAAAGAAAAAGGAAGCGAAGAGGAAAAACATGGGCTTGAATTATTTTGAGAGTATGACAGCCATGGGCCAGGCGCCGCCCAAGCCCCAGCGGGCCTCCTACGGCCATCTAGTCACATTAGACATTTCCGCTGTGCGACGCTATCGTGATGCGGTTGAGCAGCGAAGAGCTGAATCCGGTGATGTGAAGCAAGAGGAAGCCAGTCATGGAGGTGCTCCGGAGCGGGTCCGTCAACAGTCTTTTGTTGTCCAGCAGCAATCGTTGCACCAGCACAATCAGCAGGATCTCCAGTACCGCCAGCGGCTCCAGCTCCAGCAGGAACAAGGGCAGCCTCAGCACTACCAGCCAACATACCCTGAACCCGGTCCGCACCCCAAACCCAACCCTGAACAAGGACCTGAGCCAAAACAGCCCGAACAGCCAGTGGCAGGACCCAACCCCGAATTGGCACCCACATCTGAGCCTGCTCTTGAACATCTTGCGCTCGACCCTCAACTTCTAAACCCTCCACACCAGCATTCACCACCATCCCCGCAACCATCATCACTACCACAACAAAAACAGAAACAACAAGCACCTCAGCCGGAGTTGGTTTCTAACTCTGCGCCAAGGATTTCATTCACTGGAGGCAAACCTGACCAGGAAGAGCAAAAGTATAAAGATCAGCAATCTCATTCTGACCCACCTCTTGATCTTTCCTCATCTCACTTTGAACAGGACGCGGAAGAAGACGGGAAAGAGGACCAAGAGCACTTGCTGGCTTCCAAGACGTCTGCTACGACACCTGTGCTTGCATTCGCGCCTGCGCTTGCGCCTGCATCACCGGAACCGGAACAAGAGCAGCGTCCGCCAGACGATGAGCAGGAAACTGAGGGTCAAACTCGAGAAATTCATGTCCGCAAGAAGCACAGATCACCAAGAAAACCTGAATCAGCAAGGGCAAAGATGGTCGCCAACGGGGGGAATGGAAAAGCCAAATCGGTTTCGCCGAAGAAGAGGGGGCGGGCGAGTTCCATCTCAAGCTCGTCGTCGTTGTCGAGCGCACGATCGCTCTCACCACCAGCAGACGTGTATGATGGAGATGGGCTAGGAAGTAGCTTTGCCATTTCGATCTCGCCCTCTCGTGTCAGCCCAGCGCCCATTACTTCTCCCGCTGCGGCGGTTGATTCTGCTGCGAGTGGAGCTGGTGATGGTGTCGAAGGCGGCAATCATGATGCCGTTGCGCCACACCCAATCACGGTTCGTCGCCGCATCAACGTGAGGAGGAACAGGAACGTCTCACCTGCCCTCCCATCGCCGGCCTCACCCACGGCTGGGCAGAGCGATTCCCTGGATCCCGCTATCGCACATCCATATGAAATGCCTGCCGTGGTCGATGCGCCTTTGTTCCCAAATCTAAACTCAAAGAAGGGCTCGAAGTCGGGTGTCCAGGGCGTTGTGTTCCCTAGCAAAGTTGGGCGGATTGATGAGAATGACCCGAAGTATCGCCTGCGGCAGAGCGCAAAAAAGATTACGGCCAACTACAACAAACCGTTCCCCGAGAGTTTCACAAGAGAGTCGTATCCCAAGGAGGAGCCTTCCGTGGAGGTGGAAGAGGTGCTGGTGTGCGCGCCCTTAACGCGACCTATGAGCTCGGCAGCACCAGAGACGACAACGCGTGCTACCTCTGTCCCAGCCGAAGGCCGGAGCACACGTGCATCAAGGAAGAGGTCGCATGTTGAGCTGGAAGAGCAGCAGTCATCACCTACGGCGGCTACTTTTCCTGCCTCGGACGTTGCTTCTACGGCTGCGAACTCGAGAGCAGGGACGCCTGCGCTGCGACCCGCGAAGAAGCCCAGGACGGGCCTGAGGGTCAAGAATTCGTAAGTAATCCATCGCTCCATGATCTAATGCCCCCCAGACTTCCCTCGCGGCAGTTTGTCTCTTGTGCATCTTTTGGTCCGTCATGGAAAGGTCAATGACTAGGCGGCTGCTTGCAAGCTAGAGTGGACTTGGCAGGGTGGTTTGTCATGATCGTATCTTCTTGCTGGCGTCAAGTGTCACACCGGAGTCTGTCTGCCTTGGCTTTGGTGCCCTCACCTTCGCGACTACGCAATGGAGAGGGATCGAGTGAGAGACGGCTAGCGTGTTGCATCATCAAGTGGTCATATTAAAACGCTGCATCTGTCGTTATACTTGTTGTTCACCTCGCTAACTGTTCTGAATGCAGGCCGATGAAGAAGAAGACGTCCGCGGCCGGCATCCCGCGGGCGAGCGGAGAGCGAAGTAGTCCGACCGTCACCACTGGCAACTATGCCAAGGAGGTAAGCAGATACTTCTCATCAATCAGACTTCTCTCTATTCCATTTCTGCCTTTATTTGAATGCCGTGTGTCCTCTCCTGTCCGTTTGTGCGTGGCTGGGCTTTCCTATTGGGAAGCCATGCCAGAACGCAGATGGTGCTGGGCTTGCTGGGG